>JAJMET010000020.1:0-103838 GCA_030574315.1 Ogataea siamensis
ACTCGTCTGTTCCTGTGACTTCTGGAAAGAGCTCAGTTCCACACTCTTCTGGACATTCGTCTGTTCCACACTCTTCTGGACACTCGTCTGTTCCTGTGACTTCTGGAAAGAGCACTTATCCAATTTCATCTGGACACTCGTCTGTTCCGGTGAGCTCTGGAAAGAGCTCAATTCCACACTCGTCTGGACACTCTTCTGTTCCTGTGACTTCTGGACACTCGTCTGTTCCGGTGAGCTCTGGAAAGAGCTCAGTTCCACACTCTTCTGGACATTCGTCTGTTCCACACTCGTCTGGTCACTCATCTGTTCCTGTGACTTCTGGAAAGAGCTCAGTTCCACATTCATCTGGACACTCGTCTGTTCCTGTCTCGTCTGGAAAATCTTCTGCTTCCGTGACTTCTGGAAAATCGTCTGTTCCACACTCGTCTGGACACTCATCTGCTCCACAATCTTCTGGACATTCGTCTGTTCCTGTGACTTCTGGAAAGAGCTCAGTTCCACACTCTTCTGGACAGTCGTCTGTTCCACACTCTTCTGGAACAACGTCTGCACCTCAATCATCAGGAATGTCCAGTGTTCCTCAATCCTCTGCGAAAACGTCTGTCTCTTTGACATCTGGTAAGAGCTCCACTACTGTGCCTTCGGGATCCAGTTCTGTCCAGTCTTCTGGAAACACTTCTGGTCCTATTCCGTCTGGTCAATCATCTGTTTCGCAGTCTTCAGGACACAACTCCAGTCCTGTCACATCAGGAAAGTCTTCAGTTAGCCACACATCCGGACACTCGTCGACAATTTTGACAACTGCCAATTCGTCTGACATCTCGTTTAGCAAATCATCCGCAACACAGACAAGAAGCTCCGGCGTTTCCTCATTCACTGGAAAGAGCTCCAGCACTCTGACCTCTGGCCAATCATCGGGTTCTCAGTCGTCTGGTCAATCTTCAGCTCCAGCTTCTGGACACTCGTCTATTTCTAGCACATCAGGAAACACATCTAGCCATGCAACTTCCGGTCAGTCGTCTGCTCACTCCACGGGTCCACAGCCATCTTCCACGGTGACGTCTACTGAACCCTCTGGAACACCACCTGTTTCTCAGTCTACTGGAAGCTCTTCCGCCTCTCAGTCGTCTGGAAAATCGTCCTCTGTTCAACCATCTGGAACCCCAGGCACATCTTCGGGACAGAGCACCCAAGAGTCCTCTGCTTCCACCACGTCCAGCGGATACTCATCAGCCATCTCAAGCTCCCTGTCCTCCGTGACAGCATCGTCTTCGGAGTCCTCGGGCTCTTCCGGAACCACGTCTGTGGTTACGACTTCTAACCACAGCTCTGCTCCGGCACCATCTGGCTCTAACTCCGTTTCTGAGTCTTCAGGACAGACATCACTGACCCAGTCTTCTGGCTCACTGCCAGTTTCCTCTGGAACATCGACAGTTTCTGTGACCTCTGGAACGACTGACGTCACAGTGACTTCAGGAACGACCGAGGTGTCTGTCACTTCTGGAACAACGATCACCTCTGTCACCTCTGAAACAAGCTCTGAGTCTCAATCAGAGAGCTCTACGGCCGAGTCATCATCAAACTCACATACCGAGACCAGCTCTTCGGCTTCCTGGAGCACATCTGATCATTCATCAGACACCTTTGTGACTGTCACGACCATTACCACAGGTACCTCTAGTTCTGAGCAGTCGACCGGTTTCAGCTCGGTCGAAACGGGATTCACTGGAAGTTCAGCCACAGGGGTCACTTCGCCACAGGAGACAACACCAACAGAAACGGGCCAGATCTCGTCTAGTACGTCATCTGGGGCCAGTTCTGCACATGAGAGCCAATCTGAAACCTCTGGAACCTCTGGAACCACTGACAACGCTTCAACGAAGTCAGTCTCTTCGACAACAACTTCATCGAATGAGGAAGGTCTCACCTCCAGTACAGTCACTGGAACTATCCCTGAGACGACTGAAACTAAATCTTCTGGCATCGCAACCACGGGAACAGTTTCATCATCGGGCCCTGAGGTCACTGGCACAGAATCTTCCACGCTTCCTAACCAGTCGACCAACATTGATACCACTACCCTCGCAATCACAGATTCTAGTTCCTCTGGCTCATCGGCAAGCCAAACCAGTTCTTCCTTGACGGGAGCAGCTGAAACATCCAGCAACACGACTGGCCCATCTTCAATGTCTGAGTCGACCGAAAGCAGTAGTTCTGAGACCCCTTCAAAAACCGAAGACCTTACCGCAACCAATACTGGCGAAACTGGCTCGAGCACTAGTACCGGTGTTATCGAGACTGGCTCGACAAACAACGGACACACAACTGGTAACGGTTCTCCAACACACACTTTCTCAACTGCTTCGGGCTCTAACACTGACCATTCGTCCGCAAATGGCTCTACTGGTGAGAACACCGAGCCTACGCCGACAGGAGCCGGTCAATCACCAGGTACTGTTTCCGCCTCCGGCACTGACAGCGCAACGAGCCTTGTCTCCGGTCCAGAAACGGCATCCGGCTCTACCCCAGGGCAGCCGGCAAACACTGATACCAACGGAGGCGCATCGAGCGGAAACGGCTCCGAAACGTCCTCCACTGAGGCCACAAACGGGTCTTCAGCAACGCCTTCTACAGGCTCCGTTACTGGCGCAGAATCCACTCCAGCAACTCCTGGCAATACCAGCGGTGCTCCGGGCACCTCTTCAACCACGGAGCCTGTTCCTAGTGCCGCTTCCTTCGGCGAGCACTCTTCTTCATTATTCCCAACGTCAGCCCCAACGACAACTTCAGTCGTTAATGGTGCAACCACTTCTGCGCAGGTGACTTCGTCTGCTGCTAATGGTGGAAATATTCCTTCTGTCAGCCTGTCGACCTTCCAGACGAGCTCGGTTTCCGCTAGCGGAAATGGTCCCCAAACCAGTGCTAGTTCCGTCAATGTGTTTGAAGGTGGCGCCAACAGAGCTGTTAAGCCTACCATGACCATATTCGGCCTTCTGGCGGCCTTTATCTACTACCTGGTTTAGACGACTTCGTCTGGCCCGTATAATTTAAGTGATACCTTTGAAATAACTGAAACATAAAATAGGGATAAAAAACAACCCCTTTGTTTTGCAAACAAATACAAGGGAAATTTATATAAATTATTTTACTTTATTTTATGTGCTAGCAGAAAGCCCTTGGACAATACTTTGCTGGCTGTTGCTGAATCCGGAAAAGCCATCATGCAGCCACTGCCTCCCCACGGTAGATCTCCAGCCGTGCTTAGGTGTCTTTTTTGTCCTTCAGCATCCGGTTGGCAGCCCAGATTGTTCTATCAAGCAGAGTGAACACCGTCAGGACGCCGGAAATGGCGGCACAGGCTCCCAATGCAAACGCGCTCCACGTCTTGTTGTACTGTTCGCGGTTGATGATTTTCAGCGGACTGATCTCGAAGTGGAAAAACACCCCTGGAAGTCCACCCTGCGCATGGATCGTGTTCGGATGGTCCTGGTCCCGCCCGCCCCTGAACGGTCTGTCGTGCTCGGTGGCGGAAAACTGGTTGGTTTCCACCTTGCGGCCATTGAGGAACTCGTACCGCGTGTTGACCACCTTGAGGAAATACGAATACACCTGGTACTTCTTGCTTTCCTTGTGGCTGATGGTGTCCAGAGGATGTGTGGTCTTGTAGTCGGCGACACTGTGGTCGTCCAAGCCGAACGAGAAGTGGTTGATGGTGTGGTCGAAATTGAAGTTGTTGGAGTGTTTGTCGTACAGCGAAAGGTCATGCACATGTTTTTCGTTGAAGTTCATCGAGCTGCCCGGGGCAAAGTGCAAGTTACCGCCAATCCGGGCAATCTCGGCCGTTCCGCGCACCCTGCAACCCTCGTCCAGCCGCGCGTTGACCCTGTCGACGTATCCCTCCTTCTCGCACTGTTCGATGTCCTTGCCGTCGTAGAACTTCCACGCGTTGCGCGCGTAAGCCTGCTTCACCGACTCGCACGAGTTGCAACACACTTTCTGCTCCTGCGGCAGCTCGTCGTTCCTGGACTGGTCCGCGGCGCCGTAGCACGAGCCGCAGTAACTTGGGTCCGACGATGTGAGCGCATATTCCCTGTTCACCTCCATGTTTTCCTGGCCAATCTCATTTCCCTGGCCATCAAGACGAATCTTGCTGAACCCGGACGACAGCAGATCCAGTTGCATGTCTCCGGATTGATCCATGATGTCCATGGTCAGCAGATCGCAGGGGATGTTCTGGAAGCTGATGTCCAGGTTGATTTCGAGTTTCTTGTTGCGATCGCGATCAACCACGAGCTCTGGTCGAACCACGATGCGCGAATAATCCGCGTACTCGTTGATCAGCAACACAAGAGTAGTAAGAATGCAAACCAGCGTCAAGACTCCGCCCGACGTCGTTTTCACGCGGGCGTCGTCGACGGTCTTTGAGAAGGCGTCAAACCGCAAAATGCTTGGTCCGCGGCCCATTATGCTACTTGTCAAAAATTTCAAATAAATAAATGAAAAAAAAAACTAATTATTCTTCCTACAGTAAATTATCATCTTCTCATCATGTTGGCCAAGTTTTGGAACATGGCGCCCATGTCAGCCTGCTGACCTCCCTGCTGTTGCATCTGCTGCATTGCGGCCATCATCTGGGCCATCATGGCGTTCTGATCGACGCCCGGCTGGCCCATGTTAGGCATCGCACCGCCCATGTTGGGCATTCCGTTCGGCATTCCGTTCGGCATGCCCATGTTCGGCAGCCCCATGTTGATGGGCAGATTGCCAGGGTTCGACATCATAGGGTATCCCGTAGGAGGCGACTGGTAGCTGGCTGGCGGACTGGCACCCACGATCGGCATACCGTCGGATTTCGGCCCGTTGTGCGTGGAGTTGGTTGGCATTTTCTTGGATATGGACTTGGAAGACACCCCAGATCCGACCTCGATGTCGGGCTCCTCGATGAAAAGCCCCGACTGTAGCGGCATGCCGCCGGTTCCTCCCCATTCGGCTGTCACGATCCATTTTTTGTCGGCGTCTGTGAGCCTGCTGATCGGAATGGTGCTCACTCCGGCCTGGTAGTCGCAGCAGTCTCTTGGACCAAAACCCACACCCCATCTGGCACGCAGTCCCGACGGATGGTGGCTCACAGAGAACGCCTGGATCACAGACTCCGCCTCTTGTCTTGAGTAGACTTTGACGAATGCGTGTTTTCTCTCGCTATTAAGGATGACACTCTGCACCTCTGCATACGGTCTCAGTTGCTGTGTAAGGGTTTTCTCGTCCATCGAGTGTGGCACACCGCCAATGAAGATGGTGCGCGAGTACACTTTAATGTAGCCCTGTGGGATGGACGGGTCGATGAAAGGCTTACGTTCGCGATAGTGTGGTGTTCCTGGGATATTGCGTTCATAGTCGGCGACAGGCTTGGACTCTCTTTTAGGCGATCTGGACCGTGGTCTTCTGCCGAGCGGGTTCGAGTCTCTTTCTCTATAATTCTGCCGGTTTTGGTTTGCCGAGACGGGAGGCTGCGGTGGTAGGCCGTACTGTTGTTGTTGCTGGTAGTTAGGCTGTGCGCCCGAGATTTTGTTCATGCTTTGCAGCAGCTGGAAGATGGCATTCGGATCCGAGCTGGAAGGGGCCGCATTGGCGGCCGCACCGGCGGCGGGACCGTTAGAGGCCGGCTGGGCAGGGGCTGGCGGCGGTGGAGAGGTCATTTTAGCAGAACCAGAGCCAGACACGGGAGAAGGAGTCTTTTTTGCAAGGTTTGCAAGAGCCTGCAGCACAGAAGTCGGATCCTTAGAAGAGGACGACGAGGCCGAAGGAGCAGGCGGCTCAACAGTGGGTTCAACAGCAAACTTGACTCTTTTCTTGGGAGGAGTGCCTGGAGGGGTGGTGGTACGGAAATACTTATCTCTGATCGATGTAATTATCTTTTTGTCGAAAGTGTCTCCTTTGTCCCAAATCTCTACGAGTTTACCGATTTTCTCCTTGACATCGTCGTTGGACACAGGCACGGCGTCGTCGACCAGATTCTCAATCAGCGATTGGATCTTGTAGACGGCCGAGTTGGCTGTTCCTTCGGGAGAAGACTCAGTAATTTCGGTTGCATCTGACTTGGAGACCTGGTCTATCAGTCCTCTGACAATCGCGTCGACAACATACAATGCGCCCAGTTTGTGCGTGGCAGGCGTGGCTTTACAACACGAATACAGCTTAGACACAAGTTTGGACTCTTCCGACACGTTGTTGAGGAAAATTTCTTTTAGTTTCTTGATTCTCGAGCCAGACACTCCTGGAGCCTTTAGGCCTGGCAGTTCTTTTAATATCGTTTCAAATTCTTCGACAGACATAGGTACAAATACAAATTACTCTTAGGAAGAACAACAGTACAATCCTAAGCAGAAAAAATTTGCCCTCTGTTTCAATTTATACCCGGCTGTCGGTATGCTATTGTGCGGTGCACGTCCTCATGCTCCACATCTGATTGATAAATAAGAAAAATATAATATATTCGCTAATCAATTACCATGTCCAGCGCGCAGTACGGGCCAAAATTGCGGCAGCTTTTGGTCAAGCTGGATATTGACCGCAAGAGGCAGAACCTGCCTGCTGACGAACGACTGTCTAAGCTGGCTTTTCTGGGTCTTTTTTTGGCCAAAAACGTCAAACAACGACGCAGCAGGTCTGCGAGCTCGGTTTCCAGCAGTCCTACGCTTTACTCGCCGCTGCAACGCAGCCGCGCCAACAGTAGCATTGTGCGCGGTCCGCTTGTTGCGCTTCAGGACGGTTCCGAGGCGTCCTGGGTCGACAGATATAATGCGTTTGAGTCAGGGTTGCTAGCCAATCTAGAGTCGATGTTATCGCTCTTTGATAACTTCACGATGGTCCAAAACATACTAAGCAAGTCACGATTTGCATCGAAGTTCCGCGGGCTTGATACGCTTTTGAGGAATCTGTCGAAAGTGTATTTCATTATTATTTTGATAAATCTGAAAAACCTGGTGTTTCGTCTGATAAAACTCAACAAACTGATTCGTGTGGTCGAGCTGGAGGCAACTTTACTTACGCGGGACACGAAAAATGGCCTTATGGCTGAATCGATACCGGCGGAGCGCGACAAGCTGGTGTTCCTGTACACAGAGAAATTCAGAACTTTCTTGGAGCTTGTTGGGTACGCTAACGAACTCGTACTCAATCTCACGCTTATTTACACCAAGCTGAGGCTGCCAAAATTGCTGGAGAAACTGGTGAGCCTGGTGAGCTGGCTCATCGGAGTGTACAGACTCAGCAAGAATGACGTTGAGGAGGTGCGCGCGGAAGAACGCATCAACAAGATGCAAATACAATATATGTAATGTATTGGTCCGATATCATATGTAGTGTCTGTATATGCTAATACAATCGCCATTAAATATATGTAGCTCACTCAGCTCGTTTGGACTTGATCATCCAACTGAAAAAGCGGCCGGCACCAGAGGTGCCGCCTTTTTTACTATCATGGTTAGTGAAATTGATAAAACTCGTGCTTCTGCTCTTGGAGTGTTTCTTTAGCGAGCCATTATTAGCGCGACGGCTCAGGGCCGGCTTGGGCTCGACGACCTCGATCATGGGGCCCGGCTCGCCAATGACTTCCTCTGTCAGAGTCTGGTCGTCATAGAGAAGGGTGGAGTCGTTAGCAGGAGCGTATTCGTGGAGTCCAAAGACCTCGTCGGTGGTCTTCTCGATGATGGAAGCATTGTGGGGCGTTGATCTGACCGACACAAGCGACGACTTGCGCCGATGGTGGAATTTGGACGACAGCGTGCTGAAAAGCGAGTTCGATCGTTTGTGGCTGTCTTTCGGAACCTGTGCGGACTCTTCTGTGTTCTTGGAAGGACTCGTGGCCGGGTTCTCGTATTTGAGAGAATTGTCGGACAGAGACATGGACACAGCGTAGTCGTGGTCTCTGTGGAACGACTTAGGGATCTCATAGACGATGGGCTCGAACTGGAATGGGTTCTTCTGCAGCGGGGTCTGGTATCTGAGGCTGCGCACAGGCGAGCGGGACTTGGAGGCGCCTCGAAAAGCGGAGGATGGGGAAGAAGAAGACGAGGGCGGGATTAGGTACGGTCTGCGGCCAAAGCGGTCCGAGTCGGCCGTGGCAGTACTGGAAGGAGTGGAGGCTGCTTGGGTATTGATTTTCTGCTGGGAGTTGTAATACGACTGGTATCTGACTTTCCCGCGAAGACTGGAGATGCTCGTGGTATTGATGTTTGCTATATTCTTGTGGAGAACAGAGCTGGCGTTGAGGGAATTATTAGAGCTCAGCGAATTGAGCGAGTTGGAGGAGCAATTGTCGTTGAGCAGCACACCTGCCAGCAACGGCGTTGCCTTGCCAGAGTTGGACGAGGACATCTCGGAGGTCTGGGTGGGGATTTTGGTGAGCAACTGCTCCGGTTCCTCAAAGTCCTCCTCTGTGATTTCCTCTGCAATGGCAACGTCGTTCTTCTTGGGCGAGCACAGCAGGGAGTGTTTGGGTATGTGGAAGCTCTCCAGTTCTGGGGCAGACATCGTCCGGGTATTTTTCTTGCTGGCCTGACGCGACCCGGTGAACACGTCGTCCAGGTCAATCATCGCGCGCGGCACGCCGGAACCTGACTCGAATTGCGTGTCCTCCGTGATGAAGTATTTGGTGCGCGACTCGTCGTGCGCAGAAAAGCGGTCGCTTTGAGCTGACGAAGGCGTGGAGTTGAGCAAAATTTTCGGCTTAGAGGACAAGCCCGCGTCGTCGGGGCTCAGCTGCGCCAGCGGGCTCTTGACAGGCGACCCACACGAGGACCCGGAAAGCGAACCCGCAGACGAGCCGGGCACAGACTTGGACATCATGGGAGGGAGAAGGCCAAACTCTTGAACGTCAAAGTCGCCAGATATAGCTGCGGAACGACGGTGCCGGTGGCCGCGTCTAGGCGGCGGCTTGAGGTCGTTCTGCTGGCCAGGAGGGGATGGGGGCGAGCTCATGGATGGTCCATAAGCCAGAGGTAGTAAAACGAGCGACGGAGGAAAATACACAAGAGCAAAATGGTAAATATGTTTTCCTTTCCCACTAACTATAACCGGGAAAACAGACAGGAAAAAGAAATTTTTAAAGTCGCAGTAAAGCAAAATTTCCCTGTATGGAAGATACGATCTAATAACGTCACAAAAAATGCACAATCGAGTGCAGGGGAATGGCCAAGATCTACATTGCACGCGTTCTGTACGGGGCAGCCAGAGAGCAAATCGCTTTATCGGGGTGCGAGGCGTCCTTGGGGAAGCGCAGCTGTTTCAAACAGGCAGCAGACATGCTCCGATGGTGCTTTTTGTGGCACACGCATCCAGATAGGGAATGCTTTAAAACAGCTTGAGACACTAAAAATGCACAGCTGGCTAATTAATTGGCTGCGACTTGTATATGCCATGTTTACGCCTGCTGATGTAATCCCGGGGGACCCACGCCAAGTCTCGTGCGGTCGTCGTCCCGTGGTCCTGCTGCGCCCGCGCTTGCGCAATTGCGGGCTGCGGCTGCCACACACGGCCAGTCTGTGCAAAGCGCACAAACGGGGCGGCGACTACGTGCTGTCGCAGTGACAGAAAGCGGTGTCATTCTGGTGATTACGTAATGCATTGAAAATGTATATAGAGGTGTGGGCTAGTCAGTCGGTTGGCTTGGAGAGTTCTGCGAGCACGTCGAGACCCTTGCGTTTCTTGTTTTTGGTGGTCCATGCACTTGAGCCCTGGTAGGTGCCATTTGGGCCGACCTGCGACTGTATCTGTTTGAACTTGGCTGCGAGCGCTGCCTGCAGTTGCGCACCGTTGAAGTTGTTGACAGGGACATAGGCTGAGGTTTGGGGCTTGGAAGGGAGCTTGGGGTTGCGTGGGGCAGAACGTGGCGCGATGGCGGCGGCCCATGGCTGCTTGGGCTGCGATTTTGTCTGAGCCGAGGACATGAGCGGGATTTTTACAGTTTGGCCAGACGCGATTAATTTTCGAACAATCGGCAGTACAGGTGTACGGGTGTTTGCAAAGTTGTCATTTGAATCTATTTAAGCAGAGAAAGACAGGGACAGTCCAAGCTTGTGGGCAGACTCGCCGAGCTTGAGGGTGTCGAAGGCACCTCCGAGGCCAAGCTTGACGCCTGGTCTGAGGTCCTGAGAGTAAGCCAGGGCCAGGATACCGGAGTCAGCAAGCTTGGCCTTGACAAACGAGGTGCTGTCAAGGCTGTACTTGGTGGCAACCTCAATGGCAACTGGGTTGGAGCCAGAGGCAGACTTGGAGTCGAAGGTACCCTTGGTTCCGACCTCAAGGACTGGGGACACCTTGTGGTAGTAGCCAGCAGCGAAGACGGACAAGTTGTTGGCAGCAGTCAGGGAGACAGCATAGGAAGGAGCCTTGTAGCCGACAGCAGCCGAGTATCCGGTCAAAGTGGCCGACTTGACGTCGTAGGACAGAGAAGCACCGGTGGTGAAGCCGTCCTGGCCAACGGTCAGGTCACCGTTGAAGACAGGGCCCTTCAGCAGGTCGACAAAGGCGCGAGCATTGATGGATTGCTGGGCAAAGTACAAGTTCAGCTTGCACGATCTGTTTCCGCCTGGGACAGCGCTGGTGACCAACTCGGACTTAAGACCTGGCGAAAGAGCGTCAGTCAGCTCGATCTTGGTGTCCAAGGCATTGGCAGTGTTCCAGCCTTGGGTCAATGTCAAGCCAGTGCTCTTGTCAGAGTACTTTCCCTCCAGGGAAGCGGAGGTCTGGCCACCAGAAACCTTACCCTTGGTGCTGAAGGCAACGCCGTTTGGAGCAACGGTTTGCAAGCTCAGTGCCACCGGGGTGAAGTGGTAGAAGTCCTTGCCGAGGACGTCATTGGTTGGTTTAGCGATATCAGAGAATGCTGGAGGAGCCATTTTAACAGTTGGTAAATTAGCGAAAACAAATAATTTGGTTTGCCTTAATTAGTGGTTCCACGGTCTCCCCCCGCCACGATCAAATTTGGTTGGACGGCCGGAGGCCCGAACGGGAATCTCACATGCGTCTATGTCACGTGCATATCCAACAATTTTCAGCTCGATGCGTATTTTCTTGTTTTTTTTTTTTTTGGCCCGTACCCTTGCCAGCACCGCCTGGTTTCCGGAAGGTTCCTTCCGCTTCCTGCAAGAATCTTGTTTTTCCCGGTCGGTTGGTCACGTGACCGCATATCACGCTTCCACTATCCGAAAAAAGACTCACGCCTCGAACCCTATTATTGGCCGTGCATAATCTCGTTTCTTTTGCCACAGAGATATGCGGCACGACGGGTCTAGGAACAGCTTTCAGGGCCTTTCCAGAGACGTTACTGTCGCGGAGGCTGTCCGCCAGGCACCTGGACACGCGCGGCTGGTGCTCTGTCCAGACGCGGGCCTCAAGGCCTGGCGGGCCGTGGCGAACGAGCGCATTTTTCGAATATCCTTTTATCAGTCAGACCGGTGCGGCTATTGTCTGGTCAGCGGTCAAAAATTTTTAGTGTTTTCCAAATTTCTTTCATTTCTCGATGCTTCAACTACTTCCTCGAGCGGTTTGGGAAGACGCGGGCCTCTACGACGGCGCCACCGTCATCACGCTAATCACGGGCACGTGTCTGGTGCTCGTTATGTGCTTTGGTCTGGCATACCTGTACTCGGGCCTAGCCAGAAGAAAGTCGGCCCTCCACATGATATTCATCACCTTCGCAGCCATCTGCATCGCCCAATTCCAGTGGTACTTCTGGGGCTACTCGCTGGCGTTTTCGTCCTCGGCTAGCAACAAGTTCATTGGCAATCTGCACAATTTTGGCTACCAGAACCTCGGTGTTTTGACGACTCTCGGCGACGACGAGAAGGGTTATCCTGAGATGGCCTTTGCCAACTTCCAGGGCATGTTCTCCACCATCACCATTTGCATCCTGTTGGGATCCATCTGCGAGCGCGGTAGAGTGCTTCCGGCCATGGTTTTCTCGTTTATTTGGCTGACGCTTGTGTACTGTCCCGTCGCATACTGGGTCTGGGGTCCCGACGGGTGGGCGTTGGACTGGGGGGTTCTGGACTACGCGGGCGGCGGGCCTGTCGAGATCCTGTCTGGTTTCGGTGGTTTTGTGGTGTCGTACTTCTTGGGCGAGAGAAGACAGCACCTGATGGTGAACTACAGACCGCACAACGTTTCGCTCATCACGATCGGCACGTCGATGCTGTGGTTTGGCTGGCTGGGCTTCAACGGGCTCACGTGCATTAAACCTTCGTACAAATCGATATACGCCATCATGAACTCCAATTTGTGCGCGGCATTTGGAGGAATTACGTGGTGTCTGCTGGATTTCCGGATCAACCACCACTTCTCGACCGTGGGTCTGTGCTCGGGCATCATTTCCGGGCTTGTGGCGGCCACGCCGTCGTCGGGCTGCATCCCGCTGTGGGCGTCGGTGGTGCTGGGCGTGGTGACCGGCGTGGTGTGCAACTATTCCACGAAAATCAAGGTGTGGTTCAAGGTGGACGACAGTCTCGACGTGATGGCCGAGCACGGCATCGCCGGCGTGCTCGGCCTGATCGTGGGCAACGCCTTCTTCGCGTCGTCCGACGTTCTCGGCTACGACGGCTACACCGACCATCCCGGCGGCTGGTACAGCCAGAACTGGAAGCAGATGTACAAGCAGATCGCGTATGTTTTCGCGGTTGCTGGGTGGTGTGTGGTGGTGACGGCCCTGATCTGCGTGGTGCTGAACCGCATCCCGGGGCTCAATATGCGCGCTTCCGAGGAGGGAGAGCAGAACGGCATGGACGAAGACCAGATCGGAGAGTTTGCGTACGACTACGTCGAGGTCAGACGCAACTTCTTCGACCTCAACCTCAGCAAGATCACGCCGGTCAACGGAGAGGTTGTGCAGGAGATGGCACAGGAGTCGCTTTCGGATCAGAACGCAGAGAAGAAGCACGACGACGGCCACAGTTCGTAGAAATAGCAATGGATGTATGATTTTTTAGTCGCACCGCACGAACTCGGGCATGCGCCCGGGGTCGATTTTGATGATGGGCTTGAACATCTCGATGAATTCCAGGTCGCCCTCCCCCTTTTCGCGCGCAAACTTGGCGTACTCGTCGAACGTCCCGCTCAGACTCCAGCCCTGCAGGAACTTGCGGATCAGCCCCACCAGAACGCCCACGCGGTGCTTGCCCTTGTTGGAGTGGATCAGCATCGGGTAGTTGTCCCTGTTGGCCACCAGATTGAGCACCGTGTTGAGGGCCACCTCGTCGTTGAACATGTGCGACGACCCGAACGTGGACGGCGGCTTGACCTTGAAAAAACGGAAACTGATTGTGCGCTCGCCCTGGTGCGCCGCTATCCACTTGTAGTAGTCGTAGTTGTCCGTCTTGTCGCCAATGTAGATGATGGTCTTGAGATTGAGCGTGTCCAGAAACTCGAAGTTGTTGGGCTGCGGATGGCCCGACCGGTACAGCCCGGACTCCACCGTGGCAAAGTTGATGGGCGGCACGTACCGTGGCCGGTCGTCCTTGATCTTGAGCGCCGTGTAGGCGTGGCGACGAGTCATCTGCTGGAGGTCGTCGATCCGGGCCCGGCCCATGTTGCTGGCCAGTTCGTCGTCCGGCACCTCTGCCGCGAGCTCGGATTGCGTGCGCTGCAGGTTTTTCCGCACGTCGTACTGCCGTAGCTGGTCCAATATCTGGTCTCCTTGGGACAACATGGCAGGATAAATGCTGGATGGTGCAAAGATGTGGGCTTTTTTTTTTTTTTTTGCTTCTCGTGAGAACCCTGTCGGTGTAGAGATGGAACTTCGAACTTTTGTTTGTATTTATTATAAGCCCTTTTTTCTCTACCGACCTCAATCAGCAGAGCCAGGCGAATATAGCGCATCTTGTGTCTCAATATACCTAACACAGCTTAATAAGTCAACTTAGCCTGATTTATAGCCGCGTGTTTCATCGTCCGTGTCTTTCGCTTCAACTAGAGACCCTCTACTCTAATGGCTAAATATACATCGTGGTTTACTCTGATAGCGCTGCTCATCTGGCCAGCCGTATGCTCGGCCCTCAAGCTCGAGATGCCCTCCTGGAGCCTCCCTTGGGGGAGAAATTACTACAAGGAGGGAGACAAGGTGGAATTGCTGGTCAATACAGTGGAGTCTGAAAACACACAGTTACCGTACGCCTACTACAAGCTCCCGTTTGTGTGTCCCCCTACGCACAACGCCCGTCCTGTGTATCTTTCGCTGGGCGAGGTGCTGAATGGCGACAGGATCTGGCAATCCGACTACCATCTGACTTTTGGACAGGATGAGCGGTGTGCGCGACTGTGTGACCGAGTTATCAACCTCAATGCCATCAAGCGTGCCGACGACCTCATCAAGAACGAATATATGGTCGAGTGGCGTATTGATGACCTGCCAGGCGCTACGACATTCATACGACCAAAGACGGCCAAGCAGGACTCTGAAAAGTACTACGTCGCCGGTTTCCCGCTTGGCTTTGTGCAAAACGGAGTCAGCTATTTGCACAACCACGTCATGATCGTGATCAGATGGCACAAAGAGAATGGAAATCCAGACAAAAAGACCATAGTTGGCTTCGAAGTGTATCCGAAGTCCGTCTCTGATGCCCGCTGTCCCGGTGCATCCAAGAATTATGCAAATTTTGCAATCAACCCCAACACTAAGGACAAGCTGGTGGTGCCTTTCACTTACTCAGTGTACTGGAGAGAAGAGGTCGACGTCCCGTACGACAGCAGATGGAAGATGTACCGGACGCCTGGAGGAGCTTCGAATGACAGCAAGATGCACTGGTTTGCGCTGGTCAACTCGCTCCTCGTGGTCTCGTTGCTCTCGCTGGCAGTCTCCGTTGTTTTCTTCAGAACACTAAGCAGCGACTTCAAATCTGGCATCCCCAAGGACACATTCACAGAAAAACTGGATTCCCTGGTTGGATCGCTTCCAGCCGCAGAGGAGTCCAAGGCCAGCTGGAAAACCTTGGCCCCAGAGGTATTTGTGCAGCCAACATTGCCTGTCATCTTGAGTATCCTGGGCGGGTCAGGTGTTCAGCTTTCACTGACGATGTTTGGTGTCTCGATACTGTGCACGGCAGGCATCTCAGGCCCGAACAATACCATCCTCACTACCGCCATCATCACGTTTGTTATTGCAGGTTTCTTTTCCGGTTTTGCCGGTGTCCAGTTCTACAAAACGTTTACACACAAACAGGTGGTCTCGTGGAGATCCGTCTCGTTTCTATCGGGCAGTCTGCTCACCGCATTAGTTCTCATCATCCTGTTCGTTCTCAACTTTATCATTTGGGCTAAAGACTCTTCTTTGGCTTTGCCCTTCGGCACTATTTTGGCACTAATCTTTATCTATGTCGTGTTGCAGATACCTATTTCTTTGTTGGGTGGGTTCGTCTCTAACAGGGTCGACCTACTTGGTCTGCTAATCAAGAACAAGCCGAGAATCTCTGAAAGATATGCAGAGGCCAAGAGAACGATCCCCAAACAGCCGTTCTACAACAAACTCAAGTTCTCGCTGCCGCTCTTCGGCCTGTTCCCCTTCGGCATCATTTTCGTCGAACTGGTCTTCCTATTCAAGTCGTTGTGGGTGGAGAAACTTTCGTTCTACTACATGTACGGATTCCTGTCCTTTACGGCCTTCTTGCTGTACGTTGTCGTCATAGAAATCAGCATCATTTCCACCTACCTGCGCCTAAACTCGGGCGACTACTACAACTGGCAATGGAAAGCCTTTGTGACCAGTGCAGGCTCCATCTTCATTTACCTAATGGGCTACTCTGTCTACTACCTCATCTTCCGCATGAAAATCGTGGACATCGTGTCGCCGCTGATCTACCTGGTCTATGCGACCATCATGAATCTGGTTCTTGGGGTCTCTTGTGGTGCGATTGGACTGTTGGCTTCGACGTTCTTCGTCTACAAGATTTATTCGTGATTGTTTTATTTTATAGACATTTGATCCTACATCTGCTTAGCTAAGCATGTGCCAGCCGTTTTTTTTTCGCTTCTGTAAATTTCGTGTAACGCGTTTTGGATATGCCTAATCTTGAAAACTCGTCGTCCCCACCGATGTCGTCGCCTGAGCCTTCGTCGCAGGTGAACGCAGACGCTTCGTCACCTTCCGAGGAGCTCTCTCTCAAAAACTACAAGCCCTCGACCGCAGATATGGCGTACTACTACGAGCATTTTCTGCCGTTCAAATCCATTTTCCTCTGGCTCAATCACTCGCAGGTCGCCCAAACCGACTTTACGATGCGCGAGTTTGCGTTCGAATACAAATCTGGCGCGTATCAGCGCTACAACTCGTTCCATTCGGTCAATGAGTTCAAGCAGACTGTTATCAAGGCCCAGCCAACGCGGTTTGAGGTTGGAGCCGTGTATCCCGTGGAGCCGCGCATGCGCAAAACCGTGTCGAAAGCTCTGATGAAGCCGCTTTCCAAGGAGCTCGTGCTAGATATCGATCTGACCGATTACGACGATGTGCGGACGTGTTGTTCTGGAACAAGCATCTGTCCCAAGTGCTGGCGATTCATCACTCTGGCAGTGAAGATTGTCCACCGCGCATTGCAGGAGGACTTCGGGTTCGAACATATGATCTGGGTGTTTTCCGGCAGAAGAGGTGTTCACTGCTGGGTGAGTGATTACCGTGCACGGATATTGGACGAGGCTAGACGGCGCGCCATAATCGAGTACCTGGACGTCCTGAACGTGAAATCCAAGAAATCGCTGAGTCTGCGCAAGCCGTACCACCCGCATGTGGAGCGCGCGTTTGAGGTTCTGCGCGACGAGTTTGTCGACCTCATTTTGAAAGAGCAAGATCCTTGGAGCCTGCCTGATAGAGCAGAGGCTCTGGCCCGCACGTTGCCAGACTACAGACTCACGAATATTCTGATCAACCACTGGAAGACCCAGGAGGGCCGGTCGAGCGCAGATAAATGGCGCGACGTCGACACGCTCTACCAGCAGCACAAAATACGATCGTTTGATCTACAGGATTGGAAGAAAGAAACCATCTTTGCCACGCTGTATCCGCGATTGGATGTCGAGGTGTCCCGGCAAATGAACCACTTGTTGAAGTCTCCGTTCTGCATCCATCCAGGCACGGGAAATGTGTGTGTTCCTTTCGATCCTGCCGAGAAGGTGTTTGATCCCTTCGTGGACACGCCGAATCTGGGAACGCTGGTCAGTAGCAACGAGACTGACTGGCAGAAGACCCATCTGCGTGGCAGCGTGGAGCTGTTCAACAAGTTTGTCAGCCGTCTGGTCAACGAGGAGATGCGCCAGAAAAGAAGCAGAGACGAGGAGAAAGAAAATCTGGAGTTCTAGTCTAATTTATTCGCTATATCTTGCCGTTAAAAAAAAAAAAAACTAATGGCTGTGTTTCTCCAAACGGCAGGTGATAGTAGCTGGATTAACTTTATAAAGCGCGGGATTCGCACCTTGGTGCGCAGAACATAAAGTGCAAATGAGCGAACTGGAGTACAAGCACGTCGGCTCGCGTAAAGTGACTGTGATCAAGGCGCCTTTCAGCGGTGGCCAAGGAAAGGGCGGTGTGGAAGACGGCCCTGATAAGCTCGAAGAATTTGGTCTTCTCAAGGACATTGCCGAGCTGGGCTGGGCCGCCACCGTGGACAATCCGCTGGCCAAGTTCGATCTTGCCAGCCTCAAGGCCGATCCGAACGATGTCTACGGCAACTGTAAGAGACCCAAAATGGTGAGCGACTGCTGCAAAATAATATACGACTCGGCCATCAAGGCCCACCAAAACAAGACCTTGCCCGTCACTGTGGGTGGCGATCACTCGATCGGCATGGCCACCATTCTGGCTTTCGCCAACTCCCACCCAGACGGAGGTATTTTGTGGATCGAC
Organism: Ogataea siamensis; assembly: GCA_030574315.1. Taxonomy (NCBI): domain Eukaryota; kingdom Fungi; phylum Ascomycota; class Pichiomycetes; order Pichiales; family Pichiaceae; genus Ogataea; species Ogataea siamensis. The sequence continues at coordinate 17,882 of JAJMET010000020.1, forward strand.
GCACACGCCGATATCAACACTCCGTCCACCACTCCGTCCGGCAACCTGCACGGATGTCCCGTGGCCTTTGCCATGGGCTTGGAGGAAGAGGCATGGCCTCCGCACTTCGACTGGATCAAGCAGGTCAAGCACAAGGTCCGACCAGACCAAATCGCGTACATCGGTCTCAGAGACGTGGATCCTGGTGAGAAGAAGCTGCTGCGGGAGCTGGGCATCGCGGCCTACTCCATGTACCACGTCGACAAGTACGGAATCAACAAGGTCGTCGAGATGGCGCTTGCAAAGGTCAACCCTTCGGGCACCAAGCCGGTCCACGTCAGCTACGACGTGGACGCAATCGACCCGCTGTACGTGGCTGCCACAGGTACGCCGGTGCGAGGTGGGCTCTCGCTGAGGGAGGGCCTGTTCCTGGTGGAGGAGATCGCCGCCACCGGCAACCTGGCCGGCCTCGACATCGTCGAGGTCAACCCTGCGCTCGCGTCCACAGAAACGCATATAGTAGACACCGTCAACGCGGGGTTGTCGATCGCCAGATGTGCGCTGGGAGAGACAATTCTGTAGATATCTAAAAGAAATAAATTAGGTAAGCTGGTTTTTGTATTTTTCACTTTTAGTCATGCCCGACCACGAAGCCCAACACCCGCCACGCTACGCCGGGTTCATCGCAGGCGTGTTTTCGGGGGTCATGAAGAACGCGGTCGGCCACCCGTTCGACTCGGTCAAGGTGCGTCTGCAGACGTCCGAGGGCCGTTTCAAGGGCCCCATCGACTGCACCTTGAAGACTCTGCGATACGAAGGAGTTAGGGGACTTTACAAGGGCTTCACTCCGCCGCTCGTCGGCTGGGTGCTCATGGACTCCGTCATGCTGGGCTCGCTCACTCTGTACCGCCGTCTCGTCAAGGACAACCTGTATCCGAGCGAGAAAAAAATGCCCCTGGCCGGCCACTGCATAGCAGGCCTGGGATCTGGCCTCACTGTGTCGTTTGTTGCCGCTCCCATCGAGCAGCTGAAGGCCCGTCTGCAGGTCCAGTACGACGCCAGGTCCAAGCTCTACACGGGCCCCGTCGACTGTCTGGTCAAACTGGTCAGGTACGACGGACTGCGCACCCTGTACAAGGGCCTCATCCCGACGATGATCTTCAGAACCAACTTTATCGTGTGGTGGGGCTCCTACGAGATCATCACCAACTGGTTCAAGGAAAACACGCGCATGAGCAACGCGGCCGTCAACTTCTGGGCGGGAGGTCTGAGCGCGTCGTGCTTCTGGGTCACGGCCTACCCTGCGGACGTGGTGAAAAACGTCATCATGATCGACGACGTGAAAAACCCGCGCTTCCGCTCCTACGCGGACGCCGTCAAGTACGTCTACTACGAGCGCGGCGGCCTGCGCGGGTTTACCAGGGGCTTTGTGCCCAGCATCCTGCGCAGCTTCCCGGCCAACGCCGCTGCCCTGGCCGCGTTCGAGTTCGTCATGCGGCTCTTCTGAAAAAAGCTGCTGACGTAAGCGCGCCGGCGGTAGCTTCTGGCGCTCCAAAAGCGCGTGTGTTGCAAATTCTCTCTTTACATCATGAAGCTCGCCACCGTCCTCTCGCTTGCCGGCGTCTTTGCCGGCTGCACGTCTGGCTGGGTTGTCAACGCCGCCGACGACAACAACGACACAGACCACACAGAGATCCAACCCAAATGCTTCAAGCAGAACTACTACATCAACGCTGCCGGCGACATGAAGGAGCTGCACGACTGTCAGATCATCTCCGGAAACATCATCGTCAAGGGCTACGACTCCGACAGTCTCGATCTGGGTTCCATCTCTCACATCAAGGGCTCTCTGAGTGTGTCGAACGCCAGCAGTCTGCTCAGAATCGAGGGAGTGGAGCTGGCCACCATCGACGGCACCTTTGCCCTCGACACCCTCACGTCGTTGACGTCCATTTCCCTGCCCAAGCTCGAGAGCATCGACACCATCTCGTGGAAGGTGCTCCCTATTCTGAGCGCTGTCAACCTGGACAAGGGCATCAAGCAGATCAGCTCTGTTGTGATGAGCGACACTTCGCTGACGGGCTTTTCTGGGTTCAACGTCGAGTCGCTCAAGACACTCAACATCAACAACAACCGGTTTCTCGAGAGAATCGACTCCTCGGTGAAGGAGATCACGGACACGCTGCTGATTGCGGCCAACGCCAGAAACCTCCAGGTCTCGCTGTCCGAGCTGACTTGGGCCAACACCATCACCATCAAAGACACCAGCAGCTTGAATCTCGACAGCTTGCAGGTTGTCGAGAACTCTGCGCAGTTCATCAACAACCGGTTCTCCGACCTGAAGCTGCCGAAGCTCAAGTCCACGGGAACCACGCTCAGTGTGATCAACAACAAGCAGGTCAAGACCGTCGAGTTCCCTTCGTTGTCGGAGGTCGGGGGCGGTCTGATGATCATCGACAACGACCAAATCACCAGAGTCGACTTCTTCCCCGTCCTGCGGTCCATCGGCGGCGCTATTGAGTTCCAGGGCAACATCGACGCCAGCGGCTTCAAGCAGCTCAAGGTGGTCAAAGGCAGTGCCATCATCAAGTCCACGTCCTCGCAGTTCGACTGCAACAAGTGGATGAAGGAGGAGGTCAGCGGCGTTGTGCGTGGCGGCAAGATTGAGTGCGGCTCCGGCTCGTCGCGGTCCACCGAAGTGCTGTTGGTGGACGAGTCTGGTGACATCACTACCGGCACCCCGGGCGTCAACAGTGGTGTGTCGGACGACGAACACGCCAAGAAGACCCGGTCCAAAAGCAGCGCCAGCTCGTCCTTCAGTGTTGGGTTTGCTGCGGTTGTGTTTGGGCTGGGGATTTCCTGGTTCGCTATGCAGCTTTAAATAGTTAGTTGTTTGAATGTATCCCAGACAAAAAAATTCCCCGGACGGCGGCGTGCTCCGTCCAAAAATCCAGAGTGCCGACTAATTAATCTTTTTTTCCTGTTTATGGCTGATAAGGAACGCAGGAATGAGGACTCCAGCGGCGACTGTGCGATTGATACGACACCACGATCAGACATGAGCCCCGACAGTCCTGAGATGGTGTTCAAGAGACCAAAGGCCCAGAGTTTTGGCTCATTTGCCATCTCCGCCAGGAACACCGTCAACGACTCGTTGTTGAGCGAAATCGATGCCGAGATAGCCAGGCCCCGCAAGAAAAAGAGAAGGATTTTCAGCTGCGACAGCTGTCGGAAGCTAAAGACAAAATGCGACTACGATACGGGGCAGAGCGGGTGCAAACGGTGCCTCAGACTACGGCTGGAGTGTTCTCTGGTTCAAAACGGGATCCCGAGCGTCCCCCAGGAGCTGGACTCGGTGGCTGCAGAGTCGGCAGACTCGCGTCTTCTCCGCGTGGAACAGACGGTGGAGTCTTTCAGCGACAAGCTAACATCGTTGCTGGATCTGGTAAAGCAATCGCTGGGCTCTGGCAATCAGCTGGAATTTTCTGTGGCCAACGAAAACGAGCTGTTGGCCAACCACGATGCTTTGGCTCCACTCAATGTGATCAAACGGATTGATTCCAAGCTCTTCAACCGCGCAAACAAACACGACCCGTTCAGACGCATATGTGACGAATTTCTACGTTTCTACTTCGAGAACGAAAGGCTGTGTCTGGAGCTGTCGCGCAGTTTCCTGGAGATCTCGCATTTCTGGATCATCCCCGGCGGCATCACGTTCATCGACCGCAAGTACGTCCTGGACCATCCATTTATCACGTGCGTCTTTGTGATTCTGGCCATGTGTTTTGACGAAAACTACAAGTATGTCCATGAGCAACAACAATTATACATGCTCACCACCAAGCTCTTGGGCGTGGCTCTTGTGACAGAGCCGCTAACCGACCACGACATAGAGGCCATACTGTACATTTCGCTGTACAACATCGCACGCAAGCCCAGACAATCGGAGTTCGACGGCTGGCTTCTCTCGAGCATCGGTCTCAAACACTCAATCATCTCGATGGACTTCAAGAACATTAGTCGCCGAGTGTCGATGAACATATTCAACGATATCGATCTGTTTCATCTGCGTATCTTCAACTCCATGTGTTCCTGCCATTTCCAGAGTTCCATTGGATACGGCAGGCCAATCATGCTGACGTCGACGTACTACGATCTTTTTGAGCTCACTTTGAAGTTTCCAAAAGCGACTTTCGGCGACGCAATCAAGGTTGCAGAGATTGAGCTGTATCTCTGTCTGTCGCGAGGACTTGCCGGCTCCCTCTTAAATTATTACACCGAAGGCGATCTTGTATGCTTTCCTGAGCAGAACGAATGGAAGGAGAAATGGTCGAAAATCATTCACAAAGACGTCTCGCAGATGCTGACTTTTGCATACAATTTCTCTCACATCATGCTCTGCCGCAAACTGGCCCAGAAGACGGACTCGACCAGACCAGATCCGCAACTATGCTACAACACTGCGTGTCAATACTCTTTTGAGACTCTCAACAGGTTTCTTTTGCTGTCCAATAATTTGGTCAAAGGGTCGCCCTCTTTTCAGTTGAACCTCGTTGTGTACTCCTGCATCACGCTGTACGACTATTTGGACTCCATGAAAAGCGACGACAGGAACATGTCTCTTAATCTTATTTCCAAGATCTACTGGCATCTCAACAAGGTGGGCGAAAAAATGAACGATGCTACCGACACAATTGCGCGCATAATTCGAAAGCTGGTCGATATGGCTAATGAAACGCACTCTGGAGCCCGGTTGGGTGCCAAAGTGTCGCAAAATAGCGAGGCATTGTCCGTGGAAGATCTTCCCAAGCAAGTGGCTGAGCAACTATACAGTCCCGCCGAGGCTCACACTACTTCGCCCAATTCCGAGTTCCAGTTGCCCGATGTGGCTGCGTTCGACAATTTCGAGGACTTTTTCAAAGATCTTTTCGATAAGTAGCTTGCTGCTTCGAACAACAAAATCTTGGCTGTGTACACTTAAAATATTTCCATCCCTGCAAAGTAATCTAAATTTAACTAGATAGTCACGATCTCGTCAGTCAAGATACACGGGACAGCTTTGGCATTGCATGCCTAGACACCAGCATTAACCTCATCCTAGAGCGCAATTTTGCATTTGCTAGTGATGGACTCTCCATCTCCTCATAGCCTTTCTCACAAACAAGAACAGAACGGCCATGATCTGTTACACCCGCCTTACCAAGAACCCTATTCGTCGGTGTATTTTCCACAGACCGCTTCCGGGTACCAGTACGAGCTGCATGACGGTCAATCTTACGCTTCCCAGCCTGTTTCTGAGTCGCCGCACGCAAACCAGTTTTCATTTGTTCCCTATGCCAGACGATCAGCCCTCGATTCTTCGGCAAGTTCCCCGGCCGCCAAAGAAAAGCTTCCTCGTGCAACCCTGGAGCAGAAAATTCAAGTGCTTGATTGGCACCACAAAAGCAGCAAGAAAAGCCAGCAGCAAACGGTCAACTATTTCAAGAATTTAGGCGAGTTTGCCATTACGAAGAGCACACTGAATCGATGGGTTTTGAGTGAGCCCCAGCTTCGTGAGGCGTACGAGAATCTTACATTAAATAACAGCAAAGTGTACAAGACAAGGCCGAGGCTGAAAGATCCAGAAATAAATCGGTGTTTGGAGATCTTGTACGCCCAGTCTTGTCTGGAAAATGAGCCTTTAAGCGAGCGGAAGCTCATTTCCAAATGGGCCGACTTTTACAACCTTTACCACGGAATTGCAGACTGCAGCAAAGAAAAAGTGCCGGCAAAGTCCAACGGCTGGCTTCATCATTTCAAAAAAAAGAATTCCGTGACACGGGAATTGGCCAGGGAATTTTACAGCAATGGAGACCTCTTCAAGTGGAGGACAATGGATGAGGAGCAGGATCGTCTAGCGCAGCTTCTGTCTGCATATAATTCAGACCAAGTTTTCGAGATCGACGAAGTGAGCTTCAACAGCAAGCCATCTTTCCTCTCAGTGCACGGCTCCCGGAATGGCGACCCAGGCAACAGGGTCATTGTTTCTCTATTGGCCAACGCCGACGGATCAAAGGTGTTTGATCCTTTGATAGTTTCAAACACTGTCGCTACCAAAGATTCTAGCAGTCCCAACATATTCTACCATAAGAACGGCCTTCTCACCACAGAAATATTTTACAAGTACATCGGATACATAGATTCAGTCCTAGAAACAGAAGCCGTTGTTCTGTTAGACACATTGCATTCTCACGTCATTCCCGTGAACACATTCAAGCATATCAAATTGGTGTATTTCTCGCCAAATATAGCAGAGCCGAGATACACATATCGTCCTCTTGATTTTGGTTTCAAGAGAGTATTCAAAATGTTTGTCAAGACCATGATTCTGTCCAATTTCGCCCAGACCATTCCAAAGATGGACATTATTAATGCGATCAGCGTAGCCCTGCATTCCATCAGAAATCATTCGTTCACCATTTCAAGCTTCTATCGGAGCCATCTTATCGCTCGACTGCTCGCAGACCCCGACTTTGTATGCAACGACAGCAGGAAAGAAAACGAGCTTTACCATCTGCTCAATCTGTATCGTGTTCGTGATATGGTTTCCCTGTCTTTTTCCACTACATGTCTCCAGAAGACGGGAAGAGACATTGATCTTGAGGAGCTTCTGTTTCCGGCGGACGAAGAAGTTGAAAACACGCATTATTCTGATCAAGACATAGTTTTGCTGGTGAAAAGAGAAATCAGCCGCGAAAAAGAGGAAAACGGCTCGAAGACCAAAAGTCCGCCCCATTCGGACATCAACACCAATTTGTACACTCCCGCAAGTTCTGATGCCCGCGGTCCGGAAGAAAACGTCAAGCTTCTCGTGGCAGACTCTAAAAAGCTCCCCAAATATCCTGGTCTTGGCGATCAGTACCAAAAGTTTTTTTCTTCTGAAGACAACGGCGTGAAACGGCGTCGTCTTGGGTCTTTGGAAATAGACAGCCAGATTGTCAAAACGGGTATAGATAAGCAATACAGGTAAATGAACTGCGAGTGCGTTTTCAGGGGGGCAGAAACCATGTAGCTAGAAAAATTCCCCCATTTCGACCCACGCACACGACTTTTCTTGCAGAGGAAAAAGGAGACTTTTGTTCCTAAGTATCTTGTACAAACAGTTTTTCCTCCCTATAGCGGTTGCGGGAGCGTATCGGGCAAAGTCCTTAGTTCTAAGGTATACATACAAAAGACTTTTTTGGCGGCTTTTTTCTTTGCGGAAGACAACGCTCGAATCACTGCGTTAGCCCCTTTGATCCAAACGCAGGAGCGATCTACGCCTCCATCTAAGTGGGTATCTTGCGCACAAGACCACACGGGGTCCTTGATCATATATCCGGCTCAATTGGAACGTTTTGGCTTAATCTTCTCTAATACGCCTCAGCTCCCGTTTGCATTTTCCACGCTCCTCTGCGCTGGCCACGATCTCCCCAAAGCTGAACAATCCGCTCTTGCACACCGTGAATATGGAGTTGCCACATATTCACCATACAGTTTCCTCCGCGAGTTCAAGACCGTATGCTGTTTCCCACCAGAACCCCACATCATCGAGAGAGACAACCGCTGATGCCCATTCTGAGTATCACAAGATGGGAACAATGCCACACCATTTCTATCCATTCAACGGGCTCGCACAAACACCCTTCCCATTCATGTTCACTTTTCCTGGTGCCTCACACCATTATTCGGTGGCGCCAAATTTGGATAACGTTGCATTCGCACCTCTGCCGACCTTACAGCTCCCCAAATTTCCTAGGAACCAGTTTTGCAATGCTGTTCCCAAACAAGCCTGCGGCAGTATCTCTGCAAATGCTTCAGAGTCTGCAGCTTTCTCACCAGGATCACGGCTGACTCCACCTTCCCGTGGCTCGTTTAGTGCTCAACCCTCCAATGAGTCCGCTTCAAAAAAGCTGTCGTCTTCGAGACCCGACCGCGGTTTTGGAAGTAGAGCGTATGATTCGGATCTAGTTGAGATTGCCAAGAGCAGTATGCAGACTCCCTTTGACGAGCTAGCGCGATCGATCAAGGATGCAGAAGCAAAGCAATACAATATTGAAAACTCCCGTTCAAAGCACTCCACGGATAGTCGCAAAGCAGATGCTCAAAAGAAAAAGCAGCATCAGATCCTTGCTGCGGTTTTCCTTTTGAAATACGTGCAGATCAAAGAGAAAGCAGTTTGCCCAAGAAACCGGGTTTTCAATTCCTATGTTCAACTCTGCCAAAGACATGGAATTCAACCAGTCGTAAATGCTTCTTTTGGGAAACTCGTCAAGGCAGTTTTCCCTAATATCAAGACCCGGAGACTGGGCATAAGGGGATCCAGTAGATACCATTATTGTGGTATTAAGCTGATAGGGGACTCGGACGATGCCGAGTCTCTTGCCTCGACAATTACTACGCCAATTACTGGGACACCTGAGACTGTGCAGGCAAGTGGACCTTGCAATGATGTTCATATTGATGTCAGTTTAGATGATCGTTTCGTCGGGAATTTCTGTGCTGAAATTCCGGATTTCAGTATCACACCGATCAGTACCATTTGCCATCTGTTCGACCCTGCAGAGCAGCAGGAACTGCAATACATTGAGGAATGCTATAAGGCATATTGTCATAGAATTCTTCACTGTGTACGGTTTATGAAGATCAAAAGCCTTTTTGACCATATGTCTTCAGAGCTTGCCAGCCTTTCTGACTCTACAAAGTTGCTAGTGTCTGCTCCCGTGGTATCATGGATGCTTCAGTGCGACGGTGATCTTCATATGGCATGCGTGAGAGTTCTTTTTCAATTAGTTTTTCAAAGAGTCCCTGAGAACATTTTTCGACAGATAGAAGGCATGACTAGCCATTTCCAGCTGCATTTGGAGACTATGCTGCTGCCAAAACCAATCATCAAAGCAAAAGTTCGGGCAGCGCAACCTTTCATCAAATTACTCAATAGATTAGCTAGAGTGCTGACTGCAGCGCACAATTGCACCTGCGTCCTCTCCCAGCAAGGTGTTTTGTCCCTGTTGTTGCAAGAGTGGAAATCTCTTGATTTTGGGTCAATTGTCAGACGTGAGATCAAATGCGATCTGCTCGAAAACATCGTCGTTATTCTTGAGGACATGACTGAATTGATGCAAGATCTAGCATCGAGCGCAAGTGCAAGTGAGGAGAACAGTGGCCTAATTATCATGAGGCTTAGCGAGCAGCTCTATGGGATTCCTCCAAAATTCGTGGGCGTTAGTCCTCGGATGTTTTTGCTGGTCAGCAATCAGCTTGTCGATGTGATAATGAGACAGTTGACCATTGCAAACCACAGCACAAATATCCCTGCTTGGTGGAGCTTGAGATGCTGGATAAATGAGTATTTTACTTTTCTTGCTGATATAGGTGACTTCACCGAGCTTGTCGATAATTGTGAGCATTTTGAGAACTGAGTCCAATATTCGATCTCTACTTTACCCTTCAGTTTGAAACCTATTAGAGAACCGGAAGGCGTCCGGTAAGTCTGGAGCATATCACCCTGTCTAGGGTTGTTATATTGCATATTTGCTCCAGACTTTATTTGCATAAAACGTGTTTATGTAGTGAAAGCATTAATCATCTCACGAAAAGTAGATGATGTTCTAAAAAAAAGGGCAGGAAAAAAAAAGGATTTCCTGGCGTGATAAAATAACATAGTTTGATTATGGAGGAAATCGCTTTATTTAAGCAATCGCTGGAGTACAACCGAATCAAGAGCGCAGTAAAAAGGGTCTCCAATGAGCCAAATTCTTCCATCACACAGTACTACAGAAACTTGCCTGGGCACTTGAAAATCACCAATCCTACTGAACGGGGCAATGCCAAACGTGGGATAATTACAGAGCGTTCACACAATGCGGGCGACATTATACATGACTTTCAGCCAAACCTTGAGATCGTGGAGACTCACGAAAGTTCAGATAGTCTCGATAGCAAAAATACAATGTGTGCACACTGCTTGAAAAGCTTAAGCGTGTGTAGGGTAGGGATTGAGTGTGGAGACTGTGATGGGTTTGTTAAATACTGCAGCAACTATTGCATGGATGCTGATTTACCTCTACATGAAATAGAATGCCTGTTTTTGCGATCCTTTGATACTAAAGATCGAAACAGGATCTCCTGCGTTGAGCGCCTCATTCTTAGACTTATAATAGGTCTTTCTAGAGACGACGTCTTGGTAAAACAGTGCCAGAGCCTAACATCTCATCACGAAGTGTATCTTGAGGCCAAGAAAACAGGGAATTACACTCAAATCAGCGCCAGCCAGCAGACACTATTTGATGTGACGGAGACATATTCTTTGGGCTTTCTAAGATTTTTCGGTTGTGATCTCAAGGGCTTGGTCAAGCTCTGTTTCCTGATATACGTTAATTCCACCGTCTTGCAGAATTTTTATGACGAGCCGGTTGGCATTATGTTTGACCCGTTTTTCTCGCTGATCAATCATTCTTGTGAGCCCAACACCATCCTAGTATGGAAAGGGCGAAGAGCGACTCTAAAGGCACTCAAAAAGTTGAACCCAGGGCAAGAACTGCTTGTCAGTTATTGTCCCGTTTTCATGCCAACGCAGGTTAGACAATTACAGCTTAAGAACAGCTTTTTTTTCGAATGTTGTTGCAATACTTGCACTCTAGAATATGATAAGTGGTTTCCTAGCAAAACATCGTTTGGTGGAATGAAATGGGATCTCGACGAGTTGGATGGAATTATGGTTAACGGCTCAGAAATAGAGCGGACTGCCTACGTCGAGCTAATGAGGGGGCTCAGGGATGTTTACTGTCCTGGCGAAAAAATAGGGGTGCAAGCAATGCAGAAAATTGCTACCTCATTTAGACAGTTGAGACCAGTCGAGATGTCCATGCTGGCGACGTTGGTTTACCAGAATCTTAAGATAGTTCCCCGCCATAGTTGGCCAGTTTACAAAATCATGTCCCTCTTGAAGGCTAATTCGGCTGAAGACCCTGTGACAAACCTGCAGTTCACCCTTCTCACAGTTGATATAGAATGTACGCTGGAAAACCGACAGGACGTCAATATGTCCATAGGTATGGGACTTTATGAGATATGTGTGTGTCTACTGAAAGTCGTTAAGATGAAAAGATGCAACCAGGTGGCCTGGGATCTGGATATGCTTATCGACTCGGCACTTGCACTCGCGTTGCAGGCAAGCAAACAACTAGAGACAAAATACAATTCAGCATTACAGCCGCCATGTATGGACCTGCAAAACGTCGTCTCAGACCTCGGCCGTCTCAAGAAAATAACTACCGTTAAAGAAACGCAACTTGCAGCACAGTTGGAGAGCTTGTCGCAAGAACTGCAATGCGGTGTCAATTTGGCCTCATTCTGCAAACCGTTGCACAAACAGCACGTTGCGGAATTTGATCTAATTTTGGAACCAGGCCCAGTAGTTGCTAAGCCGTTACATTCTAATTTTAGGTGGTTGCTGCAGATCTGAATGCTATCAGGAAAAATTAAGAAAAAGTTGCAAGTCCGACTGTATCACAAAGCCACACCTCCCACCGCTCTAGAACCTCATTATTAGACAGGGGGGAATTCACCTACAAGTCGTTCCTGGGCATATTTGAGCTGCTTATGGTAAACTTTATAGACCGCAAGCGGCGTCTGTATTCAGAAGCTGGTAGCCAGCTCTATACGAACTCCACTTCTAGCTCGTTTGAGTCCAGGACTATTTATTACACTTATGATCTCAGCTATGAATCGAGCCGCACTCCGACGCCCACAGCAACACACTCGCTACGACATACATCAGTCGGGTACTCTGTGTATTCGAAAATAACGGCATCCCGAATGCCGAGCTCGGGTTCCGTCTCTGTTTTGACTGCCGAGTCCAGCACTAACAGGCCCACCACAACCTCCACAACCGCAAGCACTTCTCAGACTTCAGAAGATTCCGAAAAGCCAGAAACAACCACTTACGACTACACGCAGTTATTCGTGGTTACCGACTCATCGACTACGTTCACGACCAACATCCACCTTACTACGCAATCTACCTTCACGCCAACGTCCGCATTTTCGATTTCCAGCGCCATGATTACCACAGACTCCAGCTCCTTCGGCAAGCTCATGAATCTGCACCGCAGCTCCTCACAGCATGGTACTCTTTCTAGAGGAGCAAAGGCTGGTATTGGAGTTGGTGTGGCTATTGGATTTCTTTTAGGACTGGGCTTTGTGGTCCTGGCTTTATACCATCGCAAGAAGAAACGACACGACTATACCGGGGATGAGGTGTGGGACTCCGTGCAGAGCCTGTCAGAAGACGAAGATCGATACCCGGAGGAACCGCGTCTGGCTCCTGTACCCCCACCTCCCAGAAAAAGATACACTACGCCCTCAGAAGTGGTGCCGCGCGAACGTCTTATTGATGTGCTGCCGGAGAACTCCCAAGAGAGCCTTGTCCATCGAGATGGCCATCTTCCGGGGACAACTGTGACGCCCAAACGATATGATTCACATATCCAAAATTTGAACAGGTTCAGGGAAACAGGGGTCCAAGACGTTGGGGACACGCTAGGGTCTTTTGCCTTGCGGGATGGTCGATTGCGGCCCCAGACGTGGTGGTCAGATATTGACAGCAGCGAGGGTAGCACATTAAGTGAGAGAAGCGAGGCAAGCGCGTAGGCTTTTGCGAAGGTTCGCTTATATAGCTACAGCTAGTTCTCTGCAACATGCTTATATTATTGCTTCCATAAAAACCTACCTAGCCTAACCTATCCCAGTCGTATCGTTATGTGGTGTCGTGATTCGTTACTACGTCTCCACCTCCTCCAGCAATGCTCTCTCTATGACAAAGCGGCCTTCCTTGTACTTCTCCTTTTCTTCTTCGCTATAAAGATACTTCCAGCCAATAGAGCAATCGCATTGCTTACAACCAATAACCTTGACCTCGTAGTGGCCTGTCTTCATCCTTTTGAACTCTCTAGTTTTGGCAAGTTTAACGTTTAAGACTTTGGAAACAAAGTATGCGGCCCCCAAACTTCCGTTAAAGTTGTCAGAGATGATCAGTGAGCTTAGACAGATATGATTGTGGCATTGCTTGCAGCGCAAAATTCGTGTAGGCAAATACTCATGTGCTGCGGAGTGTGGCGAGCTACTTGAAACGGAGGAAACAGATGATTTGGGAGAGTAGAGGGAGGAGAATGTAGACCTTGATGACTTGGATGACACGGAAGAGTTGCGCGAAGCAGGACCCAGATTATCACAGGGTCCTGACGTCTTAAAATGTTGAGCGTAGACTAAACCCATGGTGAGGGAACAATTATATCTTAAATTAAGATAAGCAATGGGTCGATCGTCCTTAGGATGATATCGAACACGCTTGCGTGCGATTGGTCATACACTGTTTTTATCCCTTTTGTATTGGTCGGTTTATTCTGGATGCTGCTTGTTGATCGGCACTGTTTCTTTGTGGTAGTGCTCGCTATGGAATTACCAGGCTATATCCTTTGTGGGTTTTATTGCTCCCCTAATATATATGGTGTCCGGTGTAAGTTAAAATATTTTCAATTATTCGATTATTCTCATAAACGTTGACTATGTTCCGGTTAGCACGTCCGCGCATTTTTAGTCCTCTCAAAGTCGGCACGGGCTTGAGACTGAACTCAGGTGGATCGATTTTTAACGAGGTGAGTTCGACTCCGGCTGCCGTTCAGCAGGCCGAACCAGAGGTCACTGGAAAAATCACATCGCCGGAACAAGATGCCAAGCTTCAGGCTTACCTTCATCCATCTCCCTTCCTTGCAATTCAGTCCCTGATATCTCCACTTAAACGCAAGCTCTACACAATAAACGTTGAGAGAAATGGCTTTTTTATCAACGGTCAAACGATCAATCTCGATGGACAAAATTACAAGCTAAATTTGACCAGGGACGAGATTCAAGCGCTAGAGCCTTCCGTCTATTTGAGATCCTACAGAATCAAGTCTTCCGTGAAGAAAACCAATATTGTTCTACGTGCGGTGAAGAACATGCCTCTGAAAAAAGCGATCACCCAGCTTCACTTCTTGCAGAAGAAGGTGGCCAGACCACTTGCCGAGATGCTCGAGCGGGGAATTGAAGACGCTAAGAAAATGGGATACAACCCAGATAAGCTTTATGTGTCTGAGTCTTGGGTGCACACTGACGGACAGTGGCAGAAACGGCCAGAATTCAAGGGCCGTGGACGGACAGGTATCATTTTGCATCGCTATGTCAGTGTGCGGTTCCTGCTCAAGTCCACGCAGACGTTGGACAGGCTTAAATATGAAAAGGAGCAGAAACTACTCAAGCGTCCGGTCTGGAACAATATCACGAGAACAAAGTTGATTGGAGACAGCGGACAGTACAAATGGTGAAATGTAAATAGGGTTAATCAGTAAATAAATAAATAGTGCTAGTCGTCGTAGCCTGTTATCTTCTTGCGGGGGCCTTTGGGAATAGGATAACCGTCAACTGGCAAAGGAGCCAAGTCTTCATACAGGAAGCGCCGACGCAGGGGAGTGATTCCTACCATCATAGCAGGTCCCATGAGGGCTATACATCCGGCGAAAAACAGATGGGGCCTGTTATGTGCGTGGTAGCGCAGCCACTAGAGGTCAGTGTCGAGCTGTCATTTACCTACCCTGATAGGTTCTTTATAATAGACTGGATAAGACATGAGTAAGAAGTGTTTCTCCGCACCTAAAATATTATTGCGACGATCGACCTTATTTTATATATGAACAATCTTCCAGCCAAACCCATCCCAGTGGTGATGGAGCCTTCGGGCTACTTAGCTAAGATGAGCAAACAAAGTCAGGGTTCCGGCTACGTCCCGCCTCAAGATGCTAGGGTTCCCACATCCGAGCAATCGTCTCGTTTTTACTTGTACAAGTTCGACGACTCGTGTCCAGGTGGACGTAAAATACCGCTTGTCAATGGCAACTCATATTACACGTTTGGGAAAGACCTGCAATCCAATGACATTGTTATTGATGATCCGCTTGTATCTTCTAATCACGCGGTGCTGCAGTTCAGGGCAAAGCAGTCGGGCTTAGTTGCTTATATAATTGATTTGGGATCTACTAACGGCACATTCATCAACGAATACGAGTTGCCGTCTAACAAATACGTCGAGCTTGTCCATAAAGACACAATACGATTTGGTGATCCAGAATCAGACACAGAGTTTGTTTTTATACAGGATTAAGCGGGAAGTTGTCGCTCACGTTCGGGCCCCAATCGCCGATGGCTTTGCGCGCCATTTTTTTGGTTTCAGCCAGTCTCGAGCGACCTTTGAGCTCATTATAGTCTCTGCAAAAGGTTCCGTTGAGTCTAACAGCTATCTCTGCCATTTTTTCGCGGGAAATATCGCTCTGATGATTGTACGATATCGTCTTTTTCGCAGGACATCCATTCTTGACTCCTTTATTGAGTACTTGTATGAACCTTTGCGAGGGACAATATAAAATTGACAAGCTAGATGGGATGGTTCCCATGAAAGGGCTTTTCAAATCTGTGCCCAAGACCGTCAGTGGACGGTAATCGTTGCGATGCTCCGGATCTAACTTGATGCGTTTTCGAAAGCACCGTTCCAAGGCAACTTTGTTGATTCTATTTCTTGGCAGCACCAAATAGCTTAGATACGGCGGGTTTTCCACAAAGTCGTATACCAAACTGTTGAGCATGGACGTGAGCTGCTTGGCACAAAGCTTATCTGAACAGGACTTCGAATAAGATACTGGAGAATCTTTTCTGCCAGGCTTTGTCCGCACAACACCAAGCAAACTAGGCGAGCAGCGGCCTCTAAGCGCCCCATTGACAGTTTCCTTGGCGGACCAGCATGTTTGGTCTTCTAAAGAATCCATTACAGTCTCAGTTGAAGCGTCTCCGCAAGGAATTTCACTCACATATAAAGCGTACTCTGCATCTTCGCGGAACCTATATGTTTGAGACTCTGTTTTCTCTAAGAGTAGAGACGCCACGTCATTTTTGTTTAATGCATCTATTTCTTGTAAAACCATTCTGTTGAAAAGTCTTAAGCACAATACTTCGGCATGTAAATCGTGGACTATTCTTCCGTTGCTTTGCGCCAATTTGGAAGCAGGAGTCGCTTTCATCCCAGTACATAACGCGATGACTTTGACCTGACGTTTGGTATCCATCTTTTGACGCTTGGGTCCACCAGAAAAGTCATGCTTGGAAACTAGTTGGACCAAGCCTGCAAGGACAGTAGTTTCAGTTTCTTTAGGTCTCGCATTGCGAAAGTAGCTCAATCCCTTGTCTTTCAAAGCTGAAGGTTGCTCATACTCTTTGTGAACAGCTTCTGCAATTAGATTCCCCAGATCATCGTTTAGATCTACAGACATGTAATGCCAAAAAAAAATCTACCTCAAAAATGGAAAAAAAATTTAAAAAAATGCGTAAACCCGGAATCGAACCGGGGGCTCGTCGATGGCAACGACGAATTTTACCACTAAACCATTTACGCTTATTAATACTAAGTTAATTGAGCAAAAATAGACCTAATGTGATAGATGATTTTTTAAATAACGAAATCACAGTGTATGAATTGTAGTACATTGCACCAAATGCAACTACACAATGTTCTTCTGTGATGCGGTTTGTGTGTTAAGCATTCAGTTCACCGGTTAACAAGTAGCACCGAAATATCCTTCAATTCAGTAACCGATTTGAATAAATATTATTAATTTCTAAGGCTTTTTATTTATGGAACATAAACGTAAGATTCCCCTTCCCTCGTCAAGTACTCTTCGTTGATCAGTTTCTCGAAGAGACCTTTGACGAATGCAACAACATCTGTATCAAACAGACCTTGTTGCTTCATATGCTCCAGCACTGCTAGTAGAAGCTTGTCGTGAGCCATTTTCTTTTCAGACTTTAATGTTCGCACAATAAATGCTTCCACCTTGGAAGAGATCCACATTTTTGGCTGGATTTCTGTTGTTCGCGACCTCATGGAAGGGGCGCTATCCACTATCTGGATGGGTAATCTAGTGATTTTCTTGGAGTCTTTGAAATGCTTGTTGATCTGATACTCAGAATCATGAATTAAGATTGGGAACTTTGCGCTTGTCATTATACCCAAGTTCAGTTTCAAAAACTTGTCAGTCATCCCAGTGACATGCTTGATATCATCATACGATAATCGATCCTTGTCTTCAAAAGAGAGAAGTATGGCAGCCTGATATAACGAGCATTCGATCGCGTGTTTTTTAGCTTTTGTTTCATCAAATTGAATGTCAAGCGTGACCCGATGAAAGTGATATTTCCATTGAAGTTTCTTGGATTTATGTTGCGAGCGATGAAAAGTTTCGTATTCATGAAAAAGATGTTGCAGTTGCGAGGGAAGCTTAACCGGCTGGTTTTCCGGAACTCGTGGCCATGAGCTCGAATCCACACAGCATATGTCCATCTCTGTAGACCCTTGTGGTGAGCGTGCGTGCAACTCAAGGAAGTCAGCTATTTCAAGTTCCGAAAGCTCCATGCTCTCAACCATAGACTCTAGCTGGTCCGTATATTCACGGCCACACATATTCGTGAATTCTCGCAAAACTTCTCTTTCAAGATCCAACCATTTCAGCTTAGTATCCCTGTTGATGAAGAAAGTATAACCTCTGAGCAGTCTCCGCGATAGCTGGATTTGATACTTGTCAAAAAAATACTGCCTACTTGTAGGAATCAAGCTCAATATAGCTGTGATAGAGCTCTGTGGATCAAGGCTTTTGAGCTGATATGGATTTTCCGAATGTGCGCCTCCCCCCAAGTTCTGAACGGAAGGTCTCCCCAGGGTTTGCTCGATAAACTTGAGCAAATGATCGCAAATACGAGTAGGCCCGTTAGGAACTTTTTGGATAGCTTTAACAAATATCCTTTTGGCAAGCTTTGCATGATCCCTGCCAAAGGTTCGCGTGACATCAGCGTTTAGTCGTTGGTATCGAGGAATAATTGCTTTTAGCAAGTCTTTGTCGTTCAGATTCGTAGCCAAATATTCATGATAAAGATGGACATTGTACTCCTCAACAACAGACTGCAACCATGATTTTTCGTCTTCACCATATAAGTCTACCAGCTTGGTGGTAACCTCCACTTCCCAGTCTAAACCAAAACAAGCCTCTAGAACTTGTGGGTTAGCCGCCACCACAGCCGTACCCAGGAGGGTTTCTAGAAGGTCGTTGGAACAAAAGGCTGGAGGCAAACATGGCTGAAAAATATCCACGTACAGCGGAACTATCTCGTGGTATTTTATGGCTTCGGCAAGATAAGTTCGCGGAGATTGAAGAAGTTGTTCCCTGATCCTGGAAAAATTTTGGTGAGTGGTCTGTTTCAAGATCTCAAATAGGTGTAGCTTACATTCCCCATGCAGGTCGAGCTGTATCTCGTATATTTCAGCAACCATCTCCTTAAATCCTTCAGACTGGGCCGTCGACGTGGTCA
The DNA here is from genome assembly GCA_030574315.1 of Ogataea siamensis. Lineage (NCBI taxonomy): Eukaryota > Fungi > Ascomycota > Pichiomycetes > Pichiales > Pichiaceae > Ogataea > Ogataea siamensis. The sequence continues at coordinate 36,326 of JAJMET010000020.1, forward strand.
GACTATACAGCATATCTTTAACGGCCAGAAGCACCAGCGTGCGAAGCCTGTTTTCTGATGGATCGGCGATTCGAGCCATGAAGTCCTTGCTTTTATTTGAATTGAGAATTCGAGACGCAAAAATATCCAGTCCAAAACGGATGAATTTGATTTTTCTTCCAGTCGCCAGACGCAACGTCGTGCACTCATCTGGCATTATCAACAGCATGTGCAAGTCTCTTAGCCTCTGCCTCCACGACTCGTACATCTGCAAACAGACAGATAGTGCATTCTCAGACTCCATCTTGTCTTTAATAAATGGTAACATATGGAGCTCAAATACCTGAGTAATGCGATCGTAAATGCTTGCAACCCAATCCTTGTCCATGTACACATACATACAGATCGACTGTAGATATGATAAGGAATTGGGAAGGTCTTGGGGAGAACGGCCTTCCAGTATAACGTTGATGGCATTATCTAACGTCTTTATGATAATTGTCTTTTGCTTGTCAGTCAGGTCCACGTCGACGGCAGGAGAGTCAGACTCAAAGCTCCGCTTGCGACTTTCTGGGAACCCAAACTCCAAGATTTTTGGGAAGTCAGAAACTGCGATTTCCCCCTTTCCCCACTGATTCATTCGCGTAGAGAACTATTAAAACATTGATTCCTTTATTGATTTATTTAAACATTACGTAAGAAAGAAGATGGAACCACAAATTACATAACGCACGGAATGTAACTCTAGCACTTGCGGTACCTCGAAACCTGGTGCATCCTGTAGACATGTACTGAAGTCAGATAGGGTCTAAGACTCAGTCTTCCTTGGGATTAAAGATATCGGGAGCAGCATTTATGAGCTCCTCAACGACTCTCTGCTGCACAGCTAGCTCGTCACGAGAAGTGTACTCATTGACAAGCAAATTATTGAACCACACAATACTAAGGTTTTTCACACTCATGCGGACTCTCGGGATCTGACTCAGGTTGATGAAATGGAACAGTAGATCACGGAGGGTAAAGTAGTTAGCGTCAGGGAGTTCGAAAACGATACGGTGGAGCTGCACATGCATGGAAGCATCATCTTCTATCTGTCCGGCTTTGAAGAAGTTCCCGCTTTGTTCTCTGGTCAAAAGAGGGTCCGGAAGTTCCGCGAAGAACACTTTGAGTAGCGATGCTATCATGTAGACGTAATCGTCAGGCACATTTGCCGTATCAGGAGGGTCCAGAATGCTCAAGTCTGACGGATCCTGGTCGATTGCATATTTGATCTCCTCGAGCTTCAACTTGTTAGGGCTGGAGCGGTAGATTCCTTCCGAATTGGAGCCGTATGTCTCAATCAGGTTGATACACTTCTTAACGAACAACGGAACCATCTCTTCATCGTGGGGCAAGCTCTCTATGGGTTGTCCAAAGAGGAATCCTGAGTATGAAGCCGTGCCCGGATTCACGCTTGAGGAAGAGTTGGCACGAGCTTCGGTGCTGATTGGACGCGGCCCTGCTAATCCTGCTGGGGCTGGGGAGGGTGAGAGCGCGGGAGAACGCGAAGGATCCAGAGTTGAATAATTAACCGGAGGCTCAGGAATTGGCATTGGTGACGGGGACGACACCGGCGGGGTGACAGCTTTGGAGTGGTTCGTCGGAGGACTCAGCTTAGAGACGTTATTAGAGGCGGGAGGCGTTGCCGGCACACGATACTGGGGAGCAGGTTCTGATTTGAATAAAGCATGCTTTTTGTATTCAACCGGCACAAACGCTTGTTTCTTCTCTATTCTCGAACCCTTGAGGTAATTGTACAGATTCTGCTCCGGGTCAACCGATGCGGCGACGGTCGCCATGGAAGAGTGATTGGCCCCCAGCGGAGCAATCTGGTTCCCTAGCCCAACAACAAGAGATTCATTATAAGCGGCGTATTTTTGCAGTTGAAGTTGCAGTGCTGTGTCTAGTTCGAGAATTAAATCCTGGAGCTTTTTCGAAAGCTTCGGTCTGTGTGTATTGACAAGCTCGTTCTTCAGTTTTTGCGATGCGTTCGCCTTAGAATTGTAATCCTGGTCGGCCGCGGTGATTTTTCGCACGAGGTCTTCTTCCTGTTGCGAGCCTGTTTTTCTTCCTTGGAGTGTTATTTTTTTCTGCGATTGGTCCGATTGTCTTAGCCTTTCCAGGTCGGTACATAACGAGAAGTATCTATTTTTCGATTTTTCTGCGTGAGCGATAGCGTCGTGCACCTCCTTTTCACGCTTATTACCCTCTTCCTTCAATTGTTTGCGTAAGCGGACAAAGGTAGCTGACACGGAAGCAAGTTCGTCCTGCATCTTCTCCAACGCCTTGGAGTATGGGGACCGGACGTCCACCAATATTTTATCATCAAAAGAAATGATTTTCTCCAATGACTCAACAAAAGACCCTTTAGTTAGAGCAGTGTTGGATTTGATGGACGATTTGCAATTGGTCACGGCTCTTTTCACGTCGCGAGCATAGTTGTCTTCGTAACTCTGTTTCCGTTTCAAATAGTTGGTAAATTCGTCACAAGCTTTGATGGACTGCTTGAGTCTAGCCAACAACAAATCCAAAGCAGAGTCAGATGCAAGGATATCCGCAATAGCGGGCTCCTGCAACAAGGACGAGGTCTCGTTGTTTGTTGTCATGAGTAAATGGATCAGAAAATAACAGCAAAAAAATGGCAGTGGAGGTGTCGAGTGTGGCTGGGCTGGGGCACAGTCAGTGGCTGTGAATTATGCTGCCAGGCTTACAGTGGTCGATATTGGCCATGATGGGGTCAGAAGCTAGCTTCGGAAGCGGCATACGCAACGACGGGTCCACTTCCAGCATTGGAAGCAAAACGTCGGCAAACTCAGCGATATTACTGGCTACATCTGAAATATTCCGAGTCTCAGTATATCGTTGGAAAGCATCATCAGACCAAATTGCCTCTTTCCACCTTGTTCGCTGGCCCAACAGCTCTACCAGAACGATAGCCAGAGACCAAATGTCTGACTTGAAAGCATCATATCGCAGATTACGTAGCACCTCAGGAGCCACCATTCCTTTACTTCCTGCAACACCTAATCCTTCGCGTCCATAGATCGAGGACCCAAAGTCTATGAGCTTTAACAGTCCTTCACTTGTGAGTCTGCAATTCGCAAGCTTGATATCTCGATGGCTCACATTCTGCTCTTGCAGATATAGCACAGCCAATAGTAACTGCTTAAAAAGACAAAGTTGACTATCGAGGTCTATTTTTTTTCGAGGAATACCAAGACCAGCCGGGAGATACTCCATGACATAGTAAGGCTTACCGCGGACAACAAGAAAATCAATGAAATCGACGAGGTTATGGTGTCTTGGTATTGAACGATGCAGATTGGCCTCTTTGCTCACTCGTTCCAGATATTCCTTTTTGGACTCCCGTTCTCGTTTTGTGACCAACTTGACGGCATAGCAAGTATCCTTCTTAACGTACAGTTGCACTTTTCCAGTGGTCCCGGTGCCCAGCTGTTTATCTGAATGGCCGTAGCGACGAGGAAACAATAATGGCATTCAGGGTCAGAAAGTGTAGCGTGCAAGGGTGTTTTGCTTCTCGGGCTTGCGAAAACCACCGAGGCGCATAGTTTATGTACCCAACTACGGATAGAAAAGAATAACTGCTATGTGGATCAAGGAAAGATAAGATCGCTGTTTAAGTTGCGTATGTACAATATTCACATGTAGAACTGGGTGTATTTGTAAGCATAGTATGCCGAGGAAGCGGCTCCCAATACAGTCAGAGTGGCTGGAACAGGTTTGAATCCAGCCTTCAGGGATCTGCTAATTCCGGCTCCACAGAGGACCGCAGAGGTGGCGAGAGCAGTGTGGATTCCATACTCCATGTTATTCTTCAGGAGATAACCGGCAGTGAAGTACAATGCGGACATTGAGACACCGGCGATGAGACTTGGCATAGATCTTTTTCTGGCGAAGCCCATGGCACCGCCAACAAGACACAGACCTCCTAGGGTGAAGCTTGGGTGTTCCTGAATGTTAGAATTCGGCTTTCAATAGCGTATAAAAACGTACCATTTTATAATAAAATAACGAAAATTATTTGCTGAAAATCAGGGCATCTATAGAAAAATACCAAGGGACGACCGGATTTTTCATTTCTGTCAAAAAAGTCATTAATCCCAAAAGCAGACCAGGCCAAACAGGAATAGAGACTCAATGTCACATGAGCTCGCGGACTTTATTTGTGGATCTGGATGGACAGAAATGCTACACCCTAATTGAGTCTGACATAGAGCCAGAAGAAGGAGAAGGGTATCGTGTGGATGCAGTGTCGCAGCGCCTTAATGAACAGCCGATCGAAGGAGCAGTGCAGGTCGAGCTCTTGCACTTCACTGTAACTTTTGTTTGTGAAGGTGGGAGAGAAACATATAGGGGCCATTTTGATAGCAGAAAACAAGCTCCTGCAGCTATTTTAGCAGGACTTGATAGGGGCACATGGTTAGGTTGGCTGAAAGGCCTTTTTTTGGAGGGCGAGTTCGATCTTGACTACGATTTCAAGGTCTTGAATGGCACGGACTGCAGGAAATTAGCAGTTACCAAAGATTTACGCGGGGTGCCAGGAAGAATACTATTTGAACTTGACTGCAGGCTTGAAGAAGGCGACTTCTTTAATATCGGAGACGACCTTGCAATCAAATATGAACAGGAATTGTCTCTTAGAAGACGAATCCGACAATTGGTGGAGAAAAATAACCAATTGCAACGTGACTTTGAGAATTGCCAAAAAGTCAATGAGCTGCATTCCCGGGCTGGCCAGAGGATGCACGAGCAGATCGAAAAGGTGGTGATTCCTATGTTCAACGAGAAAAAACGGCTCTTGCGAGAGAAAGGGGCACTGCCAACTTTCGAACCTTTTGAAAGCATAAAAAAGGACAAACTTGTCAACTGGCAAAGACCGGATGCTCCAATCAAGTTTGAATACGATGAACAGAACAGAGGCGATTACGAAAAACAAATCGAGCAGGTCTCTCCAAGAAAGCGGCGAATAAAAAAAGAAGTTCGCAGTCAAAGTCCAGAAGAAAGCGACATGACTCAAGACGATGACTCTACTATTTCGACAGACTCAACAAAATCGGATTCATGATATGAACGTTATGTATTTATTCCAAACCAGGCAATTGCTTGAAAACCTTATCTGCAGCTGTAACATCAATTGGAGTGTTCTCAGGCTCGACGAACTCGGCCACCACTTTGTTGTCGTCAACAGCCAAGCAAAAACGTCTTGAGCGGACATTGCCGAACACCTCAGTAGCGTCGAATGTCAAACCCAATGCCTTCACAAACTCTGCCTTGGAATCGGCAAAGAATGAGACGTTGGGCGATTCTGGCTTGAGGCCGAAGCTGGCCCGCCAGGCACTGACCACAAACGGGTCATTGACACTAACAACAACGAGATCTCTGTATCCCTTGGAAATGAAGTCTGGCAGTTTGTTCAGGTAGCCGGGAACATGGGTCTCGGAGCAGGGTCCTGAAAATGCTCCCGGAACACCAACAATCAAGGCCTGTTTGCCCTTCAATTCCTTGAGAAGATCGACCTTGTCGTCTGGTCCCTTTTCGAACAGAGTTGCGGAAGGCAATTTGTCTCCAACTTTGATACTAGACATTGTTCTTATGCTGTTACTTAGTGAATTGAGCCGGTAAGGGCGTATGAAATTTCTTAGCATATTTATATTGTGTCGCCTCTCTGTGCTCCGCAATCCAGCAACACTAAAACTGACAGGATTCGCAATGAATTTAAATGCAAGCTATCAGGAAATTCGCGGGGCGATTTACTGCATATTGATTATGTAATCGATCATATCGGCTCCGTCGACCCTGACGAAGTTTGGGACGCGATAATGCGACGAGACGACGCTGCACACGGTATTATAAGGAAGCATTTTATAAACCGCGTATTGGTTGGCGATGGTGGTCTGCTTTGCAGTCTGCGTAGGAGGAGCAACGTTCAAGAACTCGTATTCTTGCAAGTTGCCATGCAAACCAACTCCTTTGTATTTTGCGTAGCTTTCTTTGAGAGCCCAATAGAGCGAAAGATATCGAGCGTGCTCGTCTTTTGGAAGTCCAGCGAGGGTGGTATCTATCTGTTGCAATTCTGAACTTGAGAAGATGGGGCGAAATTCTTCAAGAAACACATGTGGCTGCCCAACATCCTCGGGATTCGCCAAATCAAGCCCGATTTCTGAGCTACCCTGGAAGTCCACAGCCACGGAAACTATATTTTTTTCGTCCGAATGATTGAACTTTAATTGACGGTTCTCCAGATAAGGTTTGCCAAGCTTGGCTGTCTTGAAGCCAAGCGATCTCCAATGTTCCGTCGTGGGGTTTAGCTGGAGCAGGACAAAACGAACGAGCAAAGCTCCTATTAAAGCCGAATTGCGATCCGAAGCGTTCTTCTTCCCCAAAATCTTTGCTTGCAGGGTCAATGGCAGCGCCCTCAGTAGTAGCTCAAATAGGAAAGCATCTTGTGTTTTTTCCGCACAATCGGAAAGATCAAGCCAAAACACAATAAACGGGGCGGAGCCAGATCCCAAAAGTGACGAAATAACGTCCTCCATATTTTCGGAGGATAAAATTTTTTGAGCTGGCGGAACTGTAATGGCGAGTATACCGAGAATATCAGCAGGTAGTAGCAGCGCTTTTGCCTAATCTTAAGAAAGGTGCTCGCATCGAGGATGTTCCCCACTTTGTAGCTATCCCTTGGCTTGAACACCTAAATGCGATCTAAGACCTAAGACCCTGCATGGAGTTTTTTTTTTAGCTGCAGTTCCTTTCCCCAGTGGTCTAAGCCCACATAGGACTATAAAATCTGATACCAAAAATTTGTGTTGAGCATCATGTCGACCACTTTGTCCAACACACTTAGCTATAGCCAGATCACTTCGATCCATGGATCGCTGGTAACGGCGTACTCCTCGGCCCAAAATGCCTATGCTGCAAGCAGCACCAATGTTGACCTGATCCGAACCATAGGGATGCTCAGCGCAGAGCTGGATTATTATTCGAACCTAGAAATCATGGCAACCGCCACAAACACTGCTGTCGCATCGTCTGCCAGCTCTCAGGCTCTGTCGGCCACCTCGTCGATCGAGTCATTCGTTTTGGCCTCGGAATATCTCAATGGTAAAAAGCCATCAGTCCCTGGAAACGCGGTCTTCTTCGCCCTGATGTGTTTTTTTCTTGGATTCCATCTAATCTACGGCCTATACTCCAAGCAACGGTGGTTCGCAATTTCGTGGTCTATTGGATTCCTGCTAGAGCTGATCGGCTACATTGCTCGGGTTCTACTCCCGTCTAATATGTCCTCGTTCAGTTTGTATGTAATGCAGATGTGCGGCTTGACAATTGCACCGTGCTTCACGATGGCCGGAATCTACTATCTATTGGCCCAGGTGTCAACAATCGTGTCTCCAGCTCTGTCTTTGCTTAGACCCAGCCAGTACACATACCTGTTCATCGGTGCCGACATTGTGTCCATATTTCTTCAGGCTGCAGGTGGAGGAGTTTCTACTGCGAACAACTCCAAAAACTGGAAGCAAGGAAAAGCGCTATTAATTGCCGGTCTGGTCTTCCAAGTGGTTTCCATGTCATTCTTCCAACTATGCTGGTACACATTTTGGTTTCGCTGGAACAGAGAGGAGCGTAAACACGGGAATGCGCGGCTGGTTCCTGCCTACGACGGAGTTCGGGCTCGAAAAGCTTTTCGACTACTTCCTTATGCGATGAGTGCAGCTGTACTTTTTGTTTACGTGCGTTCAATTTACAGGGTCGCTGAGCTCGTCGACGGCTTTGATAGCAAGCTCGCCACCAATGAACACTTCTTTTTCCCCCTCGAGTCTGCCATGATGACGCTTGCATTCTTGCTGCTCACCGTTTTCCATCCAGGAATTGCTTATGGCAAAGGTGTGGTTGTGAAGGTCAACCACAGCCTCAAGGCTGCTGTTGGGCGCAGTAAGGAAACTGACTCGGAATCATACAATTTGGAGGAGCAAAGCCGTATATTGTAAAATATATCCCCGATTAGTACATCTCTGCCACATCATGCATATGATGTCCACCCTTTGCCAAGCCCCGACAGTCATTTCATTGGGATGTAGTGCATAGCCCTGAAAATATTATTGTTGCAGTTTAATAGAGCGGCGAAGTAGCGCTGCGCGTTATTGTTCGGCTCTCCGAGGTTTTCAGCCGCTTTGGAAAAGAGCGATCCTACTTAAGGTGGGCGTGTCTGTTCCATGTATAGTCTCAGCAACAACATGTCTACTGGCTATGAATACCTATTTACTCACATCAATCTTGGATCAAACTGCTTTTTGGTGGCCTTTTTCGGGCTCTTGCTAGCTGCTCATTTATTTTTGCTGGCTTACACCCGAAGATTCCACTTCGGCTACGTCTGGTGCCTTGGAATGGCTGCCGAAGTGGTCGGTTACATTGGACGTATAATGATTTCAAAGTCTAACAAAAGAACTGCCGCCGTTATCATGGACTCAGTGGGCCTCAACGCGGGCTCTTCGCTGATGATCGCCGGACTGTACATTACTGCAGCCCAGGTTCTGAAAGATCGCGCAACCTCGGCCATTCGCGCATCTTCCTCTGTCCTGAGACTAGTGCTCATCATCAATATTGCTTCTATCGCGCTATACTCTGCAGGAGTCTCCATGGAGCCTAATGGAGGCTCTGATTATCGTACCGGCAAGAACCTTGCCATTGCTGGTACTTCCATTCAACTAGGACTACTTGTGTTGTTTGTCATCAACTGGCTAGGTAACTGGAAACGAAACCGCCAACAATTTTCCCCCGATGGACAGCAGTTTTACTATAAAGCATTTCCTGCAGCAATAACGCTGGGAATGGCATTAATGATCGTTCGCTGTTGCTACCGAGTGGCACTTCAGGCTGATGGACCCACGAGCAAGCTCTTTACTCACCCTATATATGTTGGTATCCTTGATTCATTGATGGCCTCAATCACTGCTTTGATTCTGACGCTGTGGCATCCTGGACTGGTGGAGAGAAGCGGAATAAGAAAACTTGCTCCCGAAGAGCAGTTCTATTAGGTAGAAAAAAATTAAAGGCTGTATTTTCGGTCGCACACCATGTTAATATAAATAATAATTACTCGGAAATTTTAGGACTGTCCACCTCCTCGTGTACAGTTTCGTAGCCTTTTATCACCTCTCCCAATTGGCCGCCACCAAGTTGAGTGATGTCAAACCCGTTTGCCTGGAGATATCTGAGGAAATTGACATCCTCTCTTTGCATGGCTTCTTGGTCAACAGGCGGAAGCAAAAACAGTGCCATCAAACCTGCAACAATAGCCAAAGAGGAAGCCAGATAAAATGGTGCTTTGAGCCCCATGTCGCCCTTGTAGTTGGACTGGAAGCTAGGGAAAGCCCAGGTACCGCAGAAAGCACCGATTTTACCAAATGCAGCAGCAATCGAGTAGTAAACTCCACGCACTGGAGTGGCACAAGTTTTGGAGGCAAGCAGACCAATCTGATCGCCGGGACCAAACTCTCCGAAAGTCATGAAGATACCGTACACGACAACAAATCCCGCAATGTGCTCCTTGAGTGTGCTCAGAGAACCGGCCATAGCGTATCCAAAAATGGCTTGGCAGAAAACACCAATCACCAATGTGAGTCTTGGTCCCAAGTAGTCAGCAACAACAGCACCCAAAAATGCACCAGGCATGTAGAACAAGTTGAACACAACGTTCCAGCCAAAAGTTTTGTACAGGTCGCCGTCTGGAATGATGATGTCCAAAATGGTTGACGAGTAGATACCGAATGCATAAGCGGAAAAATCGTAGATCCACCAGATGACCATGACCACCAAGAGTCTGAACCAGTAGTATTTCAAAATCAGCAGCCAAGGAATTTTCACGTGCTTGAAGTTGGTTTTCTCGAACTGCTTATTCTCTTTGAATTTCAACCGGAGCAAAAATAGCGACAAGGGTGGGATGGCACCCAATCCAAGCGTTATCCGCCACACCGGCTGAAGGTTGTCTGGGGAGAAAATCCACAAACACACCATAGGAACGAACGCAGACACAACGAAGCCTAAATCGATCATGAAGTTGGTGAACCATGCGAACCACCTGTTTCTGTGTCCGGCAGGCAGCAAGGCCGAGGCCTCAGCACATGCGGCAGATCCCGTAGGGTACTCAGCTCCAATAAATATACCAAGGAAAAATCTGTAACAAGTCAAGGCAGCGAAAAGCCCACCCGGAGCTCCGCCATACTTTGCTTCCGTTCCCACACCCCACGAGCCTGAGGACAAAATTGCAAAAATAATTAATCCTGCAGAAGAGATAAGCATACCAGTTTTTCTACTGACGTAATCAGAAACGAAACCGAAAGATAACTGGCCCACGACCGTTCCCACAAACACGATGGAGGAAACGTTGTTCATGGCGTTGGACTTCTTGATGGCCGCGGTACCGTAGATCTTCTTCAGACAAGTGGTGGCAGTACCGACAGAGTTGTTCACATAGCCGTCCGAGAACAAACCAGCACCGGCCGTGAAAATTGGCCAGTAGGACTTGGTTTCCTCATCCGGCTTCAGAGCCTCTTCCGGGATGTAGGACACTTTCCCTGGAGAGACAGAGGGGTGAATGGCATCATCATCGGAAGGTGCCAGCTCTTTTCCCCATGTGACCTCTTTCTTGATAACTCTAGGAAGATCTGCAAAATATGTCATGAAGAATTTTTGGATTCCACTTCAAGGAAGTTTCTGGTTATTTATTATGCCGGCCAATGTTCATATTAAATGCATAATACTTGCACGTGCAAAAAAATTCCCAACGAGATATTGGCAGTCGCTTATAATTGAAGTACCGAAACTATTGTAACAATAGCTTCTTTCTACTGCGTATTATGACCGTACATATCGTGTGGCTCTATAGCATGCCCAGTGCATACTGTTGAGCACATGTCGAGCGGCCCTCAAACTATTGCATGAGTTCTTGGCTACAGGAGGTAATGCAATTTCTGAGATTTGCAGATAGGCGACTAAATTTGTCGACCGTCGACAAGAGTGTTCCAAAGCATTTATTTTTTTTTGAACATTTTCAACCGCGTCGCGTTATGGATCTTCTTGACGAGCTGAATGACTTGCCCAATGTGCGCAGGACCTTTAAGGCCAGCGAGAAGGAAACAGACTTCACACAGTTTAGCATCTTCCAAAATGATGATACACAGAGAGTTTCGCAATCCACGGAAGCCATAGACTCGGCAAGAAGTCAGGGACTTGGCTTATTAGGAATCGACTCTGGGTTCATTGGCTCAGTGATGAAAAGGCTGAATGGAGACAAAGATGAACCTGAAGGTACGGAGGATCTCGAGTCTTCGAAAGAGGATGATGAGCAACCGACTCAACAAGAGAAGCAGACAGTGACACAGACCCAAGAGCTTTTTCAAAAACCTACATACGAGGTTCCCACCACGCAACAGGTTAATGACATATTGCATGACGACAGCGAAGACGGACGAGAGGAAGAGGAGGAGCAGAAGACCCAAGAATTTGCTCCTGGTGGACAGCATCCGACAGAAGATGACATTATTGCAGCTATTCCAAATTACGACCAGCTCAGCATGGAGGATAAAATACAGGCAAGAATCAATGAAAAGCGTCGTAGAAGAGAGTTGGAACAAGGACTTGGTCTCGCCGATACGGGCTTTCAAGAGCCACCGCCGCCTTTGCAGAAACCCAAAAAGACCGTCAACCCATTAAGCGAAGTAGTGAAGCAGAATGAACTTATCAGAAAATCAGCCTTCACTTTGAAGAAACAAAACGCGTCGAAATTCGACCCTCAGAAGCTTGTTGACGAGTTCATGGATTCGGAAGATGACACCTTTTCACAGGAAGCTAAGGAAACACCTCAAACGTCGCCCAAGTCAGAGCCTGTTCGCGAAATAACCGTGCAGCCAAAGGGAGAAATGGTGGAGCTGGAGAGCGACTCGGACGACGACGTCTCTGCGATAAAGTTTGGCGTTTCAAAAACGAGTCTTTTTGAAGTTCGGCGTAAGCTATCCAGAAAAGAGCGGCCTCCGCCAGTGACGCTGAAGACCTTGCTTAAGGAAGAAAAACGCCGACAGATGAAAGCATTGGGCCGCAAGCACGTTGAAGTGGTTGCTGACGAGAAAGAGGACGAGATAATGAAGATGCTGCAGGAGGAAATTGAGCGCAACAGGAAACTGAGAGATCGCGAGACCGCTGCTGCAGAACGGCAGAAAAGAGAGAAAGAAAGACTGCTTAGAGGCGAAATTAGCGACGACGAAAGTGACGCAGCTTATGATGATGCCAGCGAGTCTGACGATGGACAGCACGAACAGCCAGAACAGGATGACAAACAGACCGGTGCTACACTGGAAGTCACAGAGCCACCGCAGTCTCCTTCCATTACGTTTGAGCTACAAACACAGGATCTCAGCAAGAAAGGAGGGCTCGGACCCATGTCTCTTTCCGACATGTTTCAGCAGACTCTTCCTAATAAGTACGATGGTCTGAGTTCTCTGGAAGTCATGAAACAACTGAACGACGCCGCGGACGAGACAATGGACACAAGCGTCAATGAAACGACAGGACGGATGGACGAAAGCTTTGGGGCCAACGAGAGTTTCCAGCTGGGAACGCTTCCCGACGACGAACCCGAAGCCCCGAAAACCATACTGGAGAGCCAGAATTTTCTGCCGGACACCCAAGTTGACGACTCGGAGGAAACACGTGAAGCCATTAAGGAGGCAAAACGCCTTGCAGAGCAGAGACGCAGGAAGCGCGAAAAAGAGCTGCGTAGCAAGGGCCTGAACCAAATTATGGAGGACGAGGCAGAAGAGTCGGAAGACGAGTGGAAAGGAATGGGAGGCCATGATGGCGAGATATCTGATGAGGAGAACAGCGAGGATGAGCGAATGCTGAACGATGCTGCCATCGACGTCAACAGCGATAAGATCCGCGAGGCGCTGATCAAAAACGAGGTGGCCGCGGACGACGAGATGGTGAAAAAGATCTACAAAGATCTCAAGACAGGAGCGTTCAGAAAGCGGCGTGCGCGTGACGGTGCCTATGACCTGGAGCTAAGCGATGACGAAGATCAACAAATTCTGGATTACTACAATCGTCGTCGTTTGGAGCAGCAGCGCCAACAGATGATGCAGAGCAAAGATATAAAGGAGCTATCCAAGGATAGCAACCGCAAGGCATTTTTTGATACCATTGTGGAAACAGAGGAGAGCAATTATCAGTTTGAGGAGGAGCCTGAGGAGGAGCAACAGGAAGAGGAGTCGGATGATGAGGACGAGGAGAAAGTGGTGATGCCTAAACGGCGTAAGATCACCCGAGAACAAGTGCGGTCTATGATTTCATTTCTTGAGGATGAAGATAAGCCTCAAGATGCGATTTTCATAGACGACGGTTTTGAAGAGATCAAGCAACTGCGTGAAAGCTCGGTCGTTCTGGCAGAGAGAACAGAAGTGGCCCGTGTGGAGGCCCACGAAAAAGAGGAAGAGGAGGAGGAGGCCTTTGGCGTTTTGTCGAGGAAATCTATTACCTCCAGTTTCCGAGCACACTCGCTGACAAAGGAGCGTCGGGTCCAGGAAGTTAACGTGACCACTAGTGCAAAGCCAGTTGGAGACGGCCGTGGGGCAGTGACGTTCCTGACCAAGGCGCCTCGTCAATTGAAGCCCAAAGAGGCACGCATCGAAAAGACCTTGCACGCGCGGCAACTCAAGGTCAAAAGCGGCCAGTGGAGTGCATAGTTATGTCTCACGCGATTTAGGCCGTGGGTACTAAGCTACTAAATAATGCCATGCAATTTCGTCTATTTATTCTGTAGATCTCTGGAATTCGTCCAGGTTACTCTGCAGAGCGTCCCGCAGAGCGCCGTGGCTGACACGGGTGCTCAGAACGTCACCCAGCCCTGGGCCCGATCCATGACGTATGATGCGGCCGCTTTTATTAATGATCATGGTGGAATGAGCGCCACTCCGCGCCACATTCCGCGGAAGCGCATGGGCTGCCGGTTGACCTATCAACCGGCCCGTTTCGCTCGTTACCTGCGAGCTATTAGGTATCAAATGTGCCAGCCAATTATGCTGTATTATTGGCTTTCGCTGCGTTTTTCGTTGTACCAATGTATGCAGTGCGTCCATCGTGGATTTTGGTTTGAACGACATCTCGCTCACAATGTCTGTCGTTGCGTTGGAGACCACCGGTTGTCCTGCGCCAATCATAATAGGAGCGCACTGTGGCTCATTCCTATACCACTCAATGATATCGGTACCACTGTCCAGACTCTCGTCATCGCTGGCCACGAGCTCCAGTATTCGCTCGTGCTCAGAGTGATCGTCAGATTGAAAGCCGTAATCGTCATTCGCATGCAGTTCTGGACGGGGATCCGGCGGTGTATTTTCTTCATCCTCCGAAATGACTGCTAAACAAGGAGCATCAAAGCCTCGCACAGGTAAGACTTCCTCAACACATACAGGCTCCACAGTAACCGAGCAGCTCTCAGCCTCAGAGGTGGGATTTTGAAACAGTCCTAGCGATTCAATACCGGTCTTGATGTAGTCCACGTGCAGATCATCTTCATCCACCACGGTTCTAGAAGAACAGAGAGTGATCTCCGAGCTGTCGTTCCCGGAGAACAGCGAAGTCTCATTAGACCCATGAGACTCCTGGCTTTCGTTGGCTTCAATACTGTCGTCCATGTCAACAGTGAAGTTCTCTGCGTCGCTCTCCGTTTTATCGTTGTAAAGCTGTCCGTTGATATAGTGGTACTCCTTTTGTAGATTTTCGATGGTTGTTTCTGTGGCCTTCCAGCTGAGGCCGTTATCTTCGTCGCGCAACGTTTGGGACTCCAGCAACTGCGTTCTCAAAGTCAGCGACGACAAGTTCTCTAAATATTCCGTCGAAGACTCGATCTTGGTACATAACTCCTGGATCTTGTTTTCGCTGGCTACCAGTTCAGTCTGCACGCAATGCAGCGTGCTCGAAAGCTCCGCGTTGGCTCGCATGGTCTCTTCAGAACGGGCTGTGAGGGCAGTCAGTCGGCGGATAAGCTGGTCCATCCGCACACTCATAGTGACTCGTCAGATTTAACGTAAATAAAAACACACAAATTTGGACAATACAAAACAATAGGACAGGAAAAATTTACAGAATTGTTTTTACTGCCTGGAAATAAAATGCTGACATAATCATTACTATACCGTTAAACATGTGCTATTTGGATTTCGTGGTTTTGTTGGCCGACTCTATAGTGATGGCACTGAGCAAGTCCAGCTGGCGCTCCAGATCATTGTTCTCTTTGGATTTCTGGTCTTTTGCTTGCAGGTCCGATTTATGGTCGTCTCTCAGGTTTGAAAATGCGCCTGAGTCTTTTCTGGCTTCTCCCGTTTTCAGAATCTCCTCAACACTTTCTGCCTCGCGGTTCAGCTTCTCCACCATCGCTTTAGTTCGTTTAGAGGGCCTTTGTTTCGCTCGTCTTTTCGTAATTTTGGTGTTCCTATTTTTCATGCTTTGCATTATTTTTTGGTAAATTTTTTGTAAATTTTTTTCTTACATCTTGTATCGCAACAAATGCCCTCCACATACAACAAAGACAAGCCTTGGGACACGCCGGACATCGACAAGTGGAAGATCGACGAGTTCAAACCCGAAGACAATGCTTCTGGCTCTCCGTTCCTCGAGGAGTCCTCTTTTATGACTCTGTTCCCCAAATATAGAGAAGAGTATCTTAGACAGATATGGGGAGACGTCACGAAAGCTTTGAACGCACACCACATTGCCTGTACGCTAGACCTTATAGAGGGCTCGATGACCGTGAAGACCACAAGAAAAACGTTTGATCCAGCTGCCATCTTGAACGCCAGAGATCTGATCAAGCTTCTTGCACGGTCTGTGCCTTTCCCCCAGGCTGTGAAGATTTTGCAGGATGATACTGCGTGCGAGATTATTAAGATTGGTAACATAGTGGCAAACAAGGAGCGGTTTGTCAAAAGAAGACAAAGATTAATTGGTCCTAACGGAAACACTCTTAAAGCTTTGGAGCTTCTCACTGGCTGTTACATGCTTGTTCAGGGAAACACTGTTGCCGTGATGGGCCCGCACAAAGGGCTGAAAGTGCTCAGGAGAGTGATAGAGGACTGTATGCACAATATTCACCCGATATACCACATCAAGGAGCTAATGATCAAGAGAGAGCTTGCTAAGAAGCCCGAATTGGCAGAAGAAGACTGGTCAAGATTCTTGCCGAACTTCAAGAAGCGCAACGTTGCCCGCAAGAAGCCTAAGAAGGTCAAGGATAAGAAGGAGTACACTCCGTTCCCTCCAGCACAAACCCCTCGTAAGGTTGATCTTCAGATTGAGTCTGGTGAGTATTTCCTGGGCAAGAAGGAGAAGAAGGCCAAGGAACTGCAGGAAAAACGCGAGAAGCAAGAAGAAATGAAGGAGATTAAGGAAAAGGAAAGATCCAAGGCGTATGTTGCTCCTGAGGAGGAGGTCAGAGAGAACAAACTTTTAGAGAAGAAGAGCAAGAAAGAGAAGAAAGAGAAGAAGGAGAAGAAGCGCAAGAGCGAGGAAGAGGACGGTGTTTCCAAGAGAAAGAAAAAAGATTAGTTATTTAGTTTATAATTAAATGCATTAATGTACAGATTAGGGGGTCCAGCGCCGCGCAGTGTCGACCGTAGGGTCGAAGAAGGACGTTGAAGATTCGTCCCAATGGCCCCGCTCGCCCCGGTTGCCGTCGGAATCGAACGTCACCACAGTGTCAAGCGACTCAAGACTGCCGATAGAGTCCCTTTTGTCGTTGTTTCGAAGTCTTGCGAGAAGCTGATGTAAAGTTTGGTTGATATTGCCTGGTCCACTGAAAAACTCGTACGAGCCTGACTCGCTTGCTCTGAACTTGGCTTTTTCGGGCGCCAGTACGGAGGCTTCTGTCTTTATTGAGGGCTGAAGAGTATCCGTTGTACTGATGCTCTCGCCCGAATCTTTTTCGCTTGGTTTGACCAGCCAGATCCGTAGCGACGCTGCCACCAACGAAAGCAACCATATCGCCAATAAAACTAGCGAGATATACAGCTCTATCCGCAAAGATGAAACGTACTTTTTCACCAGCTGCTTACTTGAATTGCGAAGTGTTTGTTTCGTAGTGTCCAAGTACTCGTCAACTGAGTCGGAATCGCTGGAACTGGTCAAATTAAAATCTGCAGGATCAATCCTGGGAAACGACACCTGCGAATTCTCGTAGATCCAGGACAACGCCTTTTCCACCTTTTCAATTTTGCGCGTCACCGTACAGCCAACCACTCCTGAAACGTAAGCATACAAGGGTGTGTTTCCAAAAACGTCTGAAATTTTGTTGTTCATCTCGTCCACAAATTCTCCCAGCGTGGAATTCAAGGATCCAGTGCTATTGTGTATCCATCCAAGCACATCGTCGTTGATTGAGGCTTCCTGGTCGGATATGTACAGGTTTGTATCGTTTGCCCACTCGACAAGAGACTCATTCACGTTTGAGCGTATCTGGGCCCCGATCGATTTGAAGCTGGTCTCGAGCGAGTCTGTGTCTTTGCCCGACACTAGAGCCAGCAGGATCAACTGAAGCACAAACGTCAAAATACCTGCTAGTGCCAGGAGCAGGATCGGGAGCATCCGCTCGCTCAAAACGTAGTTAATTGCCCAGCGGGCCGCGTTGAGTCGTGTGACACTCGGTCCAAAAAATAGCCTCCCCAGTTTTTGCCCAATTAGGAAACTGTATCGATTGCATGACATGTCGACAAGCTCGACAGCAAGCTCGTCTTTGTGCTGGGTTGCTGCAGTGGCCTCTATTTGGCGGAAATTCATACCCACGTCCCGAACGCGGCTCCAGTGTTTTTTCTCCATGTATGCTTCAAAAACAATAAATGCCAAAGCAGCCAGCACCAGAAGGATAAACATCACATTTGAGGCCTTCCGCAGCAAGTCACCCAGTTCTTGATAGAATTCGTCAATCCCTGCATCGGCACAAAACTGCATAGTTTTTTTATCAGGAACAACCAGCTCGTCAACGTCAAACTCTCGGTCCAGTCTCGCATTAACCATTTCTTTCATATAGTCGAAGGGTTCGCTCACGAGACTTTCAGTGTAGTTCATCACGTCCTCAAAATCTGGCAGCTCTTTTGAAAGCCCTTCCAGTTTGGAGTTGATGGATCCTGGGATCTGCCATTTTTTGAGCGAGGAAATGGTGAGATTGACTTTATTTACGCTGCTCGATACACTGGAATCGTCATCTCCATCAAAAAAATCTTTCACCTCTTCGTATGTCTTGATTAAGGCGTTGACAACCTTGGAAACATCGTCAAGCCCGTCTTGAAGTTCGCTGGCAAAAGACTTGACAGTATCGTTTGCCAAAGAAATCACGCTTTCTGTAGCGTTCAGGGCAACCTCGACCGTCGCGTCGACCGTGGCCGTCAAAACACAAACGTAGGTTCCAATAGTCATCTCTATTGCAAACATAATTAGACCTTCAGACCCTGTCAAGACCATGTCCAGGATTTCCATAAATCCCTTATTGGCTTCCGTCAAGCTTTTGGTAATCATCACGTTCGCGCTTTTCGATATATAATGCGGCACACTCGTCAGCGAAGAGGCGTAGGTTTCTGCTTTGGAACATGCGCTATACGTTTGCGCCTTTGCCTGGCCCAGCGACGTGCTCAAAGACAGACGGAAAAGCAGAAGCTTGAAAAGAATCAGAATAAGAACAATCGTGTACTTGTTCAGCCACACTTGCGACAGCCTCTCGCGCAGATCAAGAAAAGGCCGTCTGTAGTTTGTGTTGCTTACTTTGCGAAAATAAGAGTCCATCCGACAGCTTCTGGTCCGCCATCCGATAGCTTATATACACTAGGGTCTTGTTACACTCTTCAAACCATTTGCAAACTGCACAGCCCGAAATAAAAATAATTACCTTAGACAAACTTATAGATGTTCCAGCCCAATGAGTACGTGGCAGCGGTGTGGAGAAGCTGACACTTACCAGACCGCGACGCACCCAGAGCCACGACGAGGGGCAGAAAGTGCTCGGGCGTGGGGTGCGCATCCCGGTACAGTCTATTGGGGCCAGACTCCGACTCCAATTTCGAAAGACCCCGTAGGCTATTAGGCTGTGTAAGGATGTGCGTGAGCATGTCGTTGAACGTGGTGACGTATGGCAACGGCTCCTTGCCCACGGCCATGGCATCACGCAGGTGAGTTAGATTGTGGACAGACATACCCGAGCAAACAATGGCGACATTTTTTGCCCGCAGCTCGTACAGGGCATCTCCGAGACGATAGCTGTCATTAATTTTCGGAGAAGGAGGAAGCGACACCTGGATCAACGGAATTTCCAGATCGAGTTTTCCGGTGTCTTGCACCTCCGGACTTCCGAACGCCACGCGCAGTGGAGTCCACACCCCATGGTCGAGTCCCCTGGGCTCTTCGGATGCCCTGATCTGTTGGCGGCTCAGGACACGGACTATCTCACTGGCGAACGACGGCGACCCGACCGTGTGGAACTTGGTTTCATAGTATTTGCGGGGAAAATTGTAGAAGTCGTAGATCAGCGGATTTTCGCCCTCGTTACTGGACACGCGGACCTCATTGGCTGTCTCCCAGTGGGCTGAGATGCATATGATGTAATCCGGTCTGGAGTTGAGAATCTCTTGTCCGAGCTGGCGGATGGTATCCCACGCACCAGGCTCTGAGCCGGCATGGCCCCTATCAGCAAAGGTAGGTCCTCCGTGGGAGATGAAGTACACGGGCAGCATGGTCAAGTGCCAGGGGAAATCGTGGGCCTTTTAAGTCAGTCAACCACACGCTAAATTAGTCAGAAACATATATTTTCTTACTAAGCTTACAAACCACGACATGTCACGAGACACGGCTGAGAATTAGTAGTCTCTGTTGCCGGAACTTTCTGAAGACACACTTTTGCGAGCAGAGCCTGTACCGGCTCTTGGAGGGAATCTTGGGTCACTGTCGTCAATAGAGTGGCTGCAAGTGCACCAGAGCTCCCTGCTAGTGTTATTCATCACCTCGGAGACGTGGGAGCCACATCCAGTCCACGATTTCTTCTGGCATAGAGGACAAATGGCGGTCGAGCACATGGAAGGAATGTAGTGAAAGAAAGCGCACCGGGCGGATCGGTGTATATATAGCCCGGGCAAAAGCCATGGAATTTGTGCGGTGCACCGCGCGCTTGTGCAGATGCAAATTCCGAGATAGCAAGATTATGACACAAGTCATGCAAATTACAAGTGGGTTACTGGCACATAGATAGATAAGAAGGCTGTCCCCGACCCTGTATTGTTGTAGTATATCTATGCTTTTTCGATAATTAGATCCGCGTCGTTGTCGGCGTCCATGACCAAGGTGATGTTCGGTCCTGATCTGACGGCATCGGCTTTTGGCGATTCCACGGCAGCTGGAGTGGCTGGAGTGGCTGGAGCGTTCTCTGGCTCGTCCCTGTTGACCAACAGAGTAGGACCCACGGTCTCGGTGATGTCACCCAGACCCCAGAACGTCATCATGGCCACAAACGCCGTGGCCATGGCCACCTCCGGGTCCACTTTGGTGTCGTCCAGAGTCAGCTCGTAGTCGAATTTCCTCTGTCTCATGAGTCTCACCTTGGCCACTCTCTCTCTGACCTCCTCGTCGTTGCCTCCTGGATTGGTGAACTTCTCCAGATATTTCGAGTTCCTGGTCCAGCCGTACTTGTGACCGTCGGTGAGATAGAACGTTCTTAGTCTGCCGCTCAGGCCGGACTCGCTGTTGATCACTCTGTGCTGCAGACCCGGCTTGTTGTGGAAATCAAGCGACTTGAGGAAAAACCCGCATCGAATCGTGGCAATCTCCCTGTACGAAGGGAGCGAGCGAAGAGACCATGTAGGGTTCAGGGCACTTTCTCTCTGGAAAATGTACACCTTCTCCCCCTTCTCGTTGAAGACGTTCACCAGAACCTGTCTTCTGTCGTTGTCTCTCCTGATGTGGAACGCCCTGTTAGGAGCAGAAAGAGGCAGGAAGTTGGCGTCCGTGATGTGGACATCCAGCAGCTCTCTCACATAAGCGTGAGAGATGAAGTAGGTAGCCAACGTCGTGAGCGAGCTTTGAACGTACACGGCAGGCGATTCGAAAACTGGCATTTTGCAAGGAAAAACAGAGCAATAGCTTCAAGAAGACCAAGAAGAGATGACAACACTGCGCTTCCTTTTTATACTTGGGCCGCGCGCGTAGCTGCTGCTCTGCTACCGCCGCGCCAGAGAAAAACACTCGCACCAGGCTTACGTCATCAGAATATGCCCCAGGCGTCTTCAGCTCCGTGGCAGAACTTGCTGCACGCGACTGACGCTGAGAGAGGATACTCTGACAGGCCGATCTTGTCGTCCACATACTCGTCGGCAAAGTTATCCTTTCCGCGCGCCATGGCACCGACGAACACACAGATGCTTTCGTCTGGCTCCAGCTTTTCGATGTAGTCTTGCACCCTCACAACGGGGGCGTCGAACGACAGCGTGATCTTGCGGCATTTTGTGGGAAGGTGGTCGGTGATAGGGTTTTTGATCACTTTGAGCAGCTTCTCTTCTGAGTTCACAGAGCGAATGGAAAGCTTGTGCAGGAGCTGCACCATCAAACCAGAAAAACGCTTGAATGTTCTGGGGATCCGGACGGAAGGATTCACTTCTATGAGGACGCCCTTGGCGGTTTGGATGTACACCTGCAGCTTGCCAGCCTTGTTGATCGGCGAATCGAGGAGCGTCAATAAGCACTGGTGAGTGATATCCGGTCTGGCGCCGGAGATGTCTCTTCCCATCTTCCGCAGCAGACCCTGGTGGTCGTCACAATTAAGTAGAGCATACTTGTCGCTCCCTGGGCCTCCGCCGGTGCTGATCTTGTGCGTCTCTAGACAAGCCTGAGAAAGAACGACCACCAGTCGCTGGGTGGTCTTATCCTTTGACGAGAGTGCGGTCGGCTGCACAGGCACTAAAGATGCCGGGGGCACAGACGATTCTGTATTCGAGCTGGACTGCTTTGTGTCAGAAGACTTCTTTCCTTGGGTCATTGAGAACTGAAAATTAATTTTTAAAATTGAATTTTTTTCTCTATCCGGTCGTGCATCAACTACGTGAATATAAATATTGATTCAAGCTTGTAATACTGATGTCCTTTGACTCGTCTGACTCGTTTGATGACGACGATATTGACTTCGACCAGCTGTACTCGGCAAGGTCGCAGTCTCGTGGGCCAACTATTGCAGCTCCGATACCCACCCGGCCAAGTTCTGACCCGTTGGCTCTAAGAGGCGAGAACGCGATTCTTCGTGCTCAGTTACAAAAGCTCAACGACAAGTTTGACCAAGAGAGCAAGCGTCTCAAGCAGCACTACCACTCTCTTCTCAGCGAGCGCGAAAATCGTATTAACGAGCTGGCCGAAAACATAAGCAAGGTGAGGGAAGACAATGAGTTTCTGACATCAGAAAATAAAAGCCTGGCCGCAAAATACATCCCGGCCTCAAAGAAACGAAGGCTGCAGGAGGATTCGATGGAAATATCAGCGTCAGATATTTCTGTCCGCTCTGCAAGTACGAAAAATACAAGCACAGCTGCAGATCAGGTTCCTCAAACGGTAGCCATAATTAATCAAGTGTCTATTTTCCAGGACGAGAAAAACTCGTTTATAGAAGGTATATCATCACACGTCATACCTGGACTCAGCCGCACCACGCTCGACTATCTATCTAACATTTTATCAGATTTTGACTACGAAAATAAGGATTTCCACTTACGCGAAGGGCGCGACAGTATTAAGACTGCAATCGTGGATTATCTGATCAGGTTCGAAAACAAAAACAGAATTGACATGCTTCTCAGCAACTTCATTGAAGTCCTGTTCGACTACATTGTCCAGTTGCTGGAGCACGGCAGCCTTCTTGCCGCACCATTTCTCCTCGCCCTGATACATTTTGGACTCAGCTACAGACCCAAAGCCGTTAGCCTGCAATTGATACAAGACTGCATGACGAACGTGAACTATTTGCTCCAGAGCTTTGCTACCGTGCTGAAACAAGATCAACCTTACCTCTCGAACGAAAACGTTGACATCACGACAACTGCCAACTCGTCTTCCACCGATTTGAAGCTAGACGTGGTACAGAAGACCATGCACGAGAAAGTTCTTGATGTCTTTATTACGGTTTATCTAATGGATATCATCGAGATACTCGGGAAATTGTCCGCTTACTTGGACACTGCAGATACACAGTCGCTCAAAGAGTACTGGTCGCTTTTCCCCAGATCGCTGCTGTTGCACTGCTTATCCATGAAGACCCCGATAGAGTTTGTTTTCAACCTTGTGGAAATACTGTTCACCTCCGTTACCAAGGATCGCTTCGCTTACACAGACAACTCCAGGTCGGACAAACAAGTCTTGACCAAGGAATCGGGAGACATTTTGACAAATTTGATCCTCTTTGTAACCCAAGGCGTGGAGCTGGATTTGCACATCTATGGGCTGAATAGAGCACTTGGCAGTAACGCTAATATTAGACTCCTGGATATTCTTGTTCCTGAAAACGCTTCATCCATGCCACACACTCATGCTTGGGACACTTATAGGTCCATTCTCCAACAAAACCACGAGATCGGGTACAAAAATAAACACGAAAAGGCCGTCTTGAAACTGAGAATCCGCATACTTCAACTTTTCGAGACCTATTTTTGCTACAGACGTGCCGACTCGATCAAAAAAGAGATCCTGACTGGGCTAATCTCCTCGCTAGTGACACAACTCGGCTTCCAACAGGAAATTGTATATAGGGCACCCAGAGCCAACACTATCGGTGACCGACTTGAGCTAATCGCACACATTGTACGACTAATTCATTTTTTGCTGCTATCTTCCGGCCAGGTCGCGATATCCGATCTTTCAGGAATCACGCTACGGGAGCTTGTCATTGCTCTGCTACGAATTTCTGCAGAGAGCCTGACGCCGCTGACCTTGGAGACGATCAGGCAGTGGCGTGACATGGGTCACGTGCCAACGGTGCCTATCGCTCCCAACGGTATCGAAATCAACTACGACGACTGGACGATCGACATGGCGCGCGATGTGATTGGCCAGTGCATTACGGGAGACGAGGCAGATGCGTTGCATTATAGCATCAACTATGACATCCCGGACGACGATATTATGTTGGAGTAAAGTTAATTAATCTTCATATATTCACCTTCTAATTTTGAGTCTGGAAACCGTTCTTGAATCTTCTCGACACGTGCTTGAGGTGGGCCATTCTTCCGGTACCGGTAGTTCTTCTTCTCTTAGCTTTCAAAGCCCAGTTGTGGGATCTCATCTTAGCAGCTGGGTAACCGCAAGAGGCACAAGTTTTCTTTTGGACGTGGAAGGATCTCTTGCCGCATCTGTTACACAGAGTGTGCGACTTGTTGTGTTTCTTACCGAACGATGGAGTACCCTCTGAAGTTGTTAGTAAATCATGAATTGGTTATACCTACTTCCCATTGCGAATGTGTATAAGTTTTAAGAAAGTTGTGACAAAATTTTTCAACTATTTCCATATCACGTGAATTTCGCGGCAACCACTGTGACTGCTAAAGTCACGTGGTCAGGGATGAAAAATATTGGCATCACAGGTTTCCGGGTCTCCTTGTCGTCTCTCGACCGTCGACAACGATCTACGCGCAGACTGTCGACTGTTTATTTAGAAACACGCTCTATCGTGTAAAACTTATCCATCATGTATTTACCATCGTCGCCTGTGCGTGGCGAGAGCAGTCCAATGCGCGCCAAAATGGGCGTAGCCGTGCCAGAGCCAATGTCGGGCGCTAAGGAGTACCCTACACCCAATCCATCCTCTTCTCTGGGCTACGAGGACGAGGCAGAAAAAGCACGAAAAGTCGCCTTCGACCTGCCACCACGCAAGGTGGAAATAGTTTCTCCGCTGTCCAGAGTCCGCAGACTCAAGATTCCGCTTTCTGGTCGCAAGATCAGCATTGGACGGTCGTCTAGGTCGAACCAATGTGCGTTGAACCCTCACAATAAGCTTGTTTCGCGTATCCATTGCTCTGTGAACTACGTGGCTGACAAACATGCCATCAGATTGCACTGCACCGGATGGAATGGCGTTAACGTGACGGTGCCAGGACGCGTGGATGTTGAAAAGAAAGATGACGCGTTTGAGGTTACAAGCAGCACTGCCACCCCCAAGAGTACTCGAATTTTATCCCAGGAGTCCTCGATGACCAACCTCTACATATTGAAGGACGAAACGGCTGTGCTCCCACTGCTCCCGGGCCTCATCCTTGACGTGCGTGGGGAGCTGATTCTCGTGGAAGCGGAGGACGAGCTTACGGAGGATGAGCGTGAGGACGACGAGCAGGAGCCATCAACACAAAAGACCCCAGAAATTGCCCAGGAGAAAGTCGAGCAAGTCCCGCAAGTCGAGCAAGTCGAGCAAGTCGAGCAAGTTGAGCACGACGACAAGGAGAACGTTGCGCCCGTCGTTGCATTGAAAAAGGAAAACGTTTCCACTTCGCGTGTTTTCACCCCTGAGCAGTCGCCAGATCCCGTGAGTGCCACGAAAGCTCGCGCCAGAAGCAAGAATCACAACTCTCCAAGAAAAAAGAAGGAATCCGAACACCAGATATCCAAAGAAGAAGCTGAGATTCTGCTAGAACCGCTGGAGCCGCATCTGGCCCATCTTTCCAACATTCTCGTCAATCACCTGGCCTATTCGAGGCTGTTACAGACTCCGTTGCAGACTCTGGTTGACCTCAAGGCTGTGCAGGATCTTGGACTGAGTAAGCAACAGCTGCGCGGATTACTAATCTATTACGTGGATTGCATTGGCGTAATCTACAGGGTGGGTAAAGATGCAGCAGGCAAGCCACTGGACGAAGAGTATTACTACGACCCGGAAAAAGACCAGGACAAGTCGCGGGTGCAGCTTGTGGAGGAGCTGAAGGGCTCCGCATCTCACTTGCGCAGCTGTAGAAAGACACACAAGCAGTATTTCTGGAAGAAGCCGGCCAAGAGATAAATCACATGGAGATTTTTTGACGGGATTATCTAATCAAAGAAGCCACACTTGTCGTACAAGAGTAAATACAGTTAATTTGTGGACTATTGTGCATGTGTCGCAGTGGACGGATATCCGATCGCCAATTGGACCATACCGGACTTTTGTAATTGTCTCGAGACCTAAAATTTCGATGCTCCCATGTGCCTGTTTTTGTTGGATCTTTTTGCGCATGCGCATTATTTCTGGAGTGTATAAATATTGAAAAATTTTCCTAATTAAGATCCACGAGTCAACACAACATGTCTGGACACTTTTTCTTTACGTGAGTATCGTCGGTCTTCCTTGGGCTTCTAACCTCCAGTTCTGAGTCTGTCGGTGAAGGTCACCCTGACAAAATCTGCGATCAGGTTTCTGACGCCATTTTGGATGCCTGCTTGGCTGCAGACCCACTCTCCAAGGTTGCTTGTGAGACTGCTGCAAAGACCGGTATGATCATGGTTTTCGGTGAGATTACCACCAAGGCCACCCTGGACTACCAAAAGATCATCAGAGATACCATCAAGCACATTGGTTACGATGACTCCGAGAAGGGATTCGACTACAAGACGTGTAACGTTTTGGTGGCTATTGAGCAACAATCCCCAGACATTGCTCAAGGTTTGCACTACGAGAAGGCTCTTGAGGAGCTGGGAGCCGGTGATCAGGGTATCATGTTCGGCTACGCCTCTGACGAGACTGACGAGAAGCTGCCATTGACTATTCTGTTGGCTCACAAGCTGAACGCCGCTCTCGCTGATGCTAGAAGATCCGGTGCTCTTCCATGGTTGAGACCTGACACCAAGACTCAGGTCACCATCGAGTACAAGCACGACGGCGGCGCTGTCGTGCCTCTGAGAGTTGACACCATCGTCATTTCCGCTCAACACGCCGACCACATTTCGACCGAGGACCTCAGATCCGAGATCAAGAAACACATTGTTCAAAAGGTCATTCCTTCCAACTTGTTGGACGACAAGACCATCTACCACATTCAACCTTCTGGTAGATTCGTCATCGGTGGTCCTCACGGAGATGCTGGTCTGACCGGAAGAAAGATCATTGTCGACACTTACGGAGGATGGGGTGCCCACGGTGGTGGTGCCTTCTCCGGTAAGGACTTCTCCAAGGTCGACAGATCCGCTGCTTACGCCGCTAGATGGGTCGCCAAGTCTTTGGTCAACGCCGGTTTGGCCAGAAGATGTTTGGTTCAGTTCTCCTACGCTATTGGTGTCGCCCAGCCTCTTTCTATTTACATTGACTCCTACGGAACCTCCAAGTACTCGTCCGATGAGCTGGTTGCCATTGTCAACAAGAACTTTGACCTGAGACCAGGTGTCTTGGTCAGAGAGCTGGACCTGGCCAGACCAATCTACTTCAAGACAGCTTCTTACGGCCACTTCACTGACCAGTCCAATCCTTGGGAGCAACCTAAGAAACTGACTTTATAGACAGAGAATACGTGATTCTCTTACGCTCAACTCGTACACGTTAATGATCAGCTGTGGCTTTGTGTTTGGATTGCATTAGAATGTATATTTACCTTTCAACAGGATAGTGAAATGAAAAATCCGTAGCGACGCGTCGAATATAATAAATAAATAAATTGTCTGTGTGATGTCCCAAAAGACTACCTACATCACGCGCGTGAAGGACTTGCCCTCCACTAGCTTTGTCGACATTCGAATCATAGGGCTTGTTGTGGGCGTTTCCACCAGAGACAGGGACACGAAGCCCCTGCTGGTGCATTTGACAGACTTTTCGAAAAACCACTCCACCAGAGGCACGGTCATGGATCTGGCCAACTGGAAAAAACCTATCTTCGGCAGTCCCGACCAAACCAGCACAATCATTGATGTTGCGTTCTATCCTGATGCGTTCAAATATCTGAAAGAATGTCTCCAAGGCCTGGACGACACCTCTCGCTTCAAAAATGGCATCCCGACGACTTACCCGCTCTATGAGCACGGCTTGGTCGTCTCACTGCGCGTAAAAGCCAAACGCTGGAACGGGTTTGTTGAGTACATCGCTGACAAGGGGTTCGAGGACAACCTGCAAAGCCAACTCTGGCCTGTCAGCAAATCTGAAGCTCGAGACAATCTGTACGTAGAGACGATATACACTCCCGGAGAGTACAACCACAGGATAGTGAGCGAAATGGTGAGGGACTGGAAAGCGTTTTTTGGTGCCCACGTCTCGTCCTACCCTAAGATCAGAAACATTCTTGCTGGTCTGGAGGAACAACCTAGTTCCCAAAACTCACCCTGTGCACCGCCACAAACAAGGGACCCCGACACCGCCACGCATGACGACATTTCCGACTTCAGTTTCCTGGACGACGCGCAGAGCTCAGACGAGCCTGGCGCAGTGAGCAGTCCTGTCAAACAGATCCAGCCCACACGGAAGCGTGTTCAAAACGACCAGACTGCCACGTTTCCGTTGTCTTCAATCCCACTGCCCGGCTACACTGGCGCATACTTTGTATACGTGCAGATAGTGCGGCTGGAAACACGCTCCAGCGATCTGATCTACAAAACCTTTGCCGACAGCAGGCTGACAGCAAAGTCAATAGACATACTGGTGCAGGAAATAGGTACGAAGGCTACCCTGCGCGTCAAAATTGAGGGATACGATCTGTTTCGATTTGCTGCAATACCAATTGCGTACCCGGGTGTAGATATGGCAGCAGCGGAAGCCGAGACCGCAAAAAAATTGGCAGCCCTGGTGGACACACCTGTTCGGATGCTAATTAAACCGTATCCGTTGGCACTCGAAGCCAGCACAGGCATCCCCGCCACTTACTACAGATGGCTGTATACAGAATATTCGTAAGTGTAGGCTAATAGACTGTCCATGATTAAATTTTGCCCCACACGACAACCCCGGATTTTGTGTCGCGAGTCTGATGATGCCCCTCAGTTTTTGTCTGGATATTTAAAGCAGCCGTAAACTCCATTTTTATTTCTTGTGGGGTTGTCTGACATATCATCTTTCAGAATGGCGTCTTTCAACAATTTCGCAGAGCAATTCACATTTGCTCCGGAGCTGGTGTCTCCCCAAAACAAGTATGTTGATCCCGATCCTTTCTACGATGTTCTATCGTCCAAGTTAGGTTATTTGAGAGATCACACAGTTCAAACAAATTCTCCACACTCGTCTGTGTCGAGTGCGTCTAGGGACTCTATATTCAGCAATCCTAGTGCCTTCAACCTGCCACTGGAATTGCAGGGAGGCGTGTCTAATATCTCTTCGAGAAGACCGAGTTATACCGCAGAGTTGTACTATACTACTCACAACAAGCTGGACCTCCCTCCGGCCTTTAGTCAGCTTCCGCCTTACACTTCCTCGTCTAGGTTCTTTGATGTGGACCACTCACGGACCCATAGCGTCGACTTCTCGGCCTCCTTCTTGCCCCCTTTGAACTCGTTTTTGCCCCAGACACAGCCACAGGAGACTTTTGTTTCGTTGGACAACGGACTGCTCTTGGAGAAAACTTCCAACACTATTGTCACCTCTGCGGATCTCAAGTCGGAGTTCCTTCGGGATGCCAAGTACTTCGGCGATTTCGACCTTTCGATGAAAGTCGTTCACCAGTTAAATATCTTGTTGGGCACTTCATTGACCGAAACTCCGGGATTATTGCAAAACCGCGTCTCCAAACTACTCGACTACCTTGTCACACAGAATGACGACCTGACGTCTCCTTCTCACAAGTCGTCCAAAAACTACTCGATGATCATTAACAAGAATGGAAAACTGGACATTATTTCCTTGCCAAAAACTTCCAATTTAAAGCTTAATCCCAAAGACCTTATTATCATTGAAGGTGATCGGGGTAAAGATCTTGTCATGGTTCTGCAACCCATCATTGATTTCCGGTTCGCCCTTCTGTTCAATTATTTAAAGAAAAAGTTGCACTTAAAGTCCCTCGAATTTGGCAACGCCAACTCTTCGCAGGCTCCTACAAGTCAGAAATCACAGAACAATCACAACAATCAAAACAACCAACGCTCGGTTATTAACGAGGATGAAAACTTTATCACTTTACCAAACAAACAAATATTAAGATTTGCTAAACCTCACGAATTGACGCAACTGACGTCTAAATACAACGATGAATTAATGGCATACCGCATCTGTTTGAATTATGTTCAATCCTTGAACCTGGACTTAATTATTAAAAACGTCGAGTTCCAATTCGACAAGAAAAAACTGATCATCTACTATTACTGTCTTCGCAGACTCGACTTCAGAGGCTTGATTAAGGAGCTTTTCAAGATCTACAAAACAAGGATTTGGCTGTGCGCAGTGCTTCCGATAGAAAACTCCTTCAAACCCTTACTGACATATGAGATGGAAAAGAAGTACCACGGGTCATCTCCTCTGGCATCGTCTAGCTCTAGGTCTAATGACTTGACCATTGTCGATCCATTACCTGCTTCCGAAACTATCGCAGCTTTGGATGAAATCCAGGAACCAGTGTGCTTCCATTCCAAAGTGTTTTTGAGTCTTATTGAATGGTTTAAATTTGAGATGCTTGACCAAGAAACATTTAACGACAAATTTCCCTTTTTGACATGAGTTTACACTAACGTTCTTTTTATATAATAGATTGCCTTTGCTTGGAGATTACGGATTGTTTTAAATAGATTTCTAATATATAAACTTGAGGATCTACACCTTGAGCCGTGAAATTTATCTTTTAATCTGCTTCGCAGATGTCCATCAGCTCCTGGTATTTGGGGATAGATATCGGCACCAGCTCCCTCCGAGTTGCAATACTTAATGAGAGCGGACTCCTTGTTTCCAGCTCTGAGCAGAATATTGATGTCATATATGATTCTTCCGACAGTCGTATTATAACTCAGGATACAACCCAGTTGTGGTCCCAGCTGCTGAAGGCCATTGAGGAAAGCTTAGCGGAGGCTCGTAAGCGTGAAAATGGCTCTTTGAAGTCCATCTGTTGTGGCGCCACTTGTTCACTTGTTGTTGAAGAGGAGACGAAGAGCCATATAATTCTTTGGATGGATCATCGCGGAGAAACCGACACCATAAATAATATCATGAGTCAGAACTACACGAAAGAACTCAAGGCCCTTGGGGGGTCCATAATTGCCGAGATGGCGTTGCCAAAAATCAGTGAGTATCTTCGTAAGTCCTCTTCTCGGCCTCGTATATTCGACCTTCACGACTGGGTGGAATGGAAGCTCAGTGGCGAGAGACTGGCTATAAGAGAGTACAGTGACCAAGAAATAGGGATTGATGGGTCTCTGAAAGGTTTCTCGGTTGACTTTTTGAGCCAGTTAGGTATTAATTTACAGGAAACGCAGATTGGAAGGGTGGAAAATATCCCGTATCCGGGGATTCCATTTGCGGGAACACCAATCTCAAAATTAAAGGGAAGCCTGGCAGATAAGTGGGGTGCAAACGAGGCTCATGTTTGTTCTGGTGTCATTGATTGTTATGCCTCATTTTTCGCGCTTCAAAATGATCATATTGATCCTGAGAATAATATTTTAATGGTAGCTGGAACCTCTACTTGCTATTTAACGGTGTCCAAAAATCCCAAAAATCCACCACCAGGAATATGGGGACCATTCCATTTGACCAGAAATTTCTGGTTTTATGAAGGAGGACTGAGTTGCTCAGGTATACTGTTTGAGGCTCTATTTGAGAACCATCCGGCGGCTAAGAAACTGGATGCCTCTATAGACAAGTTCCAGCAGTTGGAGGAAATGACGGACTCGATTGTAAATGTTCAAAAAGTTTCTTCAGCTTGGCATCTGATTGCAAAGAAGATATACATTGGTGACTATCTGGGAAATAGAACGCCTTTCAATGATTCCAAACTTTCGTCCGTAATTATCGGTGGCTCTTTGCGCCAAGATGAAAAAGATCTTGTTTGCTGCTACTTATCCATTATAGAGTACCTTGCTTTATCCACACGCATGATAGTGGACTGTTTCCGCAAGGACGGGTTTGACTTGAAAACTTTACAAATCTGTGGTTCTCAGGCTAAAAACCGGAGACTCACAGAGCTACTAGCTTTTATTTTGGATGATATGAATATTCTGGTTCCTGTCGAAACCGACTCCAAACTAATTGGTGCTCGCGGATGCTCCAAGCTGGCTGGATGCAGAACAAAAGATGCAAAATTCGAGGTTGTTAAACCGGCTGATAACGAGACTTTGAAAAGCTTGTTTCAGACGAAGTATGAGATTATGTTTGACATGATCCATAAACAACAAGATATCAATGACAAACTTGCTAAACACACCAGTCACTCTCATAAATAGCGTTTATATCGGATCTTTTATCTCTTTTGACTAGAAGACGTTCAACTATTTCTTTAGCGGCTCCCCAATCATTACCCTCCTGGTCCACATCTCTGTTTTTCAAATGATACCATTCCCATGAAAGTGTAGCAATGCGATGAGTCGGTTTGGCTGATCGCCTGCCACGGCCACTGCTGTTAGGCAATGGATCAAAAGGTAGTCTATTCTCTAGCATCGCATAGAGTAAAACTCCCAAAGACCAGCAGTCATTTTGTTTTCCATCGTATGCCAGACCCAAGAGTAGCTCAGGCGAAACGTAATCTTCTGACCCACATCGCGTGGTCATTAGAGGCTCTTTGGGGTCCATCTTCTTGGACAAGCCAAAGTCCGATAATACAGCAACCGAATGCCCATATCTTTCGTCTAGGACGGATGCAGAGGTCGTTCTGAATTCAGCTGGTGTCGGGACCAGCAAAATATTTTCTAGCTTGATATCTCGGTGACAAATGTCCTTGTCGTGGAGGCATTTAACGGCGCTCACGATGTTCTTGAATATCAATTTTTTATGATGATAACCAAACTCAGGTCCCAACGTCACCAAAAGCGAGAACAAATCGCCGCCCGGATAATAAGGCATGGCCATTATCACTTGGTTCCTGTCTAACCGCGAGTTGGAACCCAACAGCTTGACAATATTGGGATGGTCTAAAGATCGCAAGAGAGAGAGCTCTCTAATTAAGGAGCTTTGGATCCGCAATTTTGTGTCAGGGTCATGCGACGGAATGTTGGAAACCTTGATCGCAACCTTCTGCGACTCATCAATGTATACCGTACTGAATGTGCCACGGCCAATCTCTTCAACGCAGTTCCAGCACTGCTTTGCATGAGTTGCCGTTTCAAGCGTACAAAATGTAGCAATTATGTCATTGCCGTATTCCACCTCCTCGTTGATGGAGTCGGTGCTGCGCAAGTTGTAAGCCGTCTGCTGCAATTCGGGCGGTCGTAGAGGGACTGAAACAATTCTCTGGACGGGTTCAATGTTCAAGGAGAAATCACGTCTATCGTCAAGCCGCACATCCGAGATTACTCTATCATTGTGGGTACCGATGTTGTTTGCTGGCTCTCGCAGCTTTTTCACCAGAAGATTACCTCCCTGAGGCATATTCCGGGGCAAGGTGGCTCCTCTGCTGTCGACAGAATCCGAATCCGTGATCGAATCAATGGATGGGGTCTGTGCTAGATCGTCCGGCGAAGGAATGTTTTGGATGCTAACAAACTCTCGCGAGAACGGCACTTTTACGTTGAGGTTTGCTCCATCATTTTTGGAGCCGGACATCGCAGAGTATTGATCTGACGGCCTTCTTAATACAATTAGTAATTCAAAAGAGATAGGCAATTTATCTTTGTTCTATTTACTTTTTCGTTATTCAAGCCACGCTAGAAATTGCACCAGCCACAAGAGGGCAAGAAAAGTAGGCCTTGAGAAAAAGTGTTCGTGAATTGTGTAACATGTCTGAAGCTGCCGCCCCACCAATTCCGCATGTGGCAGCCAACATGACTCCTCTTGGGGTTGTGCTACAACGATTTGCTGTTCACAGTTATAAGCAGCTGAGCGAATATTTCAAAACACTAGAAAACACGAAACAACCCGATAGCATCAAAAAACGCCAATTCCTCGACATACTGGTAGGTATCCGAGAGAATTTTGTCCGACTCTACGTTCTGAGCAAATGGGCACGCAATTCTCAAAGCGTTGAGAAACTCATAGATCTTTTTGTTTGGCTCCGAGAACAAAATCAAAGCATTACCAATGCATTAGTCCAAATTGGTGCGACTAAACAATCTCTCGTTTCTGCCAAGCTTCCCAACCCAGACTTAGAAACTGCGCTCGAAGTTCTCATTAAGGGGAGACCCCAACTACCTATACATAACTATGGGCCACATAAAAAAGTGGACCCCAAATTAATTCTGCGAACTCTCAAAACTCTCGATGTCGAACTGTCCGCTAAATTGGCCTTAGAAGAGAACCTTCCTGAGGCCTTCTACAACTATGAAATTAAAGACGGCCGCGTGAAATTTTGCATACCTCACTTATTCCAATGTTGTGTGTCTATTGCTGATAGATATGATCGTTCCGGTTATTTCCTAGTTGATTTCAAACTAGAATTCCAGTCAAAAGACAATAAATTAGTTCCGCAGGTCACAGCGCTTCCATATATGACTTTCACGCATTTGGAAAAGGTTGCCAATCTCGAGCTTAGCAAAAACGGGCTGAAAGGTTTGTACACCATCTTCCATAATTATGCCATCACATGCAAATTGTATTATCTTCATCGTCAACTGATCCAGTTACGCATGGGTATGTGGAAGGGACATTTGACACATACGTACAATGCAGAGAAATGCTTTGTGGTAGTGACTTATTGGCTCAAAAGACGATCTGTTAAGTCGACCATAGAAATTGGAAAGTTGAAGAATAACGAGCTCGGTTTCCGCTGGATTCGTGAGGGAAGTCTGTGCACTGACCACACGTTTCGACTAGAGAACGACGATGGGTCCATTAATATCGAACATCTGATTAGAAGCATTATCAATAGACACATCGAGCTACATACCAAAGAGATCCAACAGGATATCGCAAGAAAAATTGAAATGTCTGACAAAGTCGTTTCCGTGCATAAGGAATCGCAACTCTTACTGAACCTGAGTTCGATGAAATCAGCTATCTACGGCATTGATGCTCTTTCTGGTGATGGTTATTTCCAAAATCCGTCACCAACTATGACAAAAATAGCAGCCCAGATAAATGCTGACACGCGGGAAACGTCGGTCAGACTGTTGGCACTTCGACTGGAAACTCAACTTAATGAGCTAAGGACAATGCTTACGGCAACGGGGTGGATTGGTGTTGATGTCATACGACTTTCGTCGTCAGAGTACTCGTGTCTAAATGTTGACTACGAGCATTTGAAAGATCGCAGTTTGGCCGACCAGTTATTCGCACTAAAGTTTTATCGTCGCAGAGAATGGCCAAGTGGGTGGTTTTTGACGATAGGGGTCTCGGGATTTTCGTCCAAGGTCCAGTGGTGGTGTTCAAGAATCAAATCTTCCGCTGGCCAATGGTCTATTTCTTGGAGTGAACAAATTGTGTTAAACCCTGCAGAGAGCGAGTACAGTTATCCTACGTTTGTTCTACTTGCCAAAAGAACAACTTCAATGTTACTTTGCAACCTGGTTGTCAAGGAGTTAGAAGATCAAGGTTGCAAACTCAAAACGGTCGATAAGAACGATAACAAGATGAAACAATTCGCAAAGCAAAGCTTTGGGCTTGACCTTGATACTACTAGTGATGGAGATAGTGCTACTGTTGTTTTAGACAATAGATCACTTTTCAATATCCCTAACTGCCGCGATTCATTGGTGCTTACGATGAACATCAAAAACAACGAGCTAGAAATTATGATATTTGGAAAGTTAGAAAGTCAATTGAAACTCTCATCTATCTCCTTCAATGATGATAAGAATAACTCAATTGAGTTGAATCCGGAAACATCCATTTTCAAAATTCATTCACAAATTAACCTTTACGAGAAGCTGAACTATGGCTCTACAAATAGTTTCTTCAATCCTCTATCTTCCACAGAAATTTCGATCATGAACGATTCTCTTTTGGTGCTAAATAAGTTCTTTAGTCTCTTGTCACTCTTGCACATAATCAGCCACGATGAGTCTCTCAAAGTCATTGACATTTCGCTCACAAAAGTTTCTTTTCAATATGGAGCTAACAGCGAGGAGATGATCACGTTGGTGCTTTTGAACGAAAGCCAGGATTCGATATCCATTGAACTTCCAAACGACAATCCTCATAGGCTTTGCTACAAGTATCTGAATGATATGGTTCGTGAGTTTGACTTCCAGAAAATCAAGCTGCTTGTCAGATATCTCAAATTAACCCTTCCGTTTTACAAACTATTGGTGAAACTTTCAATGGAAAACGAAGAGCTTTACAGGAAATTCTTGGAGCAAAATAGCAGCTCAGAGCAGCTTCGTGTTACGCCTGAATCCGGATTCGAGCTGGAGATGTACAATTTTGAGATGTTCAAAATCACTTATTACAGATATCTGGAACGCAAGCAGGAGAAAAAACACAAGACTGATAGGGTTTCGTTCGCACTCAGAGTCCAACTGCGCCACAGGTCTGAAACACTATCACTTGACAAATCGTTATTTGTGGTCAGCATTGACGATGCCCCTACAGATCATTATGATGAAGGGGCCAGAAAATGGTTACAAGATATCACAACTAGAGTACATGCTATCCTTCAAGGAGACCAGCCTCTCAGGTTCGAAAGCCAGGTTGTTTACCTGCGTCGTGCAATTGCATGTAACTACCAGGCCGTGGAAAATACTGTAAGTCAGTTACATGAGAAAATACAGGGGATCTGTAGTTCTAAATAGAAATACTGGATGATTGAAGACTTAAAATTATTTATTTATTTTAGTTAATTATTTAAAAGTTAGGTTTAAAAATGCATTTTGTTGAGGAAGTGGTGCGACAAAAGGCGCCGACCCAAACCTCCTCTACACCAAACCCCGTTTCGCGAGCAACCAATAAACGCAAAAGAGTCAACTATAACATCGCTGCCCTACAGAACGCCATTGAACAACAAAATTTTGATCAAGATGGCGACGACGAAAATGAAGATTCAGAACGCCACAACGCCGTCGAGCTCAGGAAAGCCAACCGACGGTTTGAAGAGCTTGATAGAGAGAATTTCAGTGAAATACACAAGATGGAAATCCCGAAAAACCTGGGGCCTCCAGTTACAAGCCGTTCATCCACACCTTCAGTCGCAGTGAAGCGTATACTCAACTCGAAAAAAAATTGGTCGAACTACGTAGACGAGTTGGACAAGGCAGAAATGCGCGCTTTCAATGGGCTTGAGATCAAACCGGGGCAAGTGATGGTTAAGAAACTTTGCACCATTTGCGGCAACGTGAGCTATAGCTCGTGTATACGATGTAGTGCACGGGTTTGCTGCTTAAAATGTCAAACTACACATAACGAAACTAGATGTGCTGGATTCTAAACGCTGGTGAACAGGTTCCACACTCCTTTCAAATACCCAAGAATCTCGTCTCCACCGAGCTTGGACTCTCCGTATAATCTGTCAACGAAAGATATAGGCACCTCAGCGATGGAAAAACCGAAAGCTCTGGCCCTCACCATCATTTCCATCTGGAAGACATAACCCTTGGATTTAGTCGCACCGATAATTTTGGCCAAAACATCCTTCTTGTATAATCTGAACGATCCTGTTAAATCCGACACGTGAGGTCTGAGGACCACTGTAGCGAGGAAGTTGGCTCCACGACTGATCAACTTTCTTTTTAGATCCCAGCCGTAAACGCCTCCATCACCAGCGTAGCGTGTTCCAGTCACAATATCGTAATTTCCCTCCTTTTGCTTCTTAATAAACTCTGGAATGGCAGATGGATGGTGAGAGAAGTCGGCATCCATGATGATCACAAAGTTTCCGGTAGCATACTGCAGGCCATGGATGTAAGCGGTACCCAGACCAAGCTTTCCTGCACGTGCTCTAAGTTGGATATGGTCTGATCCGTACAGCTTTATCAATTGTTTGGCCACGTCTTGAGTTCCATCTGGGGATGCATCATCGACAATAATCACCTCCCAATTAAGACCGGCCTTTTCAAAATGCTTAGCAAGCAAATATGTGATAATTGGCAGATTTCTGCGTTCGTTGTATGTTGGTAATATAACTGAGTATTTGTCCATGGCTAAACAGAATAACAAAGGAGCAAAATTCCAATGTTTTTTTTCAAAAAATAAAGAACTGCGTTCGTCATGTACGATTCTCATCTTGCGAAAATATTCGGCAACGAGGTTGAGAAGTTCCGCCACGCTAAAGTCCTCATGGTTGGTGCTGGCGGAATTGGGTGCGAGCTGTTGAAGGACCTTTTGATGATGAACTACGGCGAGATCCATATCTTGGATTTAGACACAATCGACTTGTCAAACCTCAATAGACAATTCCTGTTCCGGCAGAAGGATATTAAAAAGTCTAAAGCATTAACAGCTCAGAATGCAGTCAACCATTTCAACCATGCCAGTAAATTAGTTGCCCACCACGGAAATATCATGGACACCAGTATGTTTCCCCTGAGTTTTTTCACTCAGTTCAATATCATATTTAATGCTTTGGATAATCTCGAGGCCAGATTCTACGTGAATAAGATTGCGCTCTTCACCAAGATTCCCCTTATAGAGAGCGGTACGTCTGGCTTGAAAGGCCAAGTTCAGCCGATTTATCCATACGAATCAGAGTGTTTCGCTTGTATTCCCAAAGAGCAACCGAAAACCTTTCCCGTTTGCACCATTCGCTCGACACCCTCCAAGCCTATTCATTGCATCACATGGGCCAAAAATTTCCTATTCCCCCAATTGTTTGGAGACGATGTATCTGAGCAGGATAAACTAAAACCACAGGATATTGACAGCGATAATAAAGCCGAGATAGAGGCACTATTGAAGGAGTCCAACGAACTTTTGGACTTGAAGCGCTTAGTCAAGGAAGCTGCTCCAGGGGACAAAACCTTTGTAAGCAAGATTGTGGACAAAATTTTCAAAGATGATATAGAAAGATTGCTGCTGATCGAGACGTTGTGGCAGACACGAGAAAAACCCAAACCTTTATCATGTGCGGCTGTGGAACCCGAGTTTTTGGATGGCCAGAGATTGTGGAGCGTTGAGGAAAACCTGGCGGTTTTCGTGGATTCTACCAGCAAAATATCACAAAGACTAAAAGATGGGCCAATCGATTTTGATAAAGATGATGAGGACACATTGGACTTTGTCGTTTCTGCTGCGAATCTACGATCTCACGTTTTTGGAATTCCATTGAAGACCAAATTCGAAATAAAGCAGATTGCAGGAAACATCATTCCAGCGGTTGCTACCACTAATGCTATCATGGCTGGATTCAGCGCTCTTTCGTCGATACATGTGTTCAACAATACTGTAAGAGAGAGCGTAGAAAGATCCAGGATGGTCTATGACTCAAATCAGTCAACGAGGTTTGTCAACACTTCTGGCTTGGCTGATAAAAATAAAAGATGTCCAGCTTGTTCCGTCACTAGAGGAATAATCAGTCTGGACCTTGCGAATACGACGGTGAACGAGTTGCGCACTGCGATCATTGAGAAGTACGGCTATGGAGATGATATCGGTATTGCAGAAGGCTCAAGACTATTATATGATTACGACTTTGACGATAATTTGGAGACGAAGCTGGACAAGGTTTGTTCCTACGGAAAGATACTGTTTATCAGTGACGCGGATGAGGAGCTTGACTCTCTGGAACTACTAATCAACGAGGGACCGGAGCTGAAGCTTCCAGAGCTGGAGCTCCCAACTAGACAGACCGAAGAAGCTGCAAATGAGCAAGAGGTGGAGGAGGACGATCTCATTATTGAGGGCGATCTCATCGACGTAGATGCTCCGAAGCGCAAAGCCAGCGATCTCGACGAACCTGTAAAGAGGAGAAAGCTAGAAAACAATGGCGTGGAAGTGATAGAGCTTTAGTATATAAAAACTAATAGTAGCTTAGATACCTTCAATTTGTTTTATTTTCGGGATTTGGAAGCCGATCGTGACCGTAGTCGTTTGAACCAAGACTTCTTTTCGCCGTCGGCACTGCTCGAATCTTGATCCCACCTTGTTTCGCGCTCATCATCTGTCCCTTCGTGCATGGAGCTCAGGTTGTCATCAATGGAAGACGGTATCAGCGTTGGGGAACCAGGACGATTAGGAAGCTTGATCGTGGGCACAGTTTGACTAGCTGACGAAGAAAGAGAAGACGACTCACACCCATCTATCTTGAACGCGGGGGGCTTGAGGTCGTTCTTTGCTATAGGAACCTCAGATTTCAAAGGGCTCTCTGCTCTCACGTCAGAAAGAGAATGCTTTGAAGGTGAAGAGAAGGATGAGCGAACTTTTTGCGAGCCAATCGATGAAACGGACAATCGCTGGGCCAATGGTCGAGTTTCATCATCTGTATCTAATGCTGAATCGACCTCATCTGTAGTATTGGTCTGTGATTGTTCAAGCTTGGCTTTGCCATTATTCACGCGGAGCATATCCGACGGAGACTGGACAGAAGATAAACTTTTGCTATGTTTCCTGGCAAAGGTCGAAGAAGGTGGAGGCATCAAGGCCGCAATAGAGTGTTGCTTCGAAGCTGTTCCGTTAGAGTTTGTCGAAGGAGTTGGGGTATCTAGCGAGGAATCTTTTGAAGAAACCTGTTGCGCAGCTGGCAATATTTTATAGGAATATTCGATCATAAATTCAATCACAAGGGACGAAAGAGCATACTCCTCGGGAGACATGTCATGGTCAGAGTGAGAAAGCACGGACGGCTGGAAAATGGCAGCAAGATTTTTTGCAGGCATAAGATTTTTGTCGCAGTGAGCGTTGAATATTGCCAAAAGGTCCAAAATGTAGAAAATCAGTTGCCTATGAAGCTCGGGCAGCTGTTCAATTAGCCTGGCATACTCCTTGAGCGCTTCTTTTCGCTCCTTTTTGATCTTGTCCTTTTTGGCCTTCTTCCGGAGTTTCTTTTCCTCGTCGGTAATGTTTTCCTGTGCGTCGACATAATCTTCTTTTGCAGAAGTTGGGTTACTGACATCGCTCATTTTCTTCTCCTTCTCTTTCAGATAGCAAACAATATTAGGACGCGATCGGAGAGGCTCCCTAAACTTCTCATACATAGAAAGCGGTATCAAAGGTTCGGGGAGAGACCCTAGAAACCTTCTGAATAAGGAAGCTGCATCGTGAACAGTGTATCCATCCCAGTCGATCTTGGAACCGTAATTTGGCGGGGTCGAAAATATTAGCTGTAGTTGCTTTATTCTTTTTGTGGATCCGGCAACCCTGAATATCCCCTCAACTTCTAGCCCGTTCTTCTTCAGAAACGATCCACACAGTGCCACCACTCTGGGGATTCGGCCGTAGCGTATCAATCCATCACGGTCACTGCTAATGTAGATTTTGGCCTCTGCTATTTTTATCGATTGCTCGATAGGACAGCCAAATATACTGGAATCGCCAACGTAGTCCATTTGGCGCTGCTGGATAAAAGAGTCCCTGTGTTGTTTCAGCTTCTCCTGTGACCCATTATCTTGAAACGGCGACAGCGGCCTCACGTTGTGAGAGGAACGCGATTTGTAACCAAGAAACGGTCTTGTAGGGGAGGAAAGTGGCGGAAGTAGGGGCGAAGTCGACCGATTAAGTGGACTCGGAGAGAGAGTGGACCTGGAGTCCACAGAGTGTCCCGGAACCGGACTCTGATTATGACCATTAAGAGAAAGTGGCTGCGGAGACGTTAACTCAGATTCGCCCTTTTTGATGTGTTTCCACCAGCCAGTCAACGAGTTTTTGCTTGGAGATGACGGTTCTGACATGACTTGTCTTGTTGTGGTATAAACCTGGTTCTGTAAGTAAAATCTGGTATAAACTTGATGAGAAAACCAGTCAATCCTAAAGTATCATTCAACAGTTTCAGCAGGGTCAGTAAGCGTTGCAAGTGGTGTCTTAGAGGAACATAAAATTGTTAGGATGCGGATTGACAAGAAAGAACAGTATAAATAACATATATTTTTAGATTGGTAATTTAATTTGCGGGCGTCGATAGACCTGGTGCAAGGATGTGTTTCTGCAAATGCGGGCTTGGTCGGCCAAGTTTTCCTCACAAAACAACAATAACTAATTTCATTCGGTAGTTGGTGCGCAATGAGTTTGAAAGGATTCCAAAAGGCCATTGTGAGGGCCCCGCAGAATTTGCGGCAAAAGCTGAACATGGGGGAGAGCACTAATGATGCTGTTTACTTGGATGCTGAAAGACGTTTCAAGGAGCTGGAAGACATGACCAAACGCTTAAGTGAAGAATCTAAGCGGTACCACAAGGCCGTCAATGACATGCTAGACAGACAGCTAGGATTTTCCAAGTCCATTGAAGAAATTTTCAAGCCTATCAGTGGAAAAGTGTCAGATCCTAACTCGACCATTCCAGAGGGCAACCCAGAAGGTATCGAAGCTTGTGTCCAGTACAGAGACGTTGTTCAAGAACTCAAAGAAACATTAAAACCAGACTTGGAGCTTATCGAGACGAGAATTGTTGGACCGGCCCAGGAGTTACTGCGCATTATCCAAGCCATCCGGAAGATGGCTACAAAGAGAAATCACAAGCAACTCGACTTGGACAGGCATCAAAACTCATTAAAGAAAGCTCAACTCAAGGCCGAGAAGAACGAGAAGATGGAAGAGAAGGTGTATAAATACGAGAGTGATGTCGCTATTGCCCAGCAAGAATTCGACTATTACAACGAAATGCTCAAGACAGAGCTTCCTATCCTTTTCCAGCTGGAAGGTGAATTCATCAAGCCGCTATTTGTTAGCTTGTACTACATGCAGCTGAATGTGTTCTACACACTCTCGTCCAGAATGGAGGAGATGAAAATTCCGTACTTCGACCTCAACTCCGATATTCTGGAGCAATTCACAAACAAGAGGGGCGATGTCGAGGAAAGAGCAGAAGCTATTGGGCTCACTCATTTCAAAGTCGGACATGCAAAAGCAAAGCTCGAGGCTACGAAGAGAAGATATGCCGTTAACCAGAACCACGATCCATCATCTCCAGCTACATCGTTCGGAAGCGGTTCTACGTACGGCCAATCGTCACCGGTCACCGGATATGGCCAGACGTCACCTCCTCCATATGCTGCGTCGTCTCCAGCTCCAGCATACGGCCAATCATATGGCCAGACACCCCCGGCTACAACTTCGACATACGGATATCCAGAAGATAAAAAGTCGCCGTACGGAGCCCCACAATCCGCTGCCCACGGATTCTCTTCTCCAACTTCGTACACTACACCTGTGTCGCCAGTGCCTGCTGCCGTTCCAGCTGCCGCTCCTTCTGCCCAAACATGCACAGCTCTCTACGATTATGCAGCCCAAGCAGAGGGAGACCTGTCGTTCAGCGCCGGACAGGTTATTACTATTGTCCAAAGGTCCGAAAACCAGAACGATTG
Source organism: Ogataea siamensis (assembly GCA_030574315.1). Lineage (NCBI taxonomy): Eukaryota > Fungi > Ascomycota > Pichiomycetes > Pichiales > Pichiaceae > Ogataea > Ogataea siamensis. Next base: position 79,814 of record JAJMET010000020.1, read on the forward strand.
GTGGACCGGCTCAGTCAATGGAGTGACCGGCGTGTTCCCTGGTAATTACGTTCAGTTGAACTAAGTGGTGTAGGGGTGCGGCAAATTAAGGGGTATATTAGGCGTTTGAGAAAGAAGGATATAGTTTTTCCCACTTTGTTATGGAGAGAATAATTGGGGCGTATACGAGCTTGGCAACTTCCCTAGAGACCATAGGCAGGGCTATGATTGCTCCCTATGTGTTTCTAAGGGTGGTCATGCAATATGCGCATTATAATACCCTTAATGTTCTTTCATATACCAAACTCTTTATTTTGTACCATTACAATATGATTTTGATGATTAATGGGGCCAAAGAAGATGAGCTGACATTTAAGGAGTCTTGGGAGCAGAAGAAACGTTTTAACGTTGTGAGAACGTACAATGAGCAGAGACCTGTAGCGGAAGGTATCAAAAGCTGGTTTGAAACGCCTTCGGGAATCCAAGCAATACCCGAGATCACGTGGAATAGAACAGGCTACTATTACAATCGGTACGTTGTTCACGCGCCAGTTTGCACTGTGAGACGGCTTCCACTCATCGAGAGTAAAAAGGGACCCTATTTATATGATCCTCTTTCTAGCTCCACTCCCTCCGTTGAAAAAGATCTTCAAATTCTGGAGCGTGAGTCCAAATTCCCGAATAGCGATGCAATCCGGGATTCCAACCGTGTGATTGCTCCGCGAGTGATGTCAGACTTCACTCCCAAATCATACATCTTAAGTTCTGAGTCCGTCAGACAGACACACGACTCCGGACACCTAGTGTCCCAAACGGTCCCTGTCAAATCCCCACCTATTACCAAGCTTTTTGATGAGCCGGCAGAAGCACCAGCGTCTCCAACTCCGGCACCCAAAGAAACCCAGTTTGTTGAAGAACGACCAATCAAATCGTCAGATTCAAACTCATCTTTTTTTTATAAGATCCGCATTAGGAGGAAAACCAAACCCCAAGATCCTACGTACGGAAACTACGAGCTTGTTAGACAAGCAATCAGAGACTGTCTACCGAAACCGGGATATGATGATGGCTCTATAGGACCCAACATGGTGAGATTTACATGGCATTGCTGCGCACATTTTGACCGCGAAACAGGTACAGGCGGTTGCAACGGAGGAACCATGAGATTTGCACAAGAATTTAATGATCCAGGGAATACAGGATTGCATACGGCCAAATCATACCTTGATCAAATACACGAAAGGTTCCCCTGGATTTCATTTGCAGATTTGTACACTTTAGGGGGAGTTGTGGCTATTGAGGAGATGGGTGGTCCCAAAATTGAATGGAAACCAGGAAGAACAGACTGTCCAGATTCAAATAAGGTCCCACCAATGGGGAGATTGCCATTGGCAACTAAAGATACCGAGCACCTTCACGAAGTTTTTACCCAAAGGCTTGGCTTCAACGACCAGGAACTCGTGGCACTTATCGGCGGTGGCCATACCTTGGGAGGCTGTCACGTGAAGTACAGTGGATTCGATGGTAGCTGGACAGCCAATCCTGTGAAATTCGACAATGAATTCTTCAAGGTGCTTTTGGAAGACGAATGGAATCTTGAGAACGTGCCGTTGACCGGTATGCCACAATACTTTAATACCGATCATAACTTGATGATGTTGATTACAGACATGGAATTGTTCAAAAATCCTATTTTCAAGTATTGGGTTGAAGTATATGCAAAAGATTCCGAATTATTTATGAGAGATTTCGCTACATCATTTGCGAAATTGCTTGAACTGGGTGTGAATAGAGACCCAGATGGGATAGCCCGCACCAAGATCTAGTTGACCCCAATGAATGTGGTATCGTCCTCTAGCCCCGAAGTCTCGTCCAGGCCGAGACTGTCCGTTAGGGAGGTGCTAGGGAGGTTATTGGTGTCAAGAAGACGCGACTGCACAATGCTGGGTACAGCGTTTAGGGGCCCGTCGTCTTCCGTTGTCGACGGTCCACCAAGGAAATCCAGCATCATATGCATTCCACCACCTCCAGAGTATTCTTCCACGTCCACGGGAAGCACTGAGGAAACACCCTCAAGGAACCACACTTTGTCCTTCATCTCGTCGGTAAAGTTACGAAGCAATTTATAATAGCATCGCATAATTCTCATTGCAGAGAGATCACAACTGATAAGAAGTCCCAGAAAGCGCTTGTCTAGCAAAGCCGGAAAAGCAAACACCCGCAAGATGAAGTCTTTCTTATTTCGTTCCATGTGGAGCTTTGCCATATATGCCAATGTAGGCAGATATGGTGAATGCAGTGGGATTGGGAACATATCACGGATGTCCTCGTCGAAACATTGGATGGAGGAGTATTTCAGTTTTAGCATGTCAGCCTTTGCAGTATCTGTTGATAGTTCACCAGAGATCAAGTCGTATCCTATTTCTCCCAGGTCTCCTAGATCCACAGAGATGAACTTGTAAAATCTTGATTTTTCGCTCAGTGGCCACACTGCAGTTAGGATAGTTGCTGCGCCTTTGACGTGGAAAATCCAGGCTGACGGTGGCAGGGATTTAAGCGACGTAGACGTGGGTAGCGACGCGTTGGCTAGCGAGTCCATAATAAGTATTAGTGCAGCAGCCACCAAAGCGTCGGTGTTCTCAGGCGACATTTCTAAAACGGCTTCTCGGAGCAACCCGAGAGCATCTGCACGGTGTCCCGTGACACATTGGTCCAGTCCACGCTCTGTTCTTGACAGATGAGTGGCACTGAACGCCAGCACAGAATGCATTAAAAACGGATATTTGAATGCTAGCATTGGAATTTCTTCAGACCATATCTTAGAGTCTGAAATGCCTGCTTCCGTGATCGTCGGCCAGACTTTGGTGGTGTAATGATACATAAGTCGTAAGTCTAACATATTGAGCGTTTGGTGGGTATCGTATGCGAGGGTCTGGGTTGGAGGAGGCTCTGTAATCATATTCGGAGACAAGTTCGGCTCCTGAATAATTTCGGGCGGTCTGAGTGGGCTCTGTTTGGACTCTTGGCCAGATGTAGGCTTCTCGGTGTGGCCCTGGAAATGGTCCGAAGTGGCTGGTTGCGCTGCGGGCGCGGTTTGAACGGGTATATTATAAACGCACTGAATTCCCATACGGTCACAGTTGCCACAGATAGGTCGGGTCTCATCGCACTTGACGCGTCTTTTTTTGCATGTAGCGCACCCCTTACGGCTCTTCTTATGGAACTTGCGCTTTGCACCCGGACGTTTAGGTCCATGGTACTCGTCCGGAGACTCCTCTTTCATTCGTATAGATCGTAAAATATTTTAAATTCTGCTTAGCTAATTGAACTTTATTTATACAGGCCATCGACACACAGCCTCGAAATCGTACGTTCGTTTAGGGAGCGAAACAACGGCACGACGGGTATACAGATAAACGCAAACAGTGGCAATGCGGGGCGCAGTAGCCAATCAGCTGTACTGAATTACAAGAATTCACAATCATATAAGGAGTATTCGACTGATATATATTAATGGTCATGAGTCTCTTTTGGAGGGTCAGGGTCGACGTTGATCATGGTGTCTATACGCAGTATGGCAATACAGGCCTCTAGAGCAGACTTCAGAGACTTGATTTTGGAAATGGTTGGCTCCAGAACGCCATGGCTGACGGAGTTGACAACCTTGCCTTTGACAAGGTCGAGACCATAGTTCTTGTAGTTCTTGCGCTTGGTATCTATGTGAGAAACTTGCTGCGATGCAGCGTGGTAGGAGCGCAGCTTGGCAATGAGATCGGACGCATCTTTAGCGGCGTTGACGGCTAGAGTCTTTGGGATTACCAGAAGGGCAGCCGCAAACTCAGCAATAGCTAACTGTTCACGAGAGCCCACAGTGGTGGCAAAGTTCTCGAGATATATGTTCAGAGCACACTCGACAGCTCCTCCGCCAGGCACGACGTGGCCGCTCTCCAAGGTCCGCTTTACCACGGACAGAGAGTCGTGGATCGAACGTTCCATCTCGTCCAAAGTGTAGTCGTTGGGTCCTCTCAAAACAATTGAAGAGGAAGAGTGGGTCTTGGTGCCCTTGATCAGAATGCACTCGTCGTCACTAAAACGCTCCTGAACCACTTCCTCGGCCTGACCCAGGTAGCTGCTCTCAAACACCTCGTCTCCTTCCAGATTCGACATGCTGTTGACGAGCGTTGCCCCAGTGGCACGAGCAATTCTTCTCAAATCCTCCTTCTTGCACCGTCTCACCGCCATCACCTTGGCTTCCACAAACTCTTTCAGACACAGATCGTCGATACCCTTGGTGGTCAACACAACATTGGCTCCTGCATCAATGATCTTGCGGACCCGCTCGAGAACAATGCCATATTCCCGCTTACGGATCTCCTCCAGTTGTTCTGGATCATCGACATTAATCTGCACACCCATTGCCATTCTGGCCTTCTGCAAGTTGATGTCCAGCACAGCGATACGAGCACCAGAGACTCGCTTCAGCATTGCCTGCGATCCAACTGTGCAGTTCAATGCATACCCGTTGACCAGCAAAGACTCCGTGGCGGACTTTCCGTGGGCCTTGAGGATATTCACTGCCTTCACAGGATACTTAGTTTCTCCCTTGCCATTGGTAGTCTTGACGGCCAGAAGCGCGTCCACCACCAGCTGACTAAAGAAATCAGAGTCGGATCCAATAATTTTAGACGACATAGAGGTTTTTGCAATGTTCACAAGAGTCTCTTTTCCTAGCGCGTCAACAGACTGTGAAAGCATCTCGTTGATAAACCGCGTCGACTCCCTCAGGGCAAGACGGTAGCCGGTGATCACAGTGGTGGGATGAATCTTATTTTTGACTAATTCGTTGGCTCGTTTTAAAAGTTCGGAGGCAATAATCACCACAGAAGTGGTTCCATCTCCCACCTCACGGTCCTGCTGGTGAGCAAGCTCAACCAGGATCTTGCCTGCTGGGTGCTGCACGTCGAGAAGCGACAGGATGGTGGCACCATCGTTGGTGACGGTGACATCTCCAATGTCGTCGACTAGCATTTTGTCCAGTCCGACTGGCCCAAGAGAGGACTTGACCACATTGGCAACAGCCTGGGTAGCCTGAACATTCTGATTGCGGACATCGTCGCCGCTGACTTTCTCTCCTCCCAAAAACAGGGTATCTGAACGCGCAGCAGAGAACATTGATTTACTAGGCAAAAAGGTTTTGTTTTTTTTCACTAACATTGACAACTAGGTAAAAATAGTCCGGGTAACTCTACATTTAACGGTCATAGAATGGTGCACTTCTTGGCCTTTTTGATGACTGGAGGCTCCAAAGCAGCCACAATTGCCTCGTCAAACACGTTTTTTAGACCCTCCTGGCTCAGAGCCGAACATTCCACGTACTTGACAGCTTTTAGGTCTTTAGCAAGCTTTTCGCCCTGCTGGGGCGTGATCGGCTTTTGGCCTTGTCTCATGAGGTTGGACAGTGCTGTAGGGTCTTTACGCAAGTCAATCTGTGTGCCCACAATGAGACATGGCACTTGTGGGGCGTGGTGGCTAACTTCTGGGAACCATTTTTCTCTCACGTTATCGAATGACGAAGGCACAACCACAGAGAAGCAGATCAAAAACACATCTGTTTGGGGATAGGAAAGCGGTCTTAATCTATCGTAATCTTCCTGGCCTGCTGTATCAAACAACCCCACTGTGTATGGTTCGTCTCCGATCATGACCGTCACCGCGTAGTTGTCAAAGACGGTTGGGACATAATCTTCTGGGAATTTGTTGGTGGTGTAGGAAATGAGGAGGCACGTTTTACCAACGGCACCATCTCCCACCACAACACACTTTATGGTCATCATTTTGAATTAAAGTTGGTCCAGCCAAAAAGAGTTGTTTTCTCAGTTTATCTGTTACAATTTGAAGGGGGGCAGGGTAACAAAAAAAAAAAAAGGGAACGAGAAAAGTAACAGAACTTCTGGGGTGAAAAATTATTACAGGCCTTTAATTTGTTGTATCATTGCGATGGAGGGCTATTGTTTTATTAATTTTATTAGCCGTCGTACGATCGTGATTATTCCTCCTCGCTTTCCGCCTCCTGCAGCCAATCGATCCATTTTTGCACTCTGGACCTTGCGCCGATCTCTTTGCTCTTTTCACTATCCCACCACTTGTAGATGTTTTCTTCCTCAATTATTTCCTCGTCGTACAGAACAACAAGAATGCAAAGCAGCACGACAGAGTTGTATGTTTCGTCCAGTTGAGCACAGAGAGATTGCAAAATCAAGAGCAAGTCCATCTGATCGTCGTCGTCGAAAACCTGTCTTTCGAACAACGACGACCACTTGCGGAATATCTTCTCAACTGCCTCCTTCGCACCCAAAGTCTGGGTCTCGATAAAGTGGTCGACCCTTTTAACAAGAGCCGTGCTGGTGGCCTCACGGACCTCGTGGTATGTCACGTTCATACTCATTCTCAGGGTATTGAGCTCCAACAACGCTGTGTCGATGTCGTGATTGAACTCCATCGCACGCTCAACAGTGGCAATGGCCTCTTTGTCAAACTGCTCATCCTCGTCTTCTGATATGTACATTGAAGTAGTGCTCTGGGTCCGTCTTTTGCGACGATGCTGGTGCATGACCGTAGTGGAAGCCACAGAAACGTCCGAGACATTGAGTTCTGCCATCTGATAAATCATTCCGCCGTACTGTCCGTCTTCTTGTATGTCCTCTTTGTACAGCACACCAACACCATTAGGACCAACAAGACTGACATCGTCACCGTCGCTCTCATCCTCGTCCTCAGAAACCGATAAGCTGTCATCGGCGTTGCGTATTTTCTTCTGGACAATCTTGGTATCATGCGGAACGTTCACGTTAGAATCGATCCGCACGCCGAAGCCGATGACAGTGCCGGGATTAAGCACGGCATTGGACCCAACATCAGCATCGGCGGCGACTATGCAGTGCTTGACGACAGAGCCGTCTCCGATCACTGCACCGTCCCAGATATAGGAATTCTCCACCAAAACGTTGTTCCCTATCCGACAGTTGCGGCCGATCACTGAAGCTTGAACCTTGGACCCGTCGCCAATGAACGTGTCCTTCCCGATCACCACACGAGATTGGATCTTGCAGGATTGGGACAGCCTGATATTCTGCTCTTTATATATATGTTTGCTTTCATAGGTGTATGTTTGATCGTCGACAATGTTCCGCTCGGGAACAATAGGATAACACCATCTTTCCAACACGTCCTGAGAAATCCCGTCGTACGTTTGCCAGCTCTCAACCCTCGCGGCGTACTCGTCCCTGGTAACGTAGGCATAGATATGTTTTTTCAGCAAGTCACTCGAAAGCACACCCTTTACAAAGTCAGATCGCAGCGCCTGGTAGTCGAAATTCTCCTGGAAAATGGTGGGCACCTGAGCAGTGCAGATGTCGACGTGACAGTCAATAAGGTCGTTTCTGATGTCGAATTCCGCAACGTCTTGTAAGATCTCTGGATCAATGTTCACCGAGGTTTTCGGGCCATTCACAGCAGGGATGTCCTGGTAGTAGAGACATTTATCGGTGCCGTTCTCTAGGATAAAGCATGCCGGCTCAATGTGGGATCTGGCCCGGTGCAACTCGGAGGCCTGTTTGAGGACCATGGTTGCTATATAGTCCCGATCGGCGGATTTTCTCTGCTTGTGCACGGCCAAAATCTTACTGAGGTCTAAGTTGGTGACCACATCGCCGGAAACTAGAACGAAGTCGCCTGTGATCAATCCTCTGGAATCGATGTCTCTCATCGCGTCTCCCACACTTCTGGACTCCAGTGACATGATGGTCTGGATCTTGGTAAACGGGGACGAAGGTAAGACCCACTTAGAGTTGTCTATGTACTGCTGGACCTGGTCTGCATGCGAGCAGCACATCAGATACACCTCCGACACATTGGCTTGTGCAAGAAACTCTAGCGTGTACTCGATCAGAGGAACGTTGGCCAGCGGCAGCAGACACCGGGGTCGAACTGCAGTCAGCGGCATAAAGCGTGTCTGGAACGAGTCCGTGAGCACAATTGCCTGGATTTTCTGCTCCTCGATATTGTCTTTCTTCATGATTAACAGCTTGAAAATTGGGAAAAAAATATCCAACTGCCAAAAAGCACGGTTACACGACACACCGGATCTCCACACCGACCCCCCGGAACCAGGGAAAAAATGACGTCGTTTGCCCCGTGGGAAGCATGACCAGAAAATTTGCCTCGGATGCGTGACAGGTTCCCTGAGTGCTATAAAGTCCGGGGCTAATCCGGGAGATGATTTGTGAATCATCTATATAAAATTTCATCATGGAGGCCATCGAACTAATGAAAAGCGTCAACACAACCTTCCAGGAGAGCAACGAAAGCAAGCTGGACGAGTTCCCGGTTGCTGCAGCCGCTCAGACGCAAAACAACTATCTGGACCTATCCAACTCGGTGAGTGCGCCATTTGTCATCCAAGGAGTCTCACCGTGCTCCCCCGAGATGGGAGGCGAGCACAGAGAGCGCAGTGACAGCGATGTGAGCGAGGTTAGCATGAAGATGCTGTAGACATAGCGCAGTAGAGTGTACAGTTTTACGATTAAATGGATTCAAGTTCGCAATTAATGCTAGTAGAATTAATTAATTAATATGACGGAATATATACGGGTTCAAAGATCGGTTCAAAGATCGAATGCAAACTTGGACTTTTGTCTTATTCTCTTTCCATAGATGGTGAAAAGAATTGGACAAGCAATCAGAACGATCGAAAAGAGTCCAAGAAGCAGACCGGCCCAGTTGGTGTGCATGTTCTTGAACATGAAGGAGGCAAACAGTGGGAACACTCCACCGAACGACGATCTCAAGAACGTGTTGGCTGCCATGGCCGAGGCAGCGAAGATCAAGTAGCTGTCGATGATGTAGTTCATGCTAGGAATGAAAATAGCCATCAACCCAAAGCCGGTGAAAAGACCGGAAACGGTAGGCACGATCCAGTGGATTCGGTCGTGGTAATTTCCCGTCCAGGTGAACCATAGAATGCCGATTGGGAACGCCACACCTCCCCAGATAATGCTGCTGAGTCTGGCCTCCGGGACGATCTTGCCGTTATTGGCCTCTAGCGTGCGCACATACGCCTTCTCGCGATAAATACAGAAGCAGCCTCCAATGATTTCGCCGATGACCATTCCGAAGTATGGCAACTCGGCCACACCAGGCGCCATCTTGTAACCCTCTTGGAACACAAATGGGTATGCGGTCAGGAAAAGATATAACATACCGTAGATGAAAGCATTGTAAAGACTGATAAAGAAAATGATAGGCTCGGTGAAGAGCATTCTGAGTGGTCTGGTGAGTGTTTTCTCGGCAATCTCGCGCACACTCAGCTGGAACTCGTCGTGCGGAGCGTGGATACCCCAGTTTTTGGTACGTCTCTTGATCTCTCTAGCCTTGAGCACCAGAAGAATTGGATGGTGCGTTTCTTTCTGGAACAGCAGAATCAGGACAAGATTGGCAGCGGCAATGATACCGGTGATAAACTCAGTCCATCTCCATCCGAGCTTGGAGTTGCTAACGATGAAGCCTCCTATGAACGGAGCCAACAAAGGACCCACGAACACGGCCATGGCGAAAATAACCATAGCAGTTCCTCTGCTCCGGTTACCGAACATGTCTGCAAATCCAGCCGGCGCGACCACCATCGGCGCAGCACCTAGACAACCAGCAAAGAACCGACAAATCAAAATAGACTCCAGCCTGTCGGAGCAAGCCACGGCAAAATTGAATGCAGTAAAGGCAAAAGACGAAAGAACCATCACCGGGCGTCTACCGTAAAGCTCAGATAGTGGCGCCCAGATGACAGGACCAGTGGCAAATCCTAGCACGTAGAGGGTGACTCCCAGCGTGGCCACGACAGGGGCAACACCGTACTGTACAGAGATGGCAGGAACTGCCTCGGAGAAAATGGCAGAACCAAATGCAATACAGAAGGTGTCTCCGCCGATGAGCGCACTTTGGATGACTTTGGTCATGAGCGGCCAGTTGTGGGGATGGTATGGGTCGTTTTCTCCGTCGAAAGCAACTAGGTACGACTCTTTATCTGGCAGCAGCGGTGGATAGTCCTTGCCGCCTCCCATGCGCGGAATAGGCACACCGGCCTCCTCCTGCTTGCGGATGCTGTCCTCGATAGACTTGGCATTGGTTAGCACCCTGGACAGCTCTCTAGATATCTCTGCAATAGACTCTCTACGGCTATTAGGCTCTAGGTCGGCAGGCATGTCATCGGCACCCGAATGAGGCTCGTACTTGGCAGGCTCCGTGGCATAGTTCGGACTGAGAGGGTCATGTTCCAGAGTAGAAGCGCTCGACTTGTTTGCCGAGTGGTGAGAAGCCGCATTGTTGCCTGCAAACTTCTCCTGCGAGGGCAGCGAGCTGCCGCGGTCGCTCACAGACTCAGCTGTCTGGAAAGAATTGGCTGTGTCGTGCGATGAGCTGACAGACTGTGTGCGTGAAAAGCTCATTATGTTTCTAAAACAAAATATAATTCAGACTTGCAAGATTTTATATCTGTGGAACGATTACTAATTTTACTAGAAAACAACAGTAGACCTTTTCAGAAACAACGGGGTTAATTCGTATGTTGCGCTATTGTCAAAAAAAACCTCAACCGATAAGCAATTGAAATTACAATGACTATTTCCGAGATTGTCGGCCGAGGCAAAAAATTATATGCATTAATAAAATTTTTACCCGTCATGATTATTTCGGGATCCTTCGATAACCGAGACCTAGCCGTCTTGGCACGGCTCCACAGTCTGCTTGGCGTGGCCTCCGCCCGACGTGCCGACGTCCGCGAAGAATGACACCACCAACGCAGCAGCGCTGAAACCTATTGCGAGGTAGAAGACGTTGCGGATACCGTAGAAAAGCGCTTTCGGATGATCGTTCTGTTCCAGTTTTCCGTAGTATGGGTCTCGGGCCGAGATAAGCACAGATCCAAGACTGAGCCCCACGACTGTGACTAATTGCAGAATGGTGTTGAACACGCCGGCTGCCGCGCCCTGGTCTTTTTTGTCCACAGACGTCAATGTCACCATCGTGCACACGTTATAGGTGATGTCGCAAGCGATCGCAGACATGACGTAGCCCCAGAACGGACCCAGCCAATACGACCGTTCGTAATCCAACGTCGCCCAGATGATGCTTGCTCCCAGAATGCTGAGATTTCCGATGATAAGCATCATCTTCCCCGAGATAACGTGGAACGACACGGCCACAAACATGTTGGCCAGGATTCCGCTCACGCCCATGGCTAGCGCAGCCACGGCCGTGTGCAGAGCAGACCACTTTTTCACGTCCTGGAAGTAAAGCATTGGATAGTAGCCCAGACACCCGATAAACGTAACCCATGTTAGAGAGGCCACCACCATGGCCAGGACAAATCTGCGGTTTTTCCATAGCTGCATCGGCATAATCGGATCGCGTGCAACGTAGACTTCGACGAGAATGAAAAGCCCTAGCAGGAAAACACCCACAATTAGAAGAGCGTAGATGTAAGGGGTTTGCCAGCCGCGCTCTGTGGCGTCCACCTGAGTAAGCGAAAAAGAAATCAGGGCAAAGCCAGACAAGATCAGAAACGAGCCCAGATAGTCTAAATGCAGCAGTGCATTCATTGCGGTGTCTTTGTCGAGCGGCTCGTCCTTTGGAATCACAAAGTACGCTAGCACGGTGAGAACTCCAAAAAGAATGGCGGTGAAAAAGTGCACCGACCGCCAGTTAAACACAGTGACGGAAACACCGCCAATCAGCAGACCACCGATATACCCAATCGCTCCGCCGCTGGAAAATCCTGCGAAAGCGATGTTGCGGCGACGTGATTCCGGGTATAAAGATCCAATCAACCCTGCTCCTCCGGGGATGAGGGGCGCGAAAAACAGACCGGCTATGGCCCTGACAATCACCAGAGCAATAAAGTTATGCATGAATCCGGCAACCAGACACGCAAGAGTAAACCCGGTGAAACAGATCATCATGACGCGGCGTCGTCCAAAGATATCTGTCAGTTTTCCACCGATCAGCAGGAAACTTCCGCTCGATAACACAATTGACGACACACTCCACACCAGCGGGCCTCCGTTGACATTGAAGCTGTCCGAAAGGTCGGTCAGACTGGTCTGGAAGCTGCCCTCTGGGATCGAACTCGTGGCAACCCCAAAGCAAACGACAATTACACAAAGAACCTCTTGCAGAGTCGACTTGAACGCTTCCGGACGTGCATTGGGGTCGCGCGCCTCTGTCTCAGACCCACGTAGCTCTAGATCTTTATCTTCTGCGAAAACAGGCTCGTTCCCCATGTCCACAGTGTCTATCAGTCTATCAGAAACGCAGGGCTCTGGAAAAAAAATAATTATTATATACCCTAATTTTCCATTTCTTGCTATTGCGCGGGAATTTATTGTTAAGCACAAGGCTTCCAAAACCGGAGAAATTCGCGAGCTACTTCGGCCTCACAAATTACTCACCAACAGTCTGCGATTGTTCAGGAAATCAGCCACCGTTTGCTGTGCTGTGGCCAGACTCTCCGCAAAGTCTTTGTAGAACTGTATTCCCTGACGCAGATTGTCCACCACCTCCGTGTATCCAGACATGGTATCTTGCAACACACGCAGGGCTGATTCGCGCTCCTTGCCCCCCACAGCGTGTCGTTTAGACGACTTGAATACTTCGTATAGATCGTATATCAGCGATGAGTCACTATCCTGGATTGTGGCCGTGCTGGTAAGAAAGCCGAGCTCAGCGTCGAACTTGCGCAAACTCTCGTCCAGAATATGTTGCATTGAAGTCTCGTCCACCACGATTTGCTGCGATGCCAATTTCTTGTACTGCTCTGTGACCTGCATCAAGATTTGGTTCTCGTTCATCTTGAGTCTCAGGTTTTCCAAGAACTCGTACCTCTCATTCTTGAGTTGTTTCAGCTGCTTTACCTTGTCGTCAAGCTTGAAAACCACCTCCCGAAACTCAGGGTTCATCTCTAAGATTTGACTTTGGGGAATAAACTCTTTCAGACTGTCCGGCGAGGCGTACACTTGCAAATACGGCTTCAGGTCCTTGATTTGCTGGAATATAATTCTGTCGCCCTGTGCTGACTGGCTCAAGTAGGTCTCCAGCTTGTTTAATAGCTCGTAGCACTCAGAACCAGCTTCGTCGAAATCCGGAAGCTGCCATTTGGATCCATGCAAACGGCGCTGCTGCTGGTCGTTCTCGCGAGCAACTTTGACCTGCTGCCAGAGTTCGTCCAAGCGTGGCCGCGCATCACGTCGCACGTTGCGCAGCTCCGTCTCCAGATCCCTCAAAGTGCTCTGCCATTGCGCCTGGCGCAGCTTCTCCTGGTTTTCCCAAACCCAGTTTGGAATGCTCTGTGGCTTCAGCACCGTGTCAATTTGCGAGGTCACGCCCGTTTCCGACAGCAGATGATCTATTTTCTTGTTGAGCTCCTGGAGCGGTTCCTTGAAGTTCACTTGGTAGTAGTTCTCCACCCGATCTTTATAGGACATGGCAATCTGGATAACATTGAACGGCACAAGCCCTTCAAAAAGAGCACGGCCATATTCGCCGCCTGTAATGGCTTTGAGAGGCTCACTCAGATCCCCTGGCACCAAACATTTCACCATAGACACTTTGGCCACGTCTTGGACGGTGGGCACCTCCTGCATGTAGATGAGGTCGTTTTCTCTCTCAGCCAGACGCAGTCTGTCCTGAATGGTCTGTCGCAGCATCCTGAAATCTTCAAGAACGAGTTCATCCTCGAGGTTGGGCAACTTGTGACCGAAAACCTGCGCGGCTGCTCGTAAATAGCCAATTTCTTCGCCATACTTTTCTTGTTCGCTGCTGTGTAATGCGAAGCGGTACAGCGCTGCTGCGCGGAAATGCAACTGCTTCAGGCCCATGTGCTGAAGCCAGTCCTTGCGAAAGCAAACCGTTTTTCTGGCAAACGCAAGGGCCTCCCCGTAATATTCTGACACTTGAGCCGATAGTTTGGAAATCACTGTGTTTTTGAGGTTGCTCTTGAGTGCAAAGAGCCAAAACTTTTCCTGGGCTTGAGCCAGCATCAGAAACTGCAGAGATTGCAAAACATCGGGTCGGAGCTCCAGCGGAACACTAGCCAATTGCGGGATAAGCTGCGTGCGAAGAAGCTCGAAACAGCCTGCCGAATGCTGAAAATATATACACGATTGCTTGATTCCGTCCTCTCTGTGTCTGTCTTCAACGTTGAGGGCCAACAAAGAGTAATTGGCCGCCAATTGGTACAGAACGTTGGCTCGCTCATACATAATGGACTTGTATGTAAACGGCCCGTCCACTCTGACGCCGAGCGTGCCGTACCATGGCGACTCAATGGAGTCTTCCGGAAACTTTGACTGCAGTGCCACCAGCTGTACGTAGTAGCGTTTCAGAAGAGCAATGGATTGCAAAGAGCAGACAGGGGCCTCCGCCGATTTGCGCAAATCGTCAATCTCACGAAGACTCTTGTCGAAATTAGACGACGACTGATAGAAGTCGGAGTCAATGACGGACCTCAGACACGCGCTCAGACTGACGTGGTCCGTTTTTCGAAAAGGAACGTTCAGTAACTTGGTTTCCATACACCTTGCGAAATTTAAACAGGTAAATAATCAACATGGATTCCTGTGCACGGATGTGATTTATCGCTCCTGTGTACGGGTGTGCCAAGTTTCTTTTTCCCTTTTGCGACCGCTAATTAGCTATATAATAATTCCCAAAGAGGAAAACTAAAAATTTTTCGCTTATATAATCGGACTGTGCGTCGAAAACAATCCATTTCACTCAGGTAAACAATGTGTGTTGATGTGCCGTGCACGTAATTTATCGTTCTAGACCTATATCGACAGGGGTGACCGTGAAAAAAACCGTCGAGCAGAGCGTCTCGACACGCAGAACTGTCACTGCTATTACACAGCAGGCCGTTTTTCACCTCCCAGGTGGTCGGGGTATGTTACAACAGGTCGCCAGCTGCCTTGGTCGCTGGTCCTTCTTCCCCCACAAAAGAAAAGAAGAATCTGCTACCGTGTGTTTTTTTTTCATGATACATCAGACGCATCCGCCTCCGGATCAGGTAGCTGCACTGATTTCCCACATTATAAAAAGCTCGATTTCCCATTTGTTTTAAGATTTGTCTTGAACCATTACATTCATTTGCAAGCTAGTTGATACTGTCTTTGACCGAGTCGCTCCTTATTACTCAACTACGTCATTCTTTTAAAACGAAATGAAGGTTTCTGCTGTTTTGGCCTCTATGGCCCTTATTTCCTCGTCTATGGCTGCTCCTTTGGCCCACCAGCACGAGCACCATCACCACAAGAGAGAAGCTGCCGTTGTCTACGTGACCCACACCGTTGTTGTGGACTCTAATGGCCAGCTGACCACTGAGCACCAACAGGCTGCGGTTCCTACCTCGCAGAGCTCCGAGGCTGAGTCGTCTACCTCCTCTTCTGCCTCGTCCGCTCAAACTACCTCCGAGTCTTCGTCTTCTACTTCCTCTTCTGCTCAAGCTAGCTCCACTTCTAGCTCCAGCTCTTCTGGCTCCTCGTCTATCAGTGGAGATCTTGGCGACTTCTCTGGCCCAAGCGAGCAATTCCAGGACGGAACCATCAAGTGTTCTGACTTCCCATCTGGCCAAGGTGTCGTTGCTGTCGACTGGCTTGGATTCGGTGGATGGGCTTCCATCATGAAGGAGGACGGTAGCACCTCTTCCTCCTGTGAGGACGGCTTCTACTGCTCCTACGCTTGTCAAGCTGGTATGTCCAAGACTCAGTTCCCATCGACCCAACCATCCGACGGTAAGTCTATTGGTGGTCTCTACTGTAAGGACGGCTACCTATACAAGTCCAACTCTGACTCTGACTACTTGTGTGAGTGGGGCCACGAGACCGCCTACGTCCAGTCCAGTCTTGACAAAGATGTTGCTTTGTGCAGAACCGACTACCCAGGATCCGAGAACATGGTTGTTCCTACTCTTCTGGAAGCCGGCGGAAAGGCTCCATTGAGCGTCGTCGACGAAGACAGCTACTACAAGTGGAGACAAGGAAAGACCTCTGCTCAATACTATGTGAACAACGCTGGTGTCTCCATCGAGGACGGCTGTGTCTGGGGTGAAGACGGCTCTGGCATTGGTAACTGGGCTCCACTGGTCATTGGTTCTGGCTACACCAACGGAAACACCTACCTCTCCTTGATCCCTAACCCTAACAACCACGATGCACCAAACTACAGTGTCAAGATCGAGGCCACTGATGGCTCCTCGATCAACGGTGACTGTTCCTACATCAACGGAAATTTCAACGGTGACAACACCGATGGATGTACTGTCACTGTCACCGAGGGATCTGCCGTGATCAAGTTCTACTAGATTTTCTGATGATTTGCTTTCTCCAAAATGTTGTTTTAACATTTCGTTTTTGATACCTAGTCTCTTTGCTTTGCAAGTATGACGTCAAATGTATTTGTTGTATTATTTCTTTAAGGCTGTGTAGTTCCAAATATGGGGAAACAGACAAAGCAACTTTTTATTAACTCAACTGAAATGGAGTCCAAGTATTCGCAATTGAATCTGGACGCTCAATTCAAGCCGGTTGACTCGATCTATGAGAATCGGCTGCGCCAATTCATCGACCAGGGCGGCCAATACTCGCAGCTCATGCTGCCAAAATTCTACACCAAGGCCCGTTTGGACTCTGGCTACAAAGAGGGAGCCGAGGGCTATATCGAGCTGAGAACATGGCCTGCCCCTGGTCTATCCAAGCCCCTGTTTCAGGACGTTATTCCAGCAAAGCTAGACGAGTTCAAGCCATGCCACAAAGGCGACAGGTTTGGACCGGCTTGGTCCTCCCACTGGTTCGAGGTCAAGATTAAAGTACCTGACGCGTGGTCAAAAGAGGAGCAGGTTGTACTTAAGTGGGACTCAGGCAGTGAGGCTCTTGTCTTCAATGCTGATGGCCTGCCCTTGCAGGGACTGACCGGCGGGGGCGAGAGAGTGGAGTTTGAGCTTCCAGCAGCGTGGCGCAGCAGTGAGACCACCTTCTACGTGGAGATAGGTTGCAACGGCATGTTCGGAAGCACCCAGGAGAGCTACGAGTTGCGTGACGCAGACCTTGTGGTGCCAAACTTGGACGCACGGGCGCTTTATTTCGACTTCTGGATGATAGGAGACGCTGCTCGTGAGCTCAGCGGCGCTCCAAAGCACAAAGCGCGCGAGGTTGCCAATCGCATAATGGATGTTTTCGACTGTGACGACGAATCAAGCGTCCTGCGTTGCCGCGAGGTGGCCCGCGAGTATCTGGGCCCTTCTGTGGACTCGGAAAAAGTATACGAGGGGAAGATGAGCAAATACAACGCTGTGTATGCAATCGGCAACTGCCACATCGACACGGCTTGGCTGTGGGACTTTGCCACCTCCAAGACCAAAGTGGCCCGCAGCTGGTCCACCCAGCTCCGTTTGATCGACAAGTATCCGGAGTATGTGTTTGCTGCGTCTGCGGCGCAGCACTTCAAGTGGCTGAAGAAGTACTATCCCGGGCTGTTTGAAAAAGTGAAGCAGTATATTTCGCAAGGCCGCTTTTTGCCTGTTGGAGGAAGCTGGGTTGAAAATGACACCAACATGCCAAGCGGCGAAGGACTTGCGCGCCAGTTTTTGCTAGGACAGCGGTGGTTCGAGGACCTGTTTGGCGTGAAGAGCAATATTTACTGGCTACCCGACTCGTTTGGATATTCGAGCCAGATCCCGCAGCTTTGTCGGCTGGCAGAGATGCCGAACTTCTTGACGCAGAAACTTTCGTGGAACAACATCAACCAGTTCCCGGAGAATTCGTTCAACTGGGTCGGTATCGATGCGTCGCAGGTTCTGGTGCACATGCCTCCGGCAAACACGTACACGGCGGACGCGAATTTTGGCGACGTGAAGCGGTCTGTTTCTGGCCATAAGAACCTGTACAACGACCAGAAAGGCATGCTTTTGTACGGCAAGGGTGACGGGGGTGGCGGGCCAAATGCTACCATGTTGGAACGTTTACGTCGGATCCGCGGTTTGGCCGAGCACTCCGCAGGCGAGATGCCTACCGTCCATGTTGGAGGCACGGTGATGGAGTTCTTTGACGAATTGCGCAAAGACACGGCGAACGGCGAGAAACTCCCTGCTTGGCGTGGCGAGCTGTATCTGGAGTTCCATCGGGGAACATACACGTCGCAGGCGCGCGTCAAGCACCTGATGCGCACGGTGGAAATCCTGATGCGCGATCTGGAGTATTTGGCCACCAAAGCGTCGCTGGAGCTGAACTATGTGTACCCGCATAGAAAGATCGACCGTTTGTGGCAGGACATTCTTCTTTGCCAGTTCCACGATGTTCTTCCTGGATCGTGCATCGAGAAGGTTTATCGCGAGGATGTGTGGCCAATGCTTGAACGCGTGGAAAGGGTAGAGTTGGAAATGCTGGCCGAAATCAAGAAGTTGTTCAAGCCAGGAAAGTACATCCTCAACACATTTGGCTGGGACCGTGCCGGGGTGGTGAGGTCGAACGGCAGCTGGATGCAAAAAGGATACACCGCAGTGAGGTCGAAGGACGGGATGCTCGTGCCTGTGGAATCGTCCAAGAGCGTGAGATTCCGCTCCAAGATTACGCGCAAGGACGACGCGTATGTGATGGAAAATGGACGTCTTCGTGCCACCATTAGCCCAGAGGGCGTTGTCACCAGTCTGTATGATCTTGTCCATGACCGTGAGGTGATAGACAAGTCCAAAATTGGTGGAATTCGCTACGTGCTGTACTCAGACACGCCTCTCAGCTTCCCGGCATGGGACACCGAGCTGTACTCGTGGGACAAGTACAAATTCATCAAGTCCTCGAAAGTGGAGGTTTTGGAGGCGGGTCCACTGGTTTCGTCGTTGCGTGTGGAGCACGAGATTTCGTCGTCGAGCAAGATCGTCACTGTGATCTCGCTAGATGCGCTGCAGTCGCTTTCCGACCGCACCATGTTGCGTTTTGACTGCCATGCAGACTGGCATGAGACATATAAGTTCCTGAAGGTGCAAGTTCCGGTTTTGGTGTACAACGATTTTGCCAGCTACGAGACACAGTTTGGCATCACCAAGCGGCCTACCCACTTCAACACATCGTGGGACGTGGCCAAGTTCGAATGCTGCTGCCACAAGTTCGTGGACTATTCTGACTACGACTATGGGGTGTCTATTTTGAACAACAACAAGTATGGAGCCAACGTCCACGGCAACACCATGACTCTTTCGTTGCTGCGTGCCCCAAAGTCGCCGGACGCGCACGCAGACATGGGCAGCCACACATTCAAGTATGCCATTCTGCCACATGGAGGTGCGCTGGGCCCAGAGACAGTGCGTGCCGGATGGGAATTCAACGAGCGGACGAGCCATGTTGGTGACTTCGGCAAGAGTATTGTGAGTGTGTCGGGATCGGATAATCTGGTCTTATCCAACGTTAAGCGCGGCGAGGACGACTCGGGAATGGACTCTGGCAAGATTTACAGGAACCTGCCAAAAAAATATGTGGGACACAAGACTATCGTGCTGCGTTTGTATGAAGCCCTAGGTGGCAGAGCAAAGGCCAGGATTACAGTGAACTTCCCAGTGGAGAGGGTGTTCAAGACCAATCTGCTGGAAGAAGAAAAGGAGGAGGTCCCTGTGAGCGACGATGGCTTCGACGTGGTGTCACGTGGGTTTGAAGTGTCCACATACAAGGTGGTGTTAAAGAAATAAATGGAGTTTTTTAGTTTAGATAAAATGGAGAAAAATAAATAAAATAAAATAAATAAATGTTCGATCCAAAGGTGCATGTCCGCTATTTCAAGCGGTGTTTGGGGATCTTGCCGTCGAAGTACGAAACAGAAGATTCCAATAAGCTGGCGCTGATCTACTTCTGTGTTTGTGGGCTGGATCTGCTGGATGCTGTGGATCAGGTGCCAGACACACAACATACTATTGACTGGGTTTATGGCCACTGGGTTGAACGAGAGGACTACGGCGGGTTCCGTGGGTCCAGCATATACAAGGGCTGTGGTGGCTACGATGTGCCGAATCTGGCGGCCACCGCGTTTGCACTGCAGATCTTGGTAACCCTTGGAGACGATCTGCAACGGGTGGACAAACACAGGGTTCTGCGACTTGTCGAGCGCTGTCAACGGCCGAGCGGCGCATTCAGCCCTGTGGTGGACTACGGCGAGGACGACCTGAGGTACTGCATGTTGGCAATGACGGTGGATCGGCTGCTGGGAGGCGGGGCCGGCGTCGACAAGGACCGGCTTCTTGAGTACGTGCGGTCGACGCTGTCGTTTGACGGCGGCCTGTCGGCAAGTGCCGGAGGAGAGTCGCACGCGGGACTGACATACTGCGGGCTGAGTGCCCTGCAACTGGCACACAAATTGCATCCGGCCGACTGGCAGGCCACGGCGAATTTCCTGGTGCACCGCCAAATCGACTACAGCGACTTCAATAAGGGCGAGCTGGACAACGAAAACGCAGACCCCGACGACAACGGCGGATTCAATGGCCGCGTCAACAAGTACGGAGACACGTGCTACGCCTTCTGGTGTGTGGCGTCGCTGGAACTGCTAAAAAAGGCACATCTCGTCGACACTCACGCAATGCGAAGCTATCTGCTCACACAGACGTTATCGCCCATTATGGGCGGGTTCTGCAAGACCAACGCGCCAGACGAAATGCCAGACCCGCTGCATTCGTTTCTCGGGGTGGCCGTGCTTGGATTGGCGGGAACAGACAGCGTTGCGGCCGTAGATGTGACAGTGGTGTTACGCAAAGATAGACTAATATAAAATTATATACAGATCACGGCTTGGTCTCGAACTTGATGATCTCCTCGTAGATGGCCCATGCAATGGCGGCACTGAAGGCCTTTCTGCCGATGCGCAAGGTGATGCCGTCGAATAGATGCGTCCAGTGGGTGGCCACCAGCTTGCGGCACGTGAGCCAGAACGTGGGGTATTTCTGCGGGCTCAGCTGCATGTTTGTCTTGACGGTGTCGAAGGGCGACGTGAGCGCGGTGGCCATGCACGCGGCCACGAGCGCCGACGACGAGTTGATGGCCGTCGACATGGAGGTGGTGTAGAGATGTGCGGACGAGTCCTGGGCCAGCAGCGTCGGCGCCCAGGCCTTGCATTTTTGGTAGAAGAGCACGTAGAGCCCTGCGTAGGGGCAGTCGCGCATGCACGTGGCGCCGTAGCCGCGGAAAAAGCCCGGCAGGCCCTCTGTCTTTGCGATCTGTACCACAGCGTCGGCGAGAGACGAGTACTGGTATAGGTTGGATTCAAAGCGCACTTTAAGAATGGTGATGGGCATTGTGAGCAGTCCGACCAGGCCCCTGGTGACGGCTCCGGCAGCCAGGTCGAGCGAGGACGAGAGTTGCGGCAGAGTGGAGGACGACGGCAGGTTGTCTGTTTGCGGCTTCAGTCTGACGAGGTTTGTTCGCACGGCGTTGAGCGATGTGAGGTAAAGGGCGCTGCCTATGGAGGTGCGTAGGGCGCTGGGCAGCGTTCCGCGCCAGAGCTCCAATGGCGAGTTGATGCCCGACAAGACGGTCCTGAAGGACGTTTTGTCCTGCTGGATTCTTGTTTTGAGCAGGTCGAGCGGCTGCAGACACACGGCCGACGTGAGGCCGCCGGTGAACCCGGCGATGAGGTGGGTGGTGGTCTTGGAGGAGGGTTTATCCATGTGGATGAGACTTGGGCCGGGAAAACGTGAAAAATATTTTGTATCTTTTACAACGATTACACAGTACATAAATTGCCGAGGCGAACGTGAGCTTAGAAACCGCCGCCAAAATCTCCGCCGCCAAAGTCTCCGCCGCCGCCAAAATCGCCGCCGCCGTAGTCCCCGTATCCGCCGCCGTTGTCGTAGATCACCGTGTCCGGGGTCATCATGTCGCCGATGAGCAAGCCTCCGAGGGCTCCTGCTCCCAGACCACCCAGCATGCCCATTCCGCCCATGCCTCCCATGCCTCCGAATCTTCTTCTCGAAGGCTGCTGGTAGCTCATTGGGTACGCCTGCTGCGGTGCGTACGGCGCCGGCTGGGCGTACGGCTGCTGGTACGGCTGCTGTGGATATTGCTGTGGATATTGCTGTGGAGCGGCACCCACGTTGGCCGTCTGGGGCCGTGTGGTGGAGGGCAAGTTCAGACGAGACGATGCGCTGGCGCTGGCCGGGCTCTGCTGCTGCGAAACAGGCTTGTCGGCGACCTCCGAGTACGGAGGAGGCGCATCTTCCTGCTGTGCCGGGGCGAAACTCGTTCCTGGAGGAGCCTCCCACTGTGATTTGCCTGTTGATTCGTCCACATAGAACCATTCTGTGTGTTAGCAAAACGCTCCCACGGCGACTTACCATTGTACGTGTCGTCCCAAACGGCCACCCAGCCCTTCGGGACGCTCGGTTTGTTGTTCTTGTTGCCCATGGTGGAATAGAAATAAAACGGGAGATTAAATACCTTGATTATCTAAGCGTGGCGCAAACTATTATTTTGGCAGCCGGTCGGCCTTATGACGTAAACAACAATCGGCGGCCATGCGCCACTACAAAGAGAATAGGGTCACGGAAATCGGGCTTGTTCGGTACAGCATGGTCTGCACACAAGTGTAGCAGTCCCTGTTTTCTACAACGGACATATATCTGCACTTGGCGTTAACTAGATAGCGTAGACAACGAATGCCACCGCTCCCAAGAGTGACAGCGACGGAGTGTGAGCCCTGACGGCTCTGCCCTCGTAAATGGCAGGCGTACTTGCCGTAGCAGAGGAGCGTGTGGCGGTGTAAAGAGTCGAGAAACCGGACTGTTGAGAAGATCCAACGCCGGACGCAACAGACGAAGTCGTGTGTGCGGGAGACGAGTTTGCTGGGGTTGCTGGAGTGTTGTAGGTGTCGGTTTTTGAGAGCTCGGCACATGTAGCGCATGACAATGTGGCTGAAGGTGTCGGACTCTGTGTTATTGTGAGAGTCTCTGCGGCAGCAGATGACTGGGTAGATGGATCCGCAGTGACGGGCGAGGAAGGAGAGTGGGAGGTGTTTTCTGTGGATGGCCCCGTGGAGGCATCTGGTGCTGTGTCCCACGATCCTGTGGAAGTGCTGGTGGACGTGCTAGCGGAAGTCACCTCGGTGACGCCCTGGCTGGCGGTGGTTTCCACGACGTCCTCAGGGTCTTGGAGGGACTGTGGAGAGCTGGTTTGAGAAGAGTCCGCAGAAGAGGCCGGGTCGGCTGGAACGACAGAAGCAACGGTTGTGGACGAAGGCTTGGTAGACGATTCTGCGACCGAAGTTGCGCCTGGACGTGTGGAAACTGCAGCAGAGACGTCTGGGTCGCCGGACGAGGAGCTGTGTTCAGGTGGTGCAGAGGTGTTGGAGGCAGAGGTTTCTGGGTCTGCCGATTGGGAGAAGGAGGATGTGGCGACGTTACCAGACGAAGCGGTGCTCGAACGGGAGGCTGTGTCGTAGCCTGAGGTGGACGAATCGGTGGACGATAGTCCAGAGGTGAGTGTGGTTTCGCTTGCAGGGGCGGAGGTGTGGCTGGATGACTCGGGAAGAGATGTGTATGAGGTCACGGAGGTATCACTGGATGACTCAGGAAGAGAGCTATAACCAGACGACTCAGGAACGGAGGTGTGGCTAGACGACGTCACTGAGGTATCACTGGATGACTCAGGAACGGAGGTGTATGAGGTCACTGGGGTATAACCAGACGACTCCGGAACAGAGCTATAACCAGACGACGTCACTGAGGTATCACTGGATGACTCAGGAACGGAGGTGTATGAGGTCACTGAGGTATAACCGGACGACGTCACTGAGGTATCACTGGATGACTCAGGAACGGAGGTGTATGAGGTCACTGAGGTATAACCGGACGACGTCACTGAGGTATCACTGGATGACTCAGGAACGGAGGTGTATGAGGTCACTGAGGTATAACCGGACGACGTCACTGAGGTATCACTGGATGACTCAGGAACGGAGGTGTATGAGGTCA
>JAJMET010000021.1:0-86174 GCA_030574315.1 Ogataea siamensis
TTGTCTTTAGAGCGCACCCAAAGGACAGACAGATGGTGTAGACCGTTTGCTTGCCAGGAGCAGGCGGTCACGTGAGTCTTTTTTGCTTTTTCGGTCGCGCCCGCGTCCACCCCTGAAAACCGGATTTTGGGATTCGATTCGGTGCGGAACCTCCCCCCAAAAATAGTTTCACAGGCCGTTTGCGTCTGAAGTGGGGGGGCCGCATAAAGACTCAAGTAATTTGGTAATAAAATAACTTGATTTTCAATAAAAGTAGATATATGTTGTTGCGGCTGGCTAGCTCGACCGCCGGTATTAAAGAACGGAAAATACTAGGATGTTTATAACTTCAGTGTGCAAAAGCTATTGTGGCCGTTGGATGTGTAGGTGAGGTGATGTTGAATCAATAGGCTTGTTGCGTGTCCACTTTTTCAGTGCGGAGTCCTATTGTGCTACCCTCATACTTTGAATAGTCTGTCTTTCCAACAAACGTGCAATTTAGGTGTGGCGTTTACACTACAATTAATTGATATAATTTGTTTTTTTTCCTAAACAAATTCTGAGTAATCTACGGGATGATTACATTATATCACCTTCCTTATAGTGAAGGATTTGGGGCTAATGCTCGCAAAATTGCAATTCTATTGAATGAACTGGGACTTGATTGGACTAGTAAGCCCGTTCCACGGGATGATGTACGCCATGATCCTAATTACCTTTCTTTACATCCAGACCGCAAAGTTCCTGTCATTGAGGATGGAGAGGTCATTCTTTTTGAATCAATCTCAATTCTTTTATATCTGGCTGAAAAATATGGCAATGGAGACTTCCTCGGTTCTAAGTACGAAGCTTTAAGTTGGGTCTCCCTACAGGCAGGTCTGACTTCGGGGGTGGCCGGACTTCATACTGCAGATGATGAGAAGATGAAAGCTCACTTTATCAAGGTTGCGCTTCATTATCTTGAAGTTTTGGAGGCCAAACTTGCATCTTCAACTAGCGGTTATATTCTCAATTCAGGTTACTCAATAGCTGATATTGCCTGGATAGCCTTCGTTGACGAGAAAAAAAGGGAGAGACTAAAAATTGATAGTTGGTCTCAGTTTCCTAACATTGAAAAATGGCAAAAAAAATTACTCTCCCGCCCTGCTATTGCCAAAGCTTACGAAAACTGAGGATGGTTAATAATACGTGCATTTCAAATAGATGCTGCACTCTTTTAAATTTTATACTTCCGATTACCAAAATTTGGCCAGGGTTGCTTTTGAAATTGCCGAGAATAATTTTGGGAGATTAAACTATCACAGCGTAAGTTTTATTCCAAATGAAGGTCTCTGCTAATCTTTAGCACGTAGCAAATGCACATAGGAGCTGTAAACTCTAACGACCACTAGAAACCAGACTGTAGTCATGTCGTTAAGGAAACCTTCTGACTATTCTGCTTAGGATCTTCCAGTACGATGATATCTTGATTCCATATCACCACATTTTGAAATGAGAAGGCGCAGGGGGACCTGACCAGCCCAAGGGAAAGCAAAAGAGGTTTGGTTTGGGACTTACAAGGGGTCTCGTTAAATATTTTGCTATGGAGAATAGTTTGCAAATTTACTAGGGTGTAACACCTTTAGAGTTGAACGGCGGAGAAAAAATTAGTCGTTAATTTTCTGACGGAGATTTCTTTGCATATTTTCGCGGTCGGGCTACAATGATAACAAAAAAAAATTATGATAAGGTATTTTCTAAACTATGCCTCTTCATATTTAACCAGACATCAGAATCGTTAATGTACCGGCAGGGCACAACAAAATATGAAATTTTCAGAACTATGGAATGCTCCACATGTGAATCCTAGAAATTTGAAAGCAAGGTCTGTACCTATACTGAATCCACTTAATATCTATGGCAGGAACTTTTTCTTTGCGTGGTTTGGCTTTTTTGTCTGCTTTCTCTCATGGTTTGCCTTTCCGCCCCTGCTTCATGGATTGCTCAAGAAAGATCTTCACTTGAATGCTGTCTCGATCTCGAATAATAACATATGTGGACTTACAGGAACTCTGCTCGGCAGATTTGTGCTCGGGCCCTTGAATGACAAGTATGGTCCCAGAGTGACCATGGTCTTCGTTCTTTTTATGGGTGCTATACCAACAGCTTTTGTGCCACTCGTGAACAATGTCAGCGGGTTGCATGCAATCCGCTTTTTCATAAGTTTCTTGGGTTCGTCTTTTATATGTTGTTCACAATTTTGCTCTGTTTTCTTTGATAGCAATATCATTGGGACAGCAAATGCCCTTGCTGCTGGATGGGGAAACTCGGGAGGAGGGGTGGCATTTTTTATGATGCCTGCGATCACCAATGCTCTTAAAAAAAAAGGCTACTCTCTACATCAATCGTGGAGCTATTCATTCGTTATTGGCCCTTTTCTGGTTCAAATGATGACAGCCTGCCTAGTTTATTATTTGGGAAGCGATTGCCCAAGAGGTAAGTGGTCCCTACGTGGGGATATTCTAGGAATAAACATGGACAATACTCTTGTCAAGTCAGTCTCAGTGACTCGTCATTTCTCAAAGGAAGGAGAGCTCACTGCTGTGCAAATTGAGCCTCTTAGTGCGATTGATGAAGTTGTTGTGGATCCTAACCGAGAGCAGGAAATAATGGAAGTTTCTGACATAATTAACAGCGATGAAATTATTGAGGAGCCAACGTTCAAAGACGTCGCAAAAATTTGTTTTTCCCCAAGAACTATGTTGGTGGCTCTTTGTTACATGTGCTCGTTTGGAACAGAGCTTGCAGTTGAGTCAATTATATCCAATTTATATCAGCAACATGTACCAACTTGGTCAACTTCCAAAGCGGGTGCTTGGGGGTCAATGCTTGGTTTACTGAATGTTGTTACTAGACCAGCAGGCGGAATGGTATCTGACCAGTTGTATAAGCGTTTCAGAACTACTAAGGCAAAAAAGTTTTGGATGATTTTCTGTGGTCTAATGCAAGGGATCTTTTTGATCTGGATCGGACTTGTTCCAAGACTTTCGACTGCAGGGCTTATTGTATCTGTGTGCTTTCTCTGCCTCTGGTTTGAAATGGGCAATGGAGCTAACTACTCATGCGTTCCAGTTGTCAATAGACACCATACTGGAGTTGTCAGCGGAGTCACAGGTGCAATGGGCAACCTTGGGGGCATAATGTTTAGTCTAGTCTTCAGATATACCATTTCAGACGGCATCAGCAACTACTTTAAGGGATTTTGGATTATTGGAATTGTCTGCATTGCTGTAAATGCAATCTGCGCTTTTATTCCAATAAGAGAAGAAAAACCTGTTGAGGTGGAAATTTGATTATATCTCTGTTATCTACGAATATTTTAATTTTAAGTTTGATGTTTTCGATTATGCGATAAAAAATCATGATAGGCGGAGATTATTCATGTAGACGGAAAATATTTAGAATTAATCAGGATATCTTATGCTGGCAAATAAAAGCACCCGAAGAAGTCTTAGAACTTTACTGATATATTCTACCCTGCTATCTGTTCATCATGACGTACTCTGTGCCACCTTCACCTGAGGATATTTATCCCCCAGAACGAAAGAAGAAAGTAATCATCGTCGGTCTTGGAATGGTGGGACTATCTTTCTTAGAAAAGCTGCTTATTAATGACTCAAAATTGAACATGTACACAATATATGTCTACGGAGAGGAGCCATATCTTGCGTACAACAGAGTCGGTCTTACTGAATACTTTCAGCACCGCGAATTCAAAAATCTCCTGCTCTCGCCTGAAGAGTTTTATGAGCAGCGGGGAGACAAATGGAACTATGTCACAGGAGAAAAGGTTACAAATATCGATCGGAAGAAAAAAGTCATAAGTACCGATAAAGGTAATCAGTCGTCGTATGATATCCTGGTCCTCTGTACAGGATCCACCGCAATACTCCCGGTGGAATTACTTCCTTCACCAGAAGCAATGACATACGCTCAAATGGGGTGTTTTGTATACAGAACCATTGATGACCTATATTCTATGATAAACTTTTGCGAGGGGCCAAAGAAAAAAAGAGCTATCGTTGTTGGCGGTGGTCTTCTTGGTCTTGAAGCTGCTAAAGCTCTCTACGATATGGAGGCGTTCGATGACATCACCATCGTCCATAGATCCAACTGGCTGCTTTCGCAGCAGATGGATGAAAGGGGTGGCTGCCTGCTAACCAAAAAGGTGAAATCTCTTGGTATAACTTGCAGAACTGGGACAACCATTTCTGAGATCGTTTTCGATGAAAAGAAAAATATTTCTGGTGTCAAATATAGTAATGGAGAATACGATGATTGCTCGCTTCTTTGCTATACGATCGGAATTCAACCAAGGGATGAACTGAAGAAATTTGGCATTGAAACTGGACAAAGGGGGGGCTTCAAAGTGGATAATTGCATGAAGACTTCAGATGATAGTATTTACGCCATAGGTGAATGTGCATCTTGGAAAGACACCACCTTCGGCTTGATTGCTCCTGGATATGAAATGGCGGATGTACTAGCATTCAACTTGACCCAGGGCGCTCTTCACCAACCTAGAGAATTTGCTGAACCTAGTTCAGGGACGAGGCTGAAACTCATGGGAGTTGATGTTGCATCATTTGGGGATTATTTTGCTGATCAAAAAAAACCAAAATGGCTACCAAGGGGGTATGATGCTGAGG
Source organism: Ogataea siamensis (assembly GCA_030574315.1). Lineage (NCBI taxonomy): Eukaryota > Fungi > Ascomycota > Pichiomycetes > Pichiales > Pichiaceae > Ogataea > Ogataea siamensis. The sequence continues at coordinate 4,668 of JAJMET010000021.1, forward strand.
TACGTGGCCTAGTCTTTGAAGACCCGATAGACGGTACTTACACAAAACTGCTGTTTACCAAAGATGGGAAATACTTACTCGGGGGCATCCTGGTTGGAGATACAACGAACTATACCAAGTTTTCGGCCATGATTAGAAAGCCACTACCTAAATCCCCTTCAGAGCTTTTGATTGGCAAGGCCGAAGATGATGACTTGGATGTTCTCTCTGACGACACTCAAATTTGCTCGTGTCACAATATCAGCAAGGGAAAGCTAGTGGAAGGGGTCAGAAATGGGTGTAATACATTGGGAGATTTGAAAAAATGTACAAAGGCGGGTACTGCTTGCGGTGGATGCGAGCCAACGGTGAAATTGATATTTGAGGCAGAAATGAAGAAGCTAGGTAATAAGGTTTCAAACCATTTATGTTCTCACTTCAGCTATTCAAGAGCTGACCTGTTCTCACTTATAATGGTGAAAAGGTTACAATCATTCAGAAAAGTCATGGAAAATCTCGGGAACAGCCCAACATCCTCTGGTTGCGAAATTTGTAAGCCTACAATCGGTTCAATCTTATCAACTCTTTACAACAGGCATTTAATCAAGAAAGAAGTCCATGGTCTTCAAGACACAAATGATCGATATCTGGGAAATATACAACGTAACGGAACCTTTTCTGTTGTTCCTCGAATGTCGGCGGGCGAAATAACTCCGGATAAAATTGTCTCAATAGGCAAAATAGCCCAAAAGTATGAAGTATATACCAAGATCACAGGAGCCCAAAGACTGGATCTTTTTGGAGTCAAAAAAAGCGATCTACCAAAAATCTGGAAAGACCTGAATGAAGCTGGCTTTGAAAGTGGGCAAGCTTACGGGAAAAGTCTACGGAATGTGAAGTCCTGTGTTGGATCCACGTGGTGTCGCTATGGTATTGGAGATTCTGTTGGCTTAGCTGTTAAGCTTGAGGAGCGTTACAAAGGAATACGCTCGCCTCACAAAATGAAAGGAGGTGTATCCGGATGCGTGCGAGATTGTGCTGAATTTCACTCGAAAGATTTTGGCTTATGTGCCGTACAAGGAGGTTTCAATATATATGTCGGAGGAAATGGGGGAATGAAGCCTGCTCATGCACAACTTCTTGCTTCAAATGTTCGCCCTGATGATGTTATTCCAATACTGGACCGTTATCTTATGTTCTACATATCTACTGCAGACAGACTACAGCGAACGGCTAGATGGCTTGAAAGTCTCGAAGGAGGAATTGATTATCTGAAAGACGTCATCATCCATGATAAGCTTGGAATTTGCGCCGATCTTGAAAAACAGATGCGTCAGTTGATAGCCGGATACTATGACGAATGGGCAAAGGCAGTTTCCGAAGAACAAAATAACACAATATTCAAGCAGTTTGTCAATACACCAGAGATTCAAGAGACGGTAGAAATTGTCAACGAAAGAGGACAACCAAGGCCGGCGCTATGGCCAGAAGATACAGCTGGTCAAAAATTCAATGAAATCAAATGGTCCTCTACCAGCTGGATGGAGTTGTGCGAAAGCACTGAGTTGCCACTTTCTGAAGCGGGATCATCCGCTACGGTGCTGATTGGCGAGACCCAGATTGCAATATTCAGAACAAATGAAAATCAGCTGTTCTGCTCTCAGAATATGTGTGGCCATAAGAGAGCTTTTGTCCTAAACCAGGGCCTACTGTCACAGGATGAAGCTAATAATTGTTACATTTCATGTCCAATGCATAAAAGAAATTTTTATCTGAAGTCTGGTGAATGTAAAAATGATGAAAGCTTGTCTATCGCAACATTTGACGTTAAAGAGGAAAATGGCAAAGTTTTTGCCAAACTGCCCCCAGTTTCAGAGCTGGACAACGTTTTGGGAACTTCCAAATGGAAAATTAAGAGCGCAGAGACCGAGTCTAAAAAGGTAAGCGCGTCGATTGCTACCAAAAAAAATGTTGACAAACCTATAACACTTGATTGGTAATGGTAAAACTTACATAGATAAGTATTTTTTTCTCAAATATATACTTTAAGACAAAAAAAAAGTTTGATGAACTTAATATCGTCGAAGATTTGTGTCTCATGCAAAGCATTACGACGAAAAGATTGTGATGGGAAGACTCCTTCGTGCTCAAATTGTGTCAAACGTAAACGTGAATGTATTTATCAACTGGAAAGTGACAAGAGGCGCAGAAAATATCACACAGACTACACACAATATCTTGAGAAAAAGATAGATGCTCTTGAACGTTTTCTTGCTCAAAACGATGCTTCATCATCGGCTGATCGAGAAGGAAAACTAGAATCTAGCTCGATATTGACCAAGGTGGATGATGAAGCGAAACTTGCCTGTCTTTTCCGCGAAATGGATGATTTGCATTTCGATAGTTCTCCAGAACCAGAACTTCAATACGAGAATCTCGGATCTTTAGTGGGTGTCACGGGCTTTAATATCTACTATATTGATCCTATATTCAAGACCGAGTTGCTAACTCTTTTTCAGAGACATTGCCCTGAAGTTACTTATGCTATTAATTTCACGATACCCATACTGGAAACATGGGAATTCTCGATAGATATGCTTCCTTCGCACGAGCTCTTGATGTGTGCTGTGTTTGGTATTGGTTGTCTATACTCGAAAAATCCATTTGCTTCAAAAATCAGCAAGCTGCTAGTTAACAAAGCGGCCCAACTAGCTGTTTATGCGTCAAAGTCAAATCTGGATGAGTTTCTGTTACAGGGATTGCTTTTGCTTTCATGCTATGAAATGGGAATGGGTAATGATTCTATGTCCTATTTGTACATATCGATGGCGTGCGCATTAACACAGCATATGGGGTTACACATTTCCTATGATGAACATTCGACGGCCGCTAAATTTGCACCAAAAACTACACCTTTTCAGTCCGCACTTCTTTGGTCAATATGCACACAAGACAGAATAATCACCTCCAGAGTCGGCGTGCCTTCTTGTATACACTTCAAAAGGATAATCTCTCCTGTTTATGAAGTACAACACCCACCAGACCATCCAGATTATCTTGAAGAGCTTTGTTTCTGTTATACCACTCGAGCCTGGTATATTCTTGATAGATTCACAGACCAAATATGTTCCATACAGGGGGATCTCGGAGATACACAAGAAAGAGGAAAGCTTTTACAGACAGCAGAGCTTGCATTTGAAGCACTTAAACGCTCACTTCCCTCTTCGTTTCGACTAGAGGACTGCCCAGAAAATTACCACATTATTACCTTTCACCTCAACTATGAAGCCTGTTTAATCCTTCTCCATAGACTCTTTGTTGGAGATCCGCTGAGCAGTCGGAAGTGTGTTGCTTCAGCTATTGAGATTACGAGGTATGTGAAATTGCTTCTTCATAGTGGAGAAATTGAACAAACCTCTTACCATTTCGGGTTCTTGTGTTATTTAGCAGCTATGATTCATCTCGTCTTATACTCAGAGAAGCCACGAGGCGAGTATCTTTTAAACTTGGAGGTTTGTGTTTCTGCTATGAGAACGAATGGAAGATACTGGAAAAGAGCGTCTCAACAAATTGAGATGCTTTGTGACTTTGCTTCCCGCCACGGAGTTAATGTCCCGTTTTTAGAATGCGAAGTCTAAAACTACGATCCACGAACATTTGGTAAATATTATTTCCGCTCGCTCAAATTTTTATTCTCCGTCTTATCATGTAGTTTGTATGTTTGGTAACGAATAAAATATACTGCTTTTGTAAGTCATCTCTCTTACATACCCACGTTATGGAGAGTACAATCATACAAGACGTCACCTATGGTCTCGAAATCAAAAAAATCAAGGAGATCACAGAGCTCCCGTTTCCGGTACGGCAGGATGATCATTTGACCGAGGTGCTTCCCTCAGATCTCAAAACGAAAGACAACTTTGTCGCTAGAGACCCTAGCCTTCTTCGACTCACAGGAATGCACCCGTTCAATTGCGAGCCACCCCTTTCTAAGTTGTACAGCTCTGGTTTTCTGACACCTATACACTTGCACTTTGTGAGGAACCATGGCCCTGTCCCCTATATTCCAGATGATGAAGTCCTTAACTGGGAGATAAGTATAGAGGGAATGGTAGAAAGGCCATACCGTATTACGCTGGCTCAAATTATAGATGAATTTGACATATACACCGCTCCTGTAACAATGGTTTGTGCTGGGAATAGACGAAAGGAGCAAAACATGGTCAAGAAGGGTGCTGGATTCAATTGGGGAGCTGCGGGGACGTCTACTTCCCTTTGGACAGGATGTATGCTAGGTGATGTCATTGCAAAAGCACGTCCGCTCAAGAAAGCAAGATACATTTGGATGGAGGGAGCTGACAATCCTGCAAACGGTGCTTATGGGACATGTGTGAGACTAAATTGGGCAATGGATCCCGAAAGATGTATAATGCTTTCCTATAAGCAAAATGGTAACTGGCTTCATCCAGATCATGGAAAACCGCTCCGCGTCGTGATACCTGGAGTTATTGGCGGAAGGTCGGTCAAATGGCTACGAAAACTTATTGTTAGTGATCGGCCATCCGAAAACTGGTACCATTATTTTGACAATAGGGTTCTCCCAACCATGGTGACACCAGAGATGGCGAAATCCGACGAAAGATGGTGGAAGGATGAAAGATATGCAATTTATGATTTGAATCTCCAGACAGTTACATGTAAACCAGAAAATCAGGAACAGCTTAGGATAACCGATGACGATTATGAAATAGCAGGTTTTGGATACAATGGTGGAGGAGTTCGTATAGGCAGAATAGAAATCAGCCTCGACAAAGGTCACACATGGAAGCTCACCGAAATATCGTATCCGGAGGACCAGTACAGAAGTGCTGGCTACTTTCGTCTTTTCGGTGGGCTTGTCAATGTTTGCGATCGGATGAGCTGTCTTTGTTGGTGTTTTTGGAAGATCACGGTTCCCATCAGTGAGTTGGCCCAAGCAAAAGATATCCTCGTCCGAGGAATGGATGAGAGAATGGTTGTTCAGCCTCGCACAATGTACTGGAATGTCACTTCAATGTTGAATAACTGGTGGTACAGAGTGGCTATAATTCGGAAGGACGACACTCTCATTTTCGAACATCCAGTGGTGGCTAACAAATCAGGGGGCTGGATGGATAGAGTTAAGGCAGAAGGTGGTGATATTTTGGATAGCAATTGGGGTGAAAGTGATGGTATGCATGAGATCCCTTCGAAAACGCCTAATGTTGACGAAGACATAAAAATGATGTGCAATCCAGACAAAATGGATATCATCATATCAAAGACGGAATTTAAATCCCACCAAAACAATGCGACCGCTCCCTGGTTCTCCGTAAAGGGGCACGTTTTTGACGGCGCGGCCTACTTGGATGAACATCCAGGGGGCGCTGAATCGATCCTAATGGTCAGCGGAGAAGATGCTACTGAAGACTTCATGGCTATTCATTCCTCGTTCGCAAAAAAGTTGCTACCCAAAATGCACTTAGGACGCCTCGAAGGAGAGATTGAATCAAGTAGTAACTCTGAGGTGCCTACCGAGAATGCAAAAAGGGAAATACTTCTCGATCCCAAAAAGTGGCATAGGATCAGGTTTGCGGGAAAAGAAATGGTTTCATACGATTCCAGAATTTTCCGGTTTGATCTTGAACATGAAAATCAAGTACTGGGTCTCCCAACCGGAAAGCATATTTTCTTGCGGCTCAAGAATTCCGATAACAAATTTGTCATGCGTGCATATACTCCAAAATCGAATAATTCATTGAGGGGCCGTCTGGAAGTGCTGATAAAGATTTACTTTCCTAATACGGAATATCCGGACGGTGGCATCATGACAAATTTAATTGAACGTTTAGATATTGGAAATGAGATAGAAGTTAAAGGTCCGGTTGGAGAATTTGAATATCTCAAATGCGGGCACTGCATTCACAGAAAAAGTCATCTCCGCGTGAAGCATTTCATCATGGTCTCCGGTGGCTCTGGAATTACCCCAATTTACCAAGTTTTACAAGCAATATTTGCTGACGCGGAAGACGTTACCACTACGCAATTATTCTTCGGCAACAAGAAATTAGACGACATTCTCTTAAAGACTGAACTTGATTCGTTTAAACAAGTCCATCCGCAACGCCTACAAATTGACTATTCGTTATCTGACATACAAAATGTGCCACATTCGTGGACGGGATTGAAAGGCAGACTGACATTTGAAACTCTTGATCGATATATCAGCGGACGTACTGTTGGTGAATATATGATGCTTGTTTGCGGACCTCCAGGAATGAACAAAGTTGTGGCAAGGTGGTGTGAATTGCGCGTGATCAATAGTGATTATGTTGTGTACTTTTGATCAAGAGAAGTCAAAATCAAAACTGTCAAGAAAAGTAGGAACGTTGTAAATATCCAACACGGGAGCTTCGCTTGCAAAATCCCTGTCAATTTCAACGCTCAAATAATGATTGTAAAGGTCTGTTGGCATTAGAGGTTGCTCTGCGCTAGTCTGATTGCCTTGCCTAAGCTTATTGAGAATGGGGACGTTGACATTCCACTGTCTGGCAAGATTATCCAGTACCTTTATGTCTTTTATTCCGCGGGTCCACACGTCTGCATACTCACTCAATGCAGTGACGAACTTTATAAACCTAACGTTGGCGGCGGCCTGTAGTGATTCATCATTATTTGCTAAAATGAAAAGGTCAAACATGGCACACTGGAACAGCAAGTATCCAACAAAATATGGCGCACTGTTGAACCCATGCAGTTCAGAATACCTTTCGGCAACCTTTGAGGCCGACGTGCACAATTTGACCATAAGCTGAATGATAGTTTTGGGATCCTGAATTAGATAAGACCTGTGAAGCAAAAGAAGCACAACGTAGTAAGACAAATGAAGTAGCAAAATACGCTTATCCGTCGTGTCTGGCTTAAGCATTATCTCATCGGGAAATGATTCGTAAAGCGCACGCAGGTTCGAAAATCCTTGTTCAAGGAGCATTTGCCGATGTGAGTTATGCAAATAGTCCGCCCTGAATGAATATATTTGCTGCGTAGAACGATCATGTAAATACCACAACCTTGAGTGGAAGGAAAAAGTCACCTCGCTCAAATATGAGTCAGACTGCCCGGCTGCCAGTTTTGGGGTATAAAATGGGGTCATAATTCGGAAATATTGGATCCTACAGCCACGTCCTAGAACCGTGGTTATGAATCTGTCCTGTAAAATGATAGACCAGAAAAGTGCGCTTTTCAAAGGTGATGTACCAACTAAACTCATGGAGCCCGTAGATTGAAAGTTATGATCGCACGTGTGAAGGCCCATAAATTGTGCCTGTGATGCACACATGGCGTCAAATAGCCACGAGTTGGAATCATGGGCCATGCCGAGCTCAAAACAAGACATGATCAGCAGCCCTTGTAATGTGTTTTCAGTCAGTGCTTCTTTGCAAGCCGTAATAGCAGCCCTTTCTGCGCTTTCAACAAATGCAGGTGTGATAGAGGGTCTCACATATGCAGAAGCATAAGCAAATATCGAGTAAACTAGTAGCTGTCTGTCTGGTTCTGTACAAGGATAAGCCCATGATCGAACCATATCTAAAGTAAACTCAGATACGTAAAAGAATCTTCCAAAGTTGTCATCAAAAATATCAAAGAGGTGCTCTCTGAACTGAGGAGAGGATAGATTGATATCTACAAATCCTGTTTCGGGGTTCACGAATTCCTCCTCTCCTTCTTCAGTCACTCCCTGGCGGCCAGAAAGAGGACCGTAAAATTCGGTCTTATTTCCTTGCTGGCGCACCTTCCAGGCAGTTGATATGATCTCTTCAAGAGCATTTATGTTGGCGTATTCTTTTTTCATGCCTCGAAGTTGAGAGGCATCATTATTTTGGGTAAGTTGTGGTGGCTTAGGAAGGATAGAATTCAAATCAAATCCTTTAAGTGATTCAGAGCTTTTGATTAGATTCGAGGCATGTAGCTCCAAAAGGTCTGCTTTCACCTCTAAATAATCAATGTGTGTGGAGTCATACTTTTTCTTCCTCCGGTCATTCTCGGTGTTGTAGATGCAGTCATCCTCGTTATTGTACTTGAGACATGTAGCACAAGGCTGATTGCCGTCACACTTTCGTTTTCGTTTCTTACAAAACGTGCAAGCATTAGAGGAAAGTTTATGAGGCCTGCCCGTCATAAAGTTAAGATCCTGTTGGAAGCGGAGATTATTAAGTCTATTTATTTCTCTAAAATATTTTCTTGAATAAAGCACGTACATGTAGTGGCAGCAACAGCCGTTAACAAAATGTAAATGAATACCACATGGGTGGAACTGTCATATGCAGATATTATCGCATTGCGTGCAAACTCAGGGCATTCATTGTGAGCATACGAAGTGCTATGCAGTGCATTTTTCAAAATTTTCCCTAGCTCCTTAGAGGTGTTGTACTCCGGGGGGACGTTCGGAAGATTAGACAAATTTAGTTTTAAGTTTCTCAACAACGATCCCTGCAGGATAGCTGATGCTATGGAAACTCCAATAGTGGATCCGGTGGATCTAAATCCGTACTGAATCGATGTCACCATAGCTTGCTCACGAGAATTGACGGATGATATCATGGCAATGAGGTCTACTGTTATCACGGCCCCTGTACCAAATCTTGAAGGAATCAAAACAATGTACTCAAAGAGTTTTGAGCTCTCTGGAGAAAGCATGTACACCAGTGCGCTTCCGAGTATAGCCGACAGGCCATATAATTGTGAAGAAGTCCAGTAGCGTCCAGTCTTTTTAATTCTGTACCCAGCATACAGGGAACCAATTGAGATTGAAACTGCTCCAGGAAGTAAACGAATCCCACTATCCATAGATGACATATCCTTGACAGCTAACCAGTAAAATGGAACGTAATAAATGATGGAGAATATATTCATTGAAGAGAACCAGCAATTCAACGATGAACTTAAAACAGTTCTATTTGAAAGGAGTTGCACTGGAATAACTGGCTCTTTTGCACACTTTGCTTCATAGACATAAAATATAGCAAGGAAGAGCAAGCCTGATATTAGGAGACTTTTGAATTCGACACTCGAGTAAGAAAAATCTTTACCTCCGGATGAAGCTGCATACATCAGAAGCAAGAGGGAAGCAACTAACAGTGCCGAGCCGGTGATATCTAAGGTCTTCAGCTTTCCCCAAATATTATGTCCTTCAAGACCACGTCCGGGAGATCCAGGAGGGAGTCGCAAGAACAAGAATACAAGAGCTGCGGAGAGAACACAAATAGGCACCTGTACCAAAAAAGCGGATCTCCAACCAAAATACTGATGAAATAACCCAGCTACCACTCCACCACTAGCAGTTCCCAGACCAAATGCAATATTCATATACCCTTGATAGAGCCCGCGCTGACGTGTTGAAATCACATCGGATAAAGTGATTGTGGATAGAGTATTAAAACCTCCTCCTCCAATACCTGTTATAAAACGTCCTATTATTAATATCCAAAATGACCTTGTTATTCCACATAAAAGGCATCCGTAAGCAAAGAGCAGTGAGCATATTATGGTGATACTTCGCCTTCCGAATATATCGGAAATTTTACCAAAAAGCGGTTGAAAGGCAGCACAGGCTAACAGGTAGCTAGTGGCGAGCCATGATGAATTTCGAAGCTCGCCCAAATCATTTGCTATCACTGTCAGTAAAGTGGCAACAATGGTGGAGTCAAGAGACGACAAGTATACATTGACAAATAAACAGCAGAGAATAATCTTCAGTTGTGCGGGTGAGATACTATAGCTTTGTGTTTGAGGAGAAACAGCCCCATAATTTCTGAAGGGCGTCAGAAGCGCATCTGTATCTTTAGCATGGTGATCCTTGACCACATCGTTAGCCACTAAAGCTGCTGACTCCACTGTTGGATCTTTTATCAGTGATGAACCCTCTGACATCTGGTCCCGAAATCCAGAAAATGATTATCGGTTGACTGCTAAACGGTATTTGGGCAGATCTCAAACTAAAAACAGTAATTAGATGGCACTATGGCAGTAATTGAGCTTAAGATCAAATAATGATGAAAGTACTCGATAATCGAGATAGGCTCTAAATGATTAAAAACTTTTCACGACAACCAAAATTATTGATTTATATTCCTGTGGCTTCGTGCCACACCAATAAACAATCATATTGTCTATAGTTCTGATTGAGCTCTACTCTTTGGAATGGTAAAGAGTGAGTGGATCACATAATGAAACACTTTCAAATTCACTTTGCAAAGTCCCAAACTGAAAGGCATCATAACAGTATCAGCATAGCACCGATCAGCGTACAAAATTTTTCTATCTACCGGTGAATTGTTGACAAAGAGATCCCAGTGCATATTCCAAAAAATCATTACGTCACTTGATCTTGAGAATAACTGGGCGAATGGTCTACTTGTTCCAAGATATTGACTTAGAACCATATTTTCCACAAAAGGAAATCCTGAAGATAACAAATTGAGATTGACCTCAAAAATATAACCGCCTTTCAAATAATGTTACTTCGTGCTTCGGCACAAAAAGTTAGTCCAGTATCTCTTCAAGTCTCTTTTGTCTCCATTATCTACTCACGGGCCTAAGCCAAATAGACATGAAAGTTTCGACTCGATATTTTTACAAATTTATAGTCGCTCGAACTCGTATTGTATATTCTCAAAAGATAAAAAATAAAAATTGATCAAAGAGAACGTGCCCTTGACTGAGTCACTGAGACGTGTTGGCTGTTTCAGCCAGGTTTCCAAGTGTACCACCAGCCAAAGGAGCTTTGGGAATATTGTGGCCCGTTTTCATTGTGATTTTAGACCGTTCGCTAGGATCGCCGTATCCACCCCCACCTGGGGTCAATATACCGATGTACATTCCTTTTTGCAGGACAATATCAGCAAAAGCGCCAATTCCAAACCATTGCACAGAGCCATCTTTCATTTCCTTTCCAATCTTGTTAATACCACGAGCACCATTATCGCCACCAGCCATTCCATAAGGAGATGTTGCGCGCCTAAAAGATGAAATAGAAGCCTCTACTCTTGTTGTAAACTGAATGATGCGCTGTAGTCCATCGCCACCTTTCCATTTTCCTCTACCACCAGTGCCCGTTCTAATGCTCCAATCCCAAAGGATACAAGGATATCTTTTCTCGAGTACCTCAGGATCCGTAATTTTTGTATTAGTCATGTGACATTGTGTTCCGGAAAATCCGTCTGCGCCCTCAGTAGCTCCACTTCCTGCACCGATTGTCTCAACCATTCCAAACCCTTTCACCAACTTTCCATTTTCCAAGCCTCCAATACCAAAACTCAGAGCATTCATAGACCCAGGGCCACTACCAACTACTTGATAAGCTTTAAAGATGGTTTCCGTCAGGATTTGGGAGCCACTACCATTTCCAGAGCTGACAGCCGCTTCCTTGGAAGGATTCAAAAATGTTCCTTCAGGAACAATAATTTTAATTGGCACCAAGCAACCTTCATTCAGTGGAATATCAGAGTTGATAATGCAACGCAAGCCGTAAATGACACAAGCATGTGTCACTGCAATTGGCGAGTTCTGTGGACTATAGACTTGGTCTGTAGTCCCTGTGAAATCATATGTGGCGGAACCATCTTCCTCATTTATATCAATGGTCACCACGATTTTGGATCCGGTGTCAAGAACTTCCTCGGCCCTCAGTGGTAGTTTTCCTTTGTGCGTTTTAGCTAATTCTTTCAGCGCTGTACGGACTACCATTTCAGCAGTTTTCTTAACATTTTTCATGTAGAATAGCACCGTTTGTACTCCGTATTCCTTGAATAGATCGATGAGTAAGTTGACACCTCTCTGGTTAGCTGCAATCTGTGCTTTAAGATCGGAGACATTGTCTTCGAGTTTTCTGGTTGGTGAGCAGCCCGGAGCTTCTGCAGGAACCTCCATAAAGTACTTGTGAAGACCTTGGTAATCAAATTGACCCTTTGAAACAATTTTCCAAGCCTCAAACTGGGCCCCTTCTTCCGCCAGGCATGTAGCCATCGTAGACCCCGATCCTGGTGTTAAACCGCCAATTTCTGCATGATGCGCTCTGGAAGCAGTGAAGAAACGTATTTTCCCGTCAATAAAAACGGGAGATATCACTGTTATATCCGGCAAATGGGTACCCCCAGCAACAGGATGATTGGTGGCCAAGACATCGCCTTCATGTATGTCATCTCCCCAAAATTGTATTGCATACTTGATGGAGAAGCTCATAGATCCTAGATGTACTGGAACATGAGGAGCGTTAGCTGTTAAGTTACCGTCTTCGTCAAACAAGGCGCAAGAGAAGTCCATGCGCTCCTTGATGTTGGCAGAAACGGAAATCTTCTGAAGAGTTCTTCCCATATCCTCTGCGATAAACATGAATCTGTTCGAAAAAACGGAAAGTAAGATAGGGTCAACATAATCCAGAGAGACTTTCTCCTGGACTTTCTGGTTATCAACTTCAATGATGATATGTCGCGGAAGATTTATGGCTTTAGCTCCCGGCGTGACGAGAATTGTTTGGGTATCATCTAGGATCATTGCAGGCCCATCTACTACGTCGCCCATCGACAAGTCTTTCATAAAGTAAACCTTAGATGACAGCTTTCCCTCGTCAAAAGCTATAAGCTGTTCGCTGATCTCCAATCCACTAGCAACTTGCTGCTGCCGAATAGATTCTAGATCTTTGTAAGGCGATCTTTCCGTCACTTTGGACAGCGTTCCTGTACCCCTCACTCTTATGTCGTGAACAATGACATCTCTTTCATCATCGACAAATGTGAATTGTCGAAGATGTGACTCCCTAAAAGATGAGAAAAAATCCTTATTTGGATCTTGACTGATCATCAATTTGGTTTCCGAGCCATGATACCCCATATTGAAAAAGACTTCGAAATGTAGATCAGACTCTTGAAAACCTTGGGAGAGAAGTTTCTGCTTAGCGTCTTCTTTCAGGGTTTTGCATTTTGCTAAAAGTCCAGGGAGATTATCCTCGGTATAAATTGCATTAGAAGGCGACTGCCTCTCAACCACAGTGTCGGCAAGGGCTATTCCGTATGCTGACAAAATAGAAGAGTATTTATGAATGACAACTCTTTTGATTTTCAAGATTTCCGCCATTGGAGCAGCATGCTGTCCCCCGGCACCACCAAAAGAAGCAAGGTTGTGTCTTGTGATGTCGTATCCTTTGGATTCTGTCAGAGTTCTAATAAGCTTAGCCATATTGTAGTTTGCAACAGTCAAAAATCCTAATGCCACCTCTTCAACAGTTTTTAGAGCACCTGGATTCTCTTTGTTAATAAGATCTGTAAGCTCTTTAAACTTCTTCTGAGAAATCTCGACATCTAATGGCTCATTGGCATTGGGTCCAAATATCTTGGGAAATTGCTCCGGAACAATTCTTCCCGTGATAAGATTGGCATCGGTCACAGTTAGTGGACCTCCTTTCCGGTAACATGCTGGGCCTGGATGTGAACCCGCAGACTCAGGACCAACGACAAAAATTCCGTTCTTGTAGAACAAGATGGATCCTCCCCCAGCAGCAACTGTATTGATGTCTAGCTGAGGAACGGTGATATTTATTCCAGCGGTATTAGTCTCAAAAACATGCTCGTATTGGCCTGCGTAGCGAGAGACATCAGTGGAAGTGCCTCCCATGTCAAATCCAATAATGGGAGTCCCATAATCCGAATCATAGCATGTCTCAGCCTCACCGACAACTCCACCAGCCGGCCCCGAAAGCAAAGCCTTTAACCCAGTGAAATTTTCAGCTGTACACATTCCTCCGTCGGATTGCATGAATTCAATGCGAGTACTTTTTTCGAATCCTGGCTTAAAACCACGCAAAAGCCCATAGATATACTCTTTGATCACTGGAGTTAAGTAGGCATCAAGAACCGCTGATTGAGCGCGTGGGACAGCTTTGATCATAGGGGTGGTTTCGTGGGATGTAGTAATAAACTCAAACCCCAAATTGATTGCTATCTGCTTAACCTGTTTTTCGTGTTCCTGATAGTTGTAGCCGTGGATCAAACAAATTGCGACAGACTTAAATCCTTGTGCTCTCAAACGCTGCAATTCCTTTGTCGCACTGTCTAGATCAATTGGCTTCAAAATTTCAAAGACTTCCTTTGTCGTGCCCTCAACATATTTCTTTCTGTCCAGCAACTCTCTATGGTTGCGTGCTTCCGGATCCTCAGAGTATGCAACCATCGTTACTCTCTCATCAACCTCAACTACCTCTTCGTATAAGACTCCTGGCTTCACAATTTTCAAAGCAAATAAGTCGGGCCGACTTTGATCACCAATCCTCAAAAGGTCTTTGAAACCCTTCGTGGTAATAAAGGCACATTTGGATCCCTTGCGCTCTAGAAGAGCATTTGTCGCCACAGTAGTTCCTAGGCGAATGCTGCTCACTATCGAAGTATCAAGTAACTCCCCTCGAGGAATTTTTACATTTCGAACATGCTCTAAAATTTTCCTGATTCCCTCTATGTTAGCATCATCATAATTGGCAGGATCCACAGATAAAAGCTTGAAAATGTAGTCTGGCTGGCCAGGAATGATGGCAAGAAAATCAGTGAATGTGCCACCACGATCAATTGCGATTTTGATATCAGACATACTAGGTTGTTAGCCAAATTGCAACCATCATATGGTATTTATAAGCAGGTACTGATAACCATTTATGGTAACTCCGATTTATAGATACACACAATAAAATATTTAATTAATGGAAACCAAACCCGCCAGAGATAAAACCGTTACAGGAAATCGGAAACTGATAAGCTATCATCTTTGACTGGTATCTCACGCGTCTGGAACTTCAGTCACAGAGATAATTGCCTCAACTTTATCTCCGGGGAGTTTGGACTTGACCACCTGAATTGACTCAAAAGCATTCTGTGTGACTTCATCCTTATCAAATAAGAGTGCGATTTCCTCCAACGAGTGGCCTCTGGTTTCCGGAAAAACAAAATAAATTGTTAGTATAATTATGATTTGCACTCCAAGGTACACACAATAATACTTCCAGTGAATGGCGTTGAGAGCGATGCCATTGACAAATATGTTGAAAAATGTTGTCGCATTCAGCACGAACATAGCTGAAAATAGACCTTTCGACCTTGTAGCCTGTGGCCATAATTCGGCTGGATATGCAGTCACGAGGGGACTAAATGCAATGTTGTTAAACCCGTAGCAAAGGAAAATGAAGACAATTATACCTTGGCCTATATTCTTGCCTGTCTCTTGGTATACAGCGGTGATCACAGTTAAAGGAACATAAAAAATAAAAAGTGATATCATGGAGACCAAAAATAATGTCCTTCGGCCTACTTTGTCAACGAGCATGACACCACTAATTGCGCAAAGAAAGTTCCACAACTGTAAAAATCCGTTGATCAGGGTTTTTTGAAGTGTATTGGTGATTCCCACAGCATCCAGCACCGTATTCAGATAAGATGAGAGGATACCAAGCCCACACCAAGAGCATGACGCAGCAGTGAAACACCCAATGAACATCCTTCTCCGGTTACCAGTAGTGGCTAAAAGGGATGACCATGACGATATTTTGTTCTTTCTTTGTGCTTCGATTGAGGCCACTATTTCTGCCAATTCAAGTTCCACCAAAGGCACGTACGGTTCTTCGTAATTCGCATGATATTTCAGTAAAGTGTTCTTGGCTTCCTCAATTTTTCCTTTCGATACCAGCCACCTAGGAGATTCTGGAGCTAGTAGAAGCGAAGGCATCAGCACTGTCGGTAAAAAAGCTTGTAAAGCCAACGGTATTCTCCAACTATTGCTATTGGAAAGCGATCTGGTGCCAAAGACGATCCATGCAACAAGCAATGCTCCAAAAAAGAACATGGAATGATATGCTGCGGAGAACTTTCCTCTTGTTGTTGGGTAAGCCATCTCGTTTATATAAAGAGAAGCCGAATAATTACAAGCGAAAGAGAATCCAATCATGACTCTTCCCATGATGTATGCCACAATGTTTTCAGCAGATGCTGCAACAATTGCCCCAACCCAGATAAAGAATGAGGTAGCAAAAATGACAGTTTTTCGCCCAAACCTGTCACAGAAGTAAGGCACAAAGAATATTATCGAGCAAGTGCCTATGAAGGGACACGAGTTGATAAATCCAAGCCAAGTGCCCGAAGGGCTTCCCATAAATTGTTGCCATTGAGGTAAAGCCTGAATTGCATTCGTTAAAGCAGAATCATAGCCAATTGCAGCAGCATACAGGATAAAATTCATCATTAAAATGTTTAACCTCAATAGATTTGGCCTCTGGTACCATTTGCGATGCTCAATTGGAAGCACCGCTGAGATTTTCTCTCCCGCAACGTTAAAAGATTTTGTCATTAAAGTTGATGGTCGTATGCACTTGATGGATATTGCTTAAATAGATCGATCAAGTGTGTTGGTCTGATAAGGGTTCGCGAAGTAGAGCTCAAACCCGCGCGCATTCACCTGCACAACATAATAAAAAATTTTAAGTACCTGATAAGATACACAAGTCAAATGTTTTCGATTAAGCGCATTCAGATAACACCAAAACTAAAGTCCGCTACTCTCTGTTGAATTCTATTTCCTTGAACTCTAAAAGTTCTTTTGTGAGCTTCCAATTAGTCTTTTTATACTTTTCCAGTCCTTTCAATTGAGGTCTCCATTTCCACCTTGTAACGGCTTCGCTGTCTAATGAGTCTTCCAGCAACTGAACTATGTAGGAACCTAAAACGGGAAGAAATTTGAACCCGTGGCCAGAATCACCTGATGCAATGTAAACGTTTGAATATTTTGGAATCTTATCAATAATAAAATCAGAATTCGAGCTATCTGCTATCCAGCACGTCTTGCTATCAATAAAGTTTTTGGAAACCAGATCCGGCAGATATTTTTGTAGTATTGCTCTAGCTTTCGGAATCACATCTCTAGGGATTGTATCTGTAGTAACATCTGCTTTGTACCTAGGCAAGGATACCAACTCAGATGAGTGAATCGATTTCACGTTGTTAGCAGCAGCTACCCCAGAAATGCAAATCTTCATCAATTTGGTATCTGGGTCGGGTGGAAAAAAGTAGCCTAATCCAGCATCAAATATAATGGGAATGTCTTTCACTCGATCGGCTTCCTCGGCGTTCAAGCGAATGTGAGTTACAAAAAGACCTGTAGCAGATTGAACACCAGCCAAGTCCACTACGAAACCAGAACTGGCACCACACGCGATCAGAATTTTGCTTGCAGTGTGGGTCATACCTGATTTCGTGACCACAAACGAGATTCCATCTTTGCATTTTACACCTGTTGCTTCACCATCTGGTCCGAAAACGAAATCAACACCAAGATTCTTTGCTTTTTGCCAAGCAACACGTAATGCTTTAGAAGAATGAGCATAGCCCGCTCTTCCATTATAAACATACACGTCTTCGTCTGATAATGAACAGTCTGCTAAATGCGGTAATTGTTTTTTTAGTTGTTCCGCACTTGAAAGTCTGATTATCTTATCTGCTTTCCCTAGTTGAGACAGTACCTTGATACTTTTGTCATCGAAGTTTCGTCTGCTGGTATTCGCTCTTGGACATACTGATAGTCTTCCGCACTCGAAATATGTCTTTGAATATTCTGGATCCGTTTTCCATTGCTCTATGGCATCGAGACTCATCTGAGCATAAAAAACTGAATCGTATTCGCTTCTGATGATCTTATTGATATCGCAGGAAGCCGAGTACGGAGAAGGTACCTCATGCTTGTCAATTACTCTCACTGAATATCCTTTCTTTGCTGCTTCAATCGCAGTGGCAAGACCGAAAACTCCAGCTCCAACTATAAGGAGCGACATGTAGCTAGAGAAAAGAAAACCAGTAGCTTTTATTTATCTTCAAGTTTGTGTCTTCCACGACCCGGAAGCATGTAAGATTTGGTCAAGACAAAGTTTTCCCCAGATTTTTAGAAAAACTAAGCTACGATGAACATCATTGGCAAATTTGACAAGCTACCAACGGAACCACCTCAGCTCTCTCCAAATGTTATGGACCTTTTCTCCTTGAAGAAAAAGGTTGCTAGTATCACTGGCGGTTCTACGGGAATTGGGCTCGCTGTAGCAGAAGCGTATGCCCAAGCAGGTGCGGACGTGGCTATTTGGTACAACAGCACAAATGCAGATTCCGAAGCAGAGAGGCTTTCCAAGGCGTACGGTATTCGTGCAAAGGCGTACAAGTGTGCTGTTGGTGATTTCGATGAAGTGAAACGTACGATAGATGCCATTGAGGCTGACTTTGGTACGATTGACATTTTCGTTGCCAATGCGGGGATTGGCTCAAAGTCAATTCCAGTAATTGACGCCTCGCTGGAGACGTACCGAAAAATCATGAGCACCAATCTTGACGGTGTCTACTATTGTGCCAAGTGCGTCGGACCTATTTTCCAGAAGCATGGTAAGGGATCCTTTATCATTACCACTTCTCAGGCAGCCCACATTGTCACGGCGCATATATGGCAAGCTGCTTACAATGCTACCAAGGCCGCTTGTATTCAAATTGCAAAGAGTCTTGCAATGGAGTGGGCTGGCTTTGCCCGTGTGAACACGGTGTCTCCAGGGTACATTGTCACTCCTATCTCGAAGGACGTCCCGGCTGAGGAGAAGCTGAAATGGTGCAAGCTTGTTCCTATGGGGAGAGAAGGACTACCCCGCGAGCTCGTGGGTGCATACCTCTATTTTGCTTCGGACGCCTCAACTTTTACGACGGGGGCTGATCTTATTGTAGATGGGGGCTACTGTTGCCCTTAAAAAATTTGTATCTTTTTTTTCTTTTGTCTATGTTAAAGAAGTACGGATATGAGGAGAAGCAGCAAAGACGTGTAATAAGAAGTAAAAGGCTCAGCCCCTCGACGCCAAAGCTGCCAGATTTGAATCCATCGTTGCGTCCAGGTCTTGCTGTTGTTTTCATCGGATACAACCCTTCGATAAGGTCATCGTCGCAGCAGCATCACTATGCGCACCCTACAAATTTATTTTGGAAATTATTCAATGAGTCGGAAATTTTGCACGCGGTGACAAATGGGGCACATAGTCACCCTTGTACCGCTAAAGATGACTGGGACCTGTTACAGTACGGAATTGGGTTCACTGATTTGGTGCTTCGTCCTACCCAAAATGCAGGACAACTAACCAAGGCAGAAATGGCAAACAACGTCCCACGTCTATGCTCCGAGCTCAAGAGCAATCGCCCATCTGTTGCATGTTTTGTTGGTAAGGGGATATGGGAGCAAGTTTGCAAAGCGATCGGAGCCAAGGAAACGCTCAAGGATTTCAGATGGGGGAAGCAGAAACTAGAACTTGAAGGATGTACCATATTTGTCATCCCGAGCACTTCTGGTCTTGTTACCATCAGCTACAAGGAAAAGCTAAAATGGTGGATAGAGCTGCGTGATTACGTCATCCTGGACGGGGGTAAAAACACCGGGTGTTTAGATCAGGTGTTGGGGGTAAACGAAACGGGTAAATGATGTGCGAAGAGAATTTTATAAAGGAACGACTTATTCTACACGATGAGCAGAAAATGGTCCAGGAGGTAGATGCAAACGACATAGACAGTCTGGTAAACATCTTAGTTGATCTTTATGAGCGCAAGAGCTCAAAGCAACGCCTAATTGTGGGGGTTTATGGTGCACCCGGTAGTGGCAAATCGCTTGTAAGCAAGAACGTGGTAGAACGCCTGAATAAGAAGTATGGCAAGGATATTGGCATAGTGGTTCCGCAGGATGGATTTCACTACTACATGAAGGAGCTGCTTCAAATGGAGAATCCCGACTTGATGGTGGCTCGTAGAGGAGCAGAGTTTACTTTTAATGCTGCAGCATTAGTGAACCGCGTCAAGCAACTCAGAGACTTTCCAGCGTCTGAGGCCCGTTTTCCTAGTTTTGATCATAAGCTCAAAGACCCGGTTGAGGACTCTATAATAATCCGTCCCGGAAATGAAATTGTCATTTTAGAGGGCAACTATGTGTGCTTGAAGAAGGAACCTTGGATTGAGCTCTGCCACCTAATTGATTCTTGCTGGATGGTCAAGACTAATCCGAGACTTTTGAGGGAAAGAGTCATTAGACGTCATTTGGAAGCTGGGATCAGTGCAAGCAGAGAAGAGGCAGAAAAAAGAACGGACAATAATGATTTGATCAACGGTTTGTTCGTGATGGACAACTCTAGAGAGCCAGATGTGGTCATAAATAACAACTAAAAAATTAGTTTTTGGACATGGTGCCGAAAGTCGGTCCAGACCTCATTTAAACATCAACATCCACCCCTGCGACTGAAAAAAAAAAAACCTTTGGTAGCAGAATTATATATATTTATCCATAGAACAAAAAAGATCAGCTCATTGAAAGAGAGGAAGCAGCGACGTTTTGGTTTGAGACATTTGTATCAAGTGCTAAGTTAACCATATCTTTGACAAAACAGATTCACTAGCACCAAAGCCTTCCAACCCTTAAAATCGATAACACCGGTCGATAACTCACAACCGATGGACATTCGTGAGCAAGACAGGTGGTTGCCTATAGCTAATGTGGGACGTGTGATGCGTAATGCTCTTCCTCCTCATGGCAAGCTCTCAAAGGAAGCAAAGCAGTGTATGCAGGAATGTGTATCCGAGTTTATCTCTTTCATCACTTCCCAGGCGGCTGAGAAGTGTGCGTTGGAAAAGAGAAAGACGCTGAACGGAGAAGATATACTTTTTTCGATGTATTCACTTGGGTTTGAGAACTACGCTGAAACCCTGAAGATCTACCTAGCCAAATACAGAGAATACGAGCTTGCTGAGAGCGAGGCCAGACGAGAAAAATACCGACAGCGAAAAGAACGAGCTGGAGACACGAGGATCGACGCTGACGGTGACTACGATTCCGATGACGTAGAAGGCGAGGAAGGCGATGTGGACAGAGAGTTTCTGAACTATGAAAACCAGCTTAATTTCGAAGAGTGGTGAATTTTGGGGGACGTGCGGCTCCGTTCTGTTTTCATATAATAAATCCTCATTTATTCTCAAAAGTAATGAGGCTAGTTATTATTGCAGTGTTTGTCATAGTTTGCAGATGCACAGAGCTAATCAATCTGGTTTTGGAGCTCGATGAGCGCCAGAATCATCAAACCTTTGTGGACAAGTACAAACCTTTGCTTTCGGATCCTTACGAATGTTATGAGTTAGGAGATATAAAGCTTTGTTACGGCGCGTTCAATTTAAATTTCATCAAATCAGCCTACTTTGACAAGGCTGTCAAGCGAATCAGCCTCGATCGAAATGTTCAGATCGCAGACGTGGAAGAGTTCGCACCAAAGCATTTAGTCCGCATCTCTCAGTTGGGGACAGTCAACCGCCGACAATTGATGGACTATACGTACGAGCCCGGAGCAGGCACCAACGTCAGTGTTTATGTAGTAGACACAGGCATTAAGCTAGACCACCCAGATTTGAATTCCAGAGCCCGGATGGGTGCCAACTTAGTGACGGACGATTTATATGGTGATCCAAACGGCCACGGTACCGCCGTTGCAGGACTGGTCGGATCAGAAACTTTTGGCGTAAGCAAGCGATGCACCCTTGTTGACTATCGAGTGTTCAATGAAAGTGGCATTGCGCCCCTGTCGACTATACTGGAAGCCTTGAAGCAGATACACGATCAAGAAGTTCCAGGAGTTGTGCTCCTGGCTATGGTAACGGAGCGTAACGAAATCTTTCATTCTGCACTTTCGCAGCTTGTTGCTCGTGGTTTCGCTATAGTATCGGCAGCAGGGAATTTCAATAGTAGTGCATGCCATTACTCTCCCGCTGCATTTGAGTCCGGGCTCACGGTCGGGTCGATAGAAACACGCGGAGACAATCTTGGATTCTTCACCAATTGGGGGGAGTGCGTCGATGTCTTTGGTGACGGCATCAACGTGGCGACTCTCTCGCCAACAAGCGAGAAGGTGGTGCAAAAGTCAGGAACTTCGATGTCTGCAGCCATCGCCGCTGGACTCATAGCAACGTACATGAGTATGAATGACACAAGCCTGGAAGCGCTCTCCAAGGCTCGGAACCTAGCAGAAACAGGCAGTATCCCTCCGCAAAGCATGCTGTTCCGTCCAGGCACCCCGAATCGGATTCTCAATAATTATGGAGGAAAATTGGGACAAATACTGAATAGCTAGAATTCCACTTCTGTATTAATTGCACGTCGACGACATATCGGACAGCTGTTATCTGTCAGGAGCCACTGGTCAACGCAGTCCTTGTGAAACTCGTGTGTACATTGTAGGCGGCGTCCCTGTTGCCCCTGCTCGTAATCGATTAAGCATATGGGACATCTGTCGCAGGTATCTTGAATAGCAAATATGGATTCTGTGTGATCGTCCAGAACCGACTGGGAAAGCTTGTTTCCGCGAAAAATACGATAAAGAGAGTCTCTGAAAGAGCTGATCCGCGTGTCTGAATTATCGTCGTGCTGCGCCAAGGTCATATTACTTGTGCTGGCAACGTAGCTCGCAAGAAGACCGATAAATATGGCCATGGAGCCTAGAACGGGATCCGATGCCGAGTAATGGTGGGCCATCACGATGATCACCCAAGAGCGATAGTGCTCGGATTGCGCTTGGGGATCATTGATTCCGACGACCCCGACAATCAAGACAGGAACCAGACGTTCGAACTCATGCAGCGAAGAGTTATACCCTAAATGGGAGCTGTTATCAAACCTAAAGGCCCGGAAAAAGCTCAACGTGCGTCCGAAGTCAAGCTGGTTGCCAAGCGACTGCTGCAAAAGATCGTCGTGCGTTAATCTGTGCACAAAACTAGCAAAGTCTGTGTCCAGACTGCCGTCCAGGTTGTTCTCTGGGTAGATTCTTTCACCCACATAATCCTCGTTGGTATTGATTAGGCGTCTAAGCGTACTCATCGTGACTGTTTCCAGGAGACTGGAAAGGGACCTGAACTGAGACGCAAGTAAATCATTACGGTCCGGTTCACCAGAGGATTCCGCTATTGATTCATTTGACTGGTTCATGTTGGAGGAAACGCTCTGTAGCGCTTCTAGAGACGATTGTGCGGGAGATAGCAGGCTTCTGCTCACCATCCGACTCGGCTCAGGGGTAGTTTCAGGGCCCCGCCTTCGTCTAAGCAAACCTGTAAACTTGCGCCATTTGCGCGGACTAGCAACAGCTGTCGATGGACAAAAGCTGGACTTCTGCGATGCATTGGATTGAGTGGTATTAGCTTCCAAATCGTGGTCATCCGAGCTACTACCTCGTGAAATTTGCTGTCCCATGCTTACCAGCTTATCTGATTCTGGGGAGAAAAAATAATTACGTAATGGGTCTGAGACAAATACGACATGTCTACATGGCATGTTATGGTAATCTTCTATTAGCCTGTTATATAGACATAGTAGAACTAACTACCGAGAAGAACCTCGTGGAAACACACTTAGTTCAACTTGAAGGTGATGTGGCACTTACCACAGTATTGTCTGTCCTTCATGTTAGCCATGAAGATACCAGCACCACAGATGGCAGATGGGCACTCTCTTCTGGTTCTCTCAACCTTTCCATCGTCGTCAACGGAGTAGTAAGACAACACAGCAAGCTTGTTCTTTCTGTGCTTGTGCTTGATCTTCTTTGGGGTAGTGTAAACCTTCTTCTTTCTCTTCTTACCACCACCTCTCAGTCTAAGGACCAAGTGCAAGGTAGACTCCTTTTGGATGTTGTAGTCAGAAAGAGTTCTGCCGTCCTCAAGTTGCTTACCAGCAAAGATCAATCTTTGTTGATCAGGTGGAATTCCTTCCTTGTCCTGGATCTTGGACTTAACGTTGTCGATGGTGTCGGAAGACTCCACCTCGAGGGTGATAGTCTTACCGGTCAAGGTCTTGACGAAGATTTGCATTGTAGGATTGTCTGCAAGGGATGCTTCTTTCTCACCTACTTGGTTAAAAAAAAAAAAATCTGAGTAGCGATTTTTTTATCCTTTTCCAGCCCGCTATTATGTCACGTGACAAGGTAGGATACAGCCCTTGTTTTCTGTTGGTAAACAGAACTTTATTAACCCCCTTTTTATTCTTGTACCTGGATACTTCTCGTTTGTATGGTGACCGTTTCAAGAGTTAATTCATTCGCCAACTCAATTGCGTTTAGTATCGACGATGACCTACAAAGCTTCTATACGGCGTTGGACGCTTCCAGTTACGACTCAAACTCAGATATAGTGACCGACACTACAATTGCAGATGTGGGCTCCGTTAGTGCGGAGGAAGAATCGCTCGTTGAGGATGCAGATCTGCTGTCTCGTAACTCTGTCGTCCTGAAGCGAGCACCTGGAAACTCGGACGACACTTTGAGGATTAACAGGCACCTTCTTAAGGATGATCTGCGGTTTTCAGGTCTTGTTAATACGCTGATAAATAGTTATCCTCCTAGCCTGGAAGTATCTGAGGACAGCGAGGAGCCACCACAAAAACGCTTGCAAATAATTTGGAGCAGATTCCGTCGGCTTATAAGGAAGTTGTTTCGAAGGAATTGACAAAAACAGCTCTCTTCAGGTATCCTTCAATTCCGGGAAAATATTGAGAAGCAGCAGATCCACCACGTTCCAGACCAAAGACTTATTAACAAGTTTGTATTCAAACGAGTCCAAAAATGATTCTGAGTCAAGATAAGGGTGAAATATCACATTATCTAAGGCAGTTTTTGTTTGATGCTTGATAACATCTAGCTCTTCTCTAGTCTGAGGAATGTGTCTAGGGGTGTTATTGAAGTTTTCATCTGACGGGAAAAGCATATGGCGCAAAGATCGAAGGGATGTTGAGATTGAATTCTCGGTAAGAATTCTGTTGTAAACTATGTTGTTAAGAACATTGTGGCACAAATGGTTAAATTTTGCATACTGACAAAGAAAAGTTGATACTGCTTTGATCTGTATGCATATTATGGGAAAGCGGCTGCTGAAATGAATTAAATGGTCGACAAAAGGAAATATAGCGTAACGAGAGATGGAAGATTCAGAAGCTGGCTTTGAAGAAAATACTGACGTGCAATACGCCACAAAGTGACCCAAAGTCCGACTAGCTGAGGAAAATCTTTCGTAAATTGACTTCTTGGTATTGGGATGCTTTTTTGCAAGCTGACTAGCTGCTCTGATTATATTCCAAACAGTAAAGTTGTCTGTGAGATTTTCGACCACGTTCTTCAGGATAAGGTCGCCAATAAGTGTCTCTGTGAACAGCTTGCTCAAGCGCGATTGTGCCTCCTCCTTTGGAAGCATCAGATTAGTTATTTTTTTCACTATAACCTGCATATATTGTCTCTCGCGCAAGGGAGTATTAAGGTCGAGAGCAAAGTGACCGTTTAACGATAAATAGTTGTTAACAAATTCATCGTTGTCGTTACGGCTGAGCTTGGTACCCATGCGTCTCCGTGTTTCTCTAAGTGCATTTAAATGGTTATCAAGGATGACAAATAGGTCATCAAAAATGATTTGGGCCCAGTCAACCCTCAAACATCGTTGCTGGATATCCCTTGTCATATGCGCTGTAAGCGAGACGATCTCATTCATAAACTCGGAGTTCTCATCGAAGGCGACATTTCGGTACCAACTGAAAACGAACTGGCGTAATAATAGACCTAGCAACACGTGAAGTTCAATATCGACTTTAGAGGAAGATGTAAATGCAGGGAGAAGTTCTGCTTGTTGGCCATATAATTGTGATACTAACCGCGCCATGTAAGCGTCTGAATCCTTTTCTGGCTCATGAGGTGATGTTCCAATGTGTTCTTTTTCGTTTCTCCGTCGTCTGTATCTTATTCTGGATGACATTGCATTCGTATAATAAATAATTAGCGATAATAAAAAATGCACAAAATTAATTTAGGTATCAGGGAATCTTTGTTAATAGAAAATTTGGTTTCATCATCGCCACATACAATGTCAGACTCAGATTCCTTTCATGAGTTAGAAGACGAGATGGACGACTATTTTGTCCAATATCGTGAACAGAGAATGGACGAGCTATCTAAAGAGATCCAACACGTCAAACGAAGTCAAGACGCGTATCAGGAACTTCATGATGAAGGCGAGTTAATCCGAAAAACAGCGTCTACTCAAAATGTGGTGATTCTGTTCTACAATCCACATTTTCAGACCTGTCAGCTGATAGATCGCGCCCTGAAAGAGGTGGCCTCTAAATACTATGACACGCAGTTTTACAAGATACTGGCCCCGAATGCACCATTCTTGGCAGTAAAGCTACAAATTAAGATCCTGCCTTGCATCGTGACATACAAGGATGGCGTTGAGACAGGCAGAATTGTGGGTTTACAAGGACTTATTGATGGGGCAGATATTGAAACTTTCCGGACACAGAGATTGGAGCAGATGTTGCTGAATAGAAAAGTTATAAGGCCAAGGGTCATGGATATGAAACAATAATGATACCTCGAAACTGGATAAACGATCTAATTCCTGATGTAGCTAATTATTATTGATTCCCTCGCTAAAACATTTTACAGTAATTATTTTCTCGGCTTTAGTCATGCCACTTATAAAATCTCATTCAGTGGTCCCTGCGCGCCAGTTCATCACGCTCGCATATACGGCAGCTGCGCAGCTATACCGCAGCACATCATTGGCGGACCAGTTGGAACGCGGTGAGATTCACCGTAATCAAGAACATGGAGAGTTACTTACTAAAAAGAAGAGCCCACTGTTCGTTCGCCCCGAGCCAAACTATCCGCTCCACGTCCCTCTTTATGGCTTTGAGAAGGCACTTCTATTTGTGGGATCAGCGATTGGTGCCTATTTCCATCCCGAGAGAAATGAGTTCATCGTTGCTCTTGGTGAATCTACTGCATTACCATATTTTCTTAAACAACTCAAGGCTCAAATGTTGAACGATCCAACGGGCAGACTGATACTAAAAGAACGACCATACATCACTTCAGAATCACTCAATCTCGAAAAACTAAAGCAGTATCCGGAGAATTCATTGGCCAGAGCATACGTTGAATGGCTTGAGAAAGAAGGTGTTTCACCGGACACTAGGGAACCCGTTCGGTTCATTGACGATGAGGAGTTAGCATTTATTTTCCAGCGCTACCGCCAATGCCACGATTTTTACCATGCAATCACAGGCTTGCCGATCGTGAGAGAAGGAGAAATTGCGCTGAAGCTGTTTGAGTTTCTGAATCTTAAAATCCCATTTGCCGGCATGGGCGCGTTGTTTGCTCCAATCCCGATCAAGAAGTCGCAAAGAAGCCGTTTGCTCAACATATACTATCCTTGGGCTCTCAAGAATAGTTTTACCTGCAAGCCCCTTATAAACGTCTACTGGGAAAAGATTTTGAGTCACGATGTGGACCAATTGAGGCAAGAGCTGGGCATTGAGAAACCGCCTGACATGAGACAGCTCAGAAAAGCTAAAGTGACTACACTTTGATATATCGAATCGTTTATATGCTATGCAATGCGCTCTATCAACTCTAATTTCTGTATCCAAATATTTTGGCCAAAGCCCCGGTCTTCTCGTTGACCTCGGACATGACATCGTTCGTCTTTTCGTTGACTTCGTCAAGAATATTTTGCGTCTTATTGGCAATGCCGTTCCACTGTTCTTCTAGATTCTGAAGAACCGAATCGAAACCAAGCTTTCCCTTCCGAGCATTCTGTCCAAACCGCTCGACCGACCAATCTTCAAGCTTATCACACAACTGGCGCAGAGAAGCAAAAGCAGTAATCTCAGCCACTTGGTCAAAACGTGTGCGGGAAATTGGTGAGATAGGATCTGGTCGGTAAACAACAGTCTCGTAAACCCTCAAGAGCTTACACATAGTCAAATTGCAAGAACGCATCGTCAATGTCTTTTGATTGCGATCAATCACTGACACTTCGCGGACAAATGACTTGTCCTGTCCTCCAACAAGGAACATCAACCAACGCGGAATGGGTTGTTTGCATGTGATAAGGCGTTCTGTTGTCAGAGTGCCTTTGTCCGGATCGAATTCCCGACGAAGGACGTCAACACCAACAACATGTGTGCTCAGCTCATTCGGATATTTGCACCAATTGGCAGCGCTCACGTAGTCCCACGAGTAGTTGTAAAATTGTGTCGAGTTGAACACCTTCATATTAGAAAAATGATAATCCTGTAGAGCGAGCTGCGCTCTTTTTTTTTTAAATAAAAATTTTTGGTGGCGGTGAAAATCGGAACGGTCCAAAAAAGAAAAGCAGCACCGATTTTTTTCATTGATTTTCGCTCGTTACGTAAGCGACCCAATCACGTATTTGTGAAACCTAGTATCTGTAGAATCGAAACGTTGACGCAGAGGTAGCGTACTGAGACCCTGAGGACGGAACCATTGCCGAGCCCAATTCTTGAGCAAATGACCCGAGTTGAATGGATTGAGACAAACATCCTGCAGGAAAAAATGATTTTCTGTTCGATCTGTGTTCAGATATTCCCTTGTCGTGATGCCAGTCAATCCAAGGCATACATGGTAGAAGAGTAACAGCGAGGGGTAAAGAAAACTCAACGCACTGTAGATCAGAAGAAACACGCTCATTGGTGTATCGCTCGGGCTCTGCTGCGAAATCCTGTATGCCGTTTGGGCGCAGACGAACGCACTGAGTAGCACAGCACAAGTTATGAAACTCAGAAAGTGCCAGTAGTTTCTCTGTCCCACGCAGTTGGCCAACCAGGGACAATGGTGGTCCATGTTGAGAATACAAGAGTTACATCTGGAGCAATGAGATGAACGAACTGGTCTCCATATGAAACATGCCGTACAATACTTGAGTTCCACATTAGATTTTGGCCCATCAACCACAGGATTGTTATAATATTCCCATGGCAGCCCGTTAGTAGTGACATTGTCTACCATATGAATATTGCGTGGGAGAAAACCTGGATCTTGAAATGCTGCACGAATAAAGCTCGAGGCTGTTAAGCACCAGAGATAACAAAAAATAAATACCAAAGCGGGAGATATATGGACCCAAGTATATTTTGCCTCGAAAATTAAGTAAATGGGCAATGGTATGACAATCATCACAATTGTTAATATGAACGCGGGAAACTGCTCTATGCTGTTCAACTTTAAACCTCGTAAGCGGCCTCCAAATAAGAAATATTGTGATGCCGTGTACGATTGATAATTGTACACTGGATGTGATGCAGGCGTGCATGTCAGACACCAAGTAGAAAGCGGAGAAGCTTCCGCCCGAGCAGATACACTCTCCAGCTTATCTGGATGGGAATTATTAATTTTCTTTGAATTTATCGTTATCTCCATCCATCAAGTGGCGCAAAATAAATTGACTTTATTTACTTTATAAAATTATTTTTTTTAGCGTGTTTGGTTCCCGGTGTGCGCGAATTTGCGGCCGGCCAGAGGGGGGCCTGGTCTTGCAGAAATTCCGCCGCTGTTTTTATTTCCACCACGATAAACGAAAAATGACTGACGAAGTTAAGAGTGCCAAAGATGCGGTACGTATACTGACAAATTAACGCGTTTCTAACGACTAGCTCGTGTCTGCTCTTGTGGAGCTGTCGAAGGCAGCAAGTGATGCATCCAAAGCCACGTTCCTGTTCTTCAACGCGTTGGAAAATAACAACACTGACAGATCGTTGTTTGAGGATTTGATGGTTCCTATAGTTGGTCACGACTCTGTCCCAATGCTTGCTAACATGGGACAGCATGACAAAAAGGAGGAAAAGAAGAGGAAAAGGGCCCCAAAAGACCCTAATGCTCCCAAGAAACCATTGACTTCTTTCTTTTTGTATTCTAATGCCATGAGAGACATCATTGTGAAGGAGAGAATGCTTTCAGGCGAAAGCAGCTTGTCACAACCTGAAATTGCGCAGGAGACTTCTAGAAGGTGGAAGGAGCTTAGTGAAAGCGAGAAGGCCAAGTGGAAGGAGCTCTATGAAGAGCAAAAGGCCATGTATGAAGAAGAGAATAAAAAATATCTTCTGGCCAAGGAAACAGGGGCTTCTTATACTGCCCCCAAGAAACCCGAAACTGCTCCTACCCCATCTAGCATGAAGAAGAGCGATCATGAAAAGAAGAAGGAAAAGAAGAAGAAGAAGAAGGAAAAGCAACAGCAGCAGCAACTTCTGATGGGCGAATAGATTGACTAACTTGTGACCGAGTCTTAATAAAGTGCGGTGTTCTCTGCTGATTTTTGTCGCTTTGTTATATTAGTTTTGTGTAAGAGTAGAATCAATTTCTTCAATTTGAGCTATTTTGCGACACGCTTGCATTATCGTCGGGATGAGAAGTCTTTTTATGTTCACAGTACGCTGGATACGTCGCGTATACTTCCTCGTCATCGCAGATATCGCACTTGTAAAGGCCCAGGTCGGTTATTGTGTATTTCAGGGGTGTCTTCGCCATAGGAGGTACAATGTCACTGGACGTTGCCGAGCTATTGGAACCATTCATTTCACCCGAACTCGGCACATCAGTCACCTCTTCGTATTTCCTCTTTGGAGCTTTGGCCAATTTCGTGGGCTGGGGTGTCGATTCTTTCGAGTCAGCCGGCGTGTCAGTTCCACTATCGACGTTGGGTTTTAATGGACGCAAGTGCCCCTTCTTGTCCGTACTGAGGGTCTTGCTAGCAAGCAAAAGATGTTCACGAGGAATTTTGAATCTCTGAGCCAGTTGGTTAAGCGAAACTTCTGGCCAAGGTTTCACAACAACGTTTTTTTTGCCAGGCCTATCCATGATCTCGCTTTCCGAAAGCGCCGGCGTAGAGTATATTGGAGTGAATCCAATAGGTACATTGTCCTCAGAAGGTGATCTCGTCACTTTCTCAACAATCAGACTTTCCTTCTTGGGGACTGGGACTTCTGACTCTGAAAGGTCTTCACCATTTAACAGCTTTTCAAGGTTTTCATACTTTTGAAGTTTCTCATTTAGTTCTTCGACTTCACTTTCTAATGAAAACACGGCTAGCAGTAATTTTGAAATGACTTCGTTCTGGTCTAGCGAAGAAATGAAATCTGGATCCTTGAGTTTTTCCGGGTCGCTAATTTTGAGAGATTTGAGAAAAGTCATGATCAAAGCCAGCGAGGAATGTGTCAAAGATGTTAAAGATGTTTTCAACGGAATGAGAGGAGCTTGGAGCAAAAATCTTCTTGCTAGCAATGAGATAATAGAACTAATGAAAAAAAAGGGGATACTGAACAAGTAAAAAGGAGGTTCAAATTTTATGGTCGCTGGAAAAGAGAAGGAGAAAAGAGGAAGTTAGATGGCATTACATAATAACCTTAAAAGACCTTTTTTCAGACGCGAGGAGCGTCCATATGCTCAATAAGATTGTAGGAACCTCAATGGAAGCGAGAACATGATTCTGTGCTAAAATGGCTACTACTCGGTTGACGAGTTAGACTAGTCTTTGGTCGATCGACCCCAATAAAAAGTTTCGACAAAATTTTTAACCAAACATGTTTGGACGACTTCTAAGGCCATCAGCCAGACAATTCTCGTGCGTGCGGCCAACGCTAAATGCAGCATCCAAACTGGAACAGATAAACAACAGAATCAAAAAGCTGCAAGAGGAGATTCAGCTGAGCCCGGAAGACGCCTCGTTGATCAACAGACCGGATCTTTGGCAAGGTCTTCCTGACGAAAAGGTTCTAGAGCTTTATCAACAAAGGAAGATCAACCTTGGTAAAGACTACAAACGCAACAAAGATGAACTTGCTGCATTGATAGCTGCCTCGCCCGATATTTTCACCGCAGAAATGGCTGCCAAGGCATATAATAGTGAAGAAGGAGACATGTTCCGAAATGAGGTCAATTTCCAGTCCAAAATGTTCCACAGAAAAGGAAGATTTTTAGCCGACGAAATCGAGGAGGACGAATACGACGAATTCCCCACAGACGTGCAGGAAGTGGTGGATAATTTCAGAGACCACTTGGAATTCAATCGAGTTGCCGCATACGAGTTGCCGCTCCTCACAAAGTATAGAAAAGAGTACGTGCCTCCAAAGAAAGGAGAGAAACCTGTGACCTATCGTTATACCAAGTACTTTGGCGAGAATCATCCTGCAGAGCGTAAAGTGTCCGTGTCCGTGAAGGTGTCGGAACTCAACCTCACTCCTGAGCAAACACACAAATTCAAACTGCTGGCCGGTGTGAGGTACGACCATGCAAAGGACATTTTCAAAATGTCTAGTGACAAATTCTTGGAGCCTGCGCAGAACGCGTCGTTCCTGTCGGAGGTGATGGATGACCTAGTGGCAGAGGCTAAGAGAGATGCTCACGAATACGCTGACGTTCCTCTTGACAAGAGACATACCAAGGCCAAGTACAACAAAAAGCAGCACCGTAAAAAGCGTGTCTACGAGTTCCCTAAGGAATGGGAGCGTCCAATCGCCCCAGACTCCAGACCCGTGGAGCTAAAGCAAATGCTTATTGAATAATGTATATAGACTAAGCAAAGGACATCCGTACACCATATGATTTCGCTGCTAAGGTTGACAAAAAAATAAAACAAGGCTGATTGACAAATTCACTATGCCTCCACGCAACGCGAATCGTCGCAAGGGCAAGAATGTTTCCGGAAAAGGTAAGTCGACTTCGACGGCTGTGGTATCGCCCGAGGTGGCTCGCTTGCCTTCGGAAACTCTGCACACGATTCTCAGTGAGCTGAATTTGAGCTATGACTCGAGTCTCGGCTTGTTGCAGGGAGAGAGTATGTTTTCGACTCCCTCAGAAGCAAAGCTTCTTGTCCTGAAGAAATTGCTTGAGAAATTGACTGCGGACCTCGAGACCGGCATTGAGACCGACAGTCAACTCATAGCGTCGATCGACTCGGAGATTTCTTCGTCCGACGGAAAAGAGGCCCAGGAGTCTGTGGTTGTGAAAGAGGAAGCCACAGAGCAGCCACTAGGCTCAACAGTAGAGAAACAGGAGGTGAATGACGATGAAGATGAGGATAGTGCGATCCAGCCTCCGAAGCGGAAGCGGCGCAAGATTATTATCACGGCAAATGGAGAACGCAAGGAAATCACGCCAGACACGCGCACAGAGAATGGAGAACTAGAGGCTGAGGGGTCTCGTGTGGTGAGCGAAGATGATCAGGATGACCTTCCTCTCAGTGCAGTTGAGGTGAAAAAAGAGAAGCCGATTTTGAAAATCACGCAGAAAAAAGCAGACGATGACAGCAGTGCAGACGAGAAAGAATTCATTCCCTCAGTGTACGCAGATAAGGAAAAACCGAAGTTTGAGATTGATGCGCTTTTGCAGTCTGCCAGGGATAAACTTGAGCTATTTGACGAGGAGAAAGCTCGTGAACGATATGGAACAGGAGACGAATTTTTAAAGCACAAATATGCCGTTGCTGAGTTTCCTCATGATGACTTGAAGGATTTGCTCCCGGGAGAAATACCAATGACCGATTTTTCTAGTGCCAAGCCGAACAATAACCAGATTGCCTTCACGTCCTTCCAGGCCTATGTGGACCCATTCTACAGACCGTTCACTGAGGAGGATATCCGTCTTTTGCGCACCAAATGCAACCTCAGCAGCACTTTGCCCCGTGATTACGACGATACAAAAACTCCCTATCATATTCCCCGGCTGGGACCGCACTACGCCGATGTTTGGTACGAAGAAGATCTGCGTAGCGGTTTGATCAAAGATTCTGGAGGAATGGGTTTCAGCTTGCGAAAACAACTGGAAATGAACATGTTGAGTCTTGTGGAGCCTAAGCAATCCTCCGATAGCTTGAGCAATGACATTCTGGAGACCGAGGACGTCTCGTGTGGGCCACTGACTTCGAGACTGCTGGCTGCTCTGGTCAAGGATACGCCGGACAAAGATGGTGCAAACGACAGTTTAGCGGGAAGTCCTTCTGCAGAGGAAAACGGGACCGAAACCAACACCGATACGCTTTCGTCCTCGGCGCTGGCAGACCAACAGGGCTGGAAGTCCTCGATAATAGAAACTGACTACAAGACTCTCGAAGAACGCCTGAAACGTGAGCTGCGGTACATCGGAGTTTACATGAATGTGGAACAGACTCTCAACGAGCCCGGGTTCGACCAAGACTGGGTACAGAATAGGGAAGACGACGAGATATCGACAGAGCTGCGACATCTGCAAAAGGAGCTGAGAGCGGTTCAGGCTCGCAACATCAAGCGCAAGAAAAAAATCATCCCGATTGTGGAGGAACAGATAGCCTGGCAAGAGTACATGTCCATTCTCGAGGACCTAGACAAACAGGTGGAGCAGCACTACAGGCGTCGTATCAACGTCGCTCCAAAGAAGGCTAAGAAGCGCGGTCCAAATACGACAACTACCGGTGTTAAGGAGAAGGAGAAGGACGAAGCTACTAACCAGCAGCTGATGAGCAACTCTTCTTTCATGAGTCTGTTAGACAAGCGTAATAAATGGATCTCGCGCATTGGGCCATTGTTCAAGTCACAGAAAGAAATGAGAAGAATGCCAGTGGAGAGCGTTTTCAAAGACGTGAATATGGTGGATAACGACGAAGAAGAGGAAGGCGACGAGATCGCCGAAGACGATGTTTTGGACCAGATGGAATTGGAATGATGGCGCGTGGTGAACGAATAATGCAAGAGCGGCAACGCAGAACTAAGAAACCTGGGCATCACTCAGCGATGCCCACGTCTACAAGATTCTGGCTGCTTACATAATATATAAATTGCTAGCGAATTCTCAGCTTTAGTATTCCAGATGTATTATTCTCTTTCATTCAACGACTATGGCAAATTGTGGAGACAGTCGCCATCACCAGTGTCTGAGCTTTTTGCGTTTGGGACTGTAGCAGACTATAATAACAACAGAGAGTTGATTGGTGCGCTGGACGACGACCAATTGCTCAAGTTACGTCAACTAACGCTTATGTCGCTTGCGAAACAACGGACGATGTCATTTGACAAACTCGCAGACCATCTGGCATTGTCAGACGTGGTGCCCACCCTTGCTCTTGTGGCCCGTGGTCCGCTGCTTGAGCTGCAAATAGACGAAGTCCACCAGGAAGTGCGGTTCAACAAAGCGTCCTCCAGAGATATCTGGATACACGGTGATCCGTCCCCAAAATTCACTAAACCCCTCACAGTGGAAACATTACAAAAGGAGCTTGGGTACGGAGGCGATATGGGCAGCTCTAAGCTCAAACGACGTTTAGAAAGTTGATTTCGAATGCATTATATATAAATATTCAGACAAACTCTTAGGCCTTCCAGAGTTTCTTGACGACCCCCACTAGTCCTTCTTCCTCAGTCTTTTCAATCAGATAGACACCATATCCGGCAACTAAGGTTCCAAATCCCAAGAGGCCGATGGCGGCCTTGTGCCAAACTCCATACACTCTCAGAGGAATATAATCAATGATACAGCTCTCAAATCCCACGTAACAATGGTAAAGGAGCAAGGTTCCCATGACAGAGTCAACAAGCGGGTATGCAGTGCCCGTGACAAAAGGGGTCAACATCAAAGGAGCCATTCCAATGGCAACGACTCTCTCACTCGTCCAGTGCAGTGATCCATGCAGCTTGTGTGGAGGAGGAGGAACGTAGGCGTCATTCACGGTACCAACGATATTTCCTGGCGGTTGTGGGATAGTCTTGATGAAGCCACGAACAGCTAGTGGTCTGATGGTCGACGATGGTTTTGCGCGTAATCCAATTCTCAGCATGATGATGTTTTTTATCTTTGGTCCGGGGATGAGGAAATATATATGCGTGTTAGGAGCCCTGGAACAGATTACAAAATTAAGGCCTGTGATTGCTTGTATTTCGGAGGACGATCGGAAATGTTAAAATTGACACTATTTGCAAGCGAAACCACCCGATCAGCGCTGTGTAGTGACTACTGGTGCATATGGACAGTTTTTAGCTCACGATGTGATGACGGATATTGACGCTGTTTATCCGGCGGCACCCGGACACCATATTAGAACATCGCACACTTTACACCGAAGCTTTTTTTTTCTATAATTTGTATGGACAGAGGAAGCGTTGTCGATGAGAACGGTATTCCCTACAACTATTTGATAGTTATAGATGCCGGATCCAAAGGTTCTCGTGCATATGTGTACTACTGGACGTCCACTCAGTATCTTCTGGCCAACAATTTGCTTCACGTACCAGAAAACAATGTTCGATTATTAACGAGGGTCGATGCAGATCCATCCGATCTTCCCAAGATACAGACGGGGAAGAAATGGTACAAAAAGATCAAGCCCGGAATCAGCGAGTACCATGAAAATTCTGCCCATATAGGGCCGAAGTATCTCAATTACCTTCTCAAAAAGGTTTATGACCTGATTCCTATTGAGCAGCACTATCGAACCCCCATTTTTGTTCATGCCACAGCAGGTATGCGTCTTCTCAAACCAAACGAACAGCAAGAGGTATTAGATAACATCTGCTGGTATTTACAACGAGAAACGAACTTTTATGTCCCTGATTGCCAAAGCCATGTCAATATTATTGATGGAGACGTTGAAGGTCTTTTCGGCTGGATCGCCCTCAATTATTTGACTGGTTCTTTAGCCGCTGACCGAAAAACAGCTGGTTTACTGGATATGGGGGGCGCCTCTACGCAACTCTCGTTTGAGCCTAACGAGAAAGAAGTCAAAGAGCACTATAACCAATTAATAAATTTACAACTTGCCACGATTGGACGTGATACTCCCAATTTGAATTATAATGTTTACTCTAATTCGTTTCTTGGATATGGACTATCGCAAGTGAGGATGAAGTATCTTCGTGAGCTTCCCCCAGGAAATGAAGATGGCCAGGAGTTTGTGGAAGATCCTTGCCTTGCCTCAAAGAGACATCAATCGATTGAAATTGAAGGCGTAGAGAAAGATGTGAGAGGAACTGGAAATTACCAGCAATGCAGAGACAACGTTTACAAGCTGATATCCAATAAATGCGGCGATCGACAGGATGTTTCGACTTGTTTGCTTAGTGATGCAAATCCCGACTTCAGTCTCAACTCCGACGACTTTTATGGTGTTTCTGGATACTGGGACATCGTTTCCAAGTTACTTGGCTATAACGAGAAAGAGGAGGATTACGGAAAGATATACTCTTTTGAGCAAATGGTGCAGGAAACGGAGAAGGTCTGCTCGCTGAACTGGAATCAGCTGAAAGATTATAAAGATCTGAAAAAATCCGAGCTCGAAGAACTTTGTTTCAAAAGCACGTATCTGATGAGCTTGCTCCATAATGGCTTTGGATTGAACAGGACGCAATCTCATTTGCATGTCAACGATAACATAAACGGGTCGGCTTTCACTTGGACCTTAGGAAGAGCTGTGTTGTATGCGAGCGATGAGAGTTTGATTGAAGTTCAAAATTATGTGAGTAACTATGTCGATAATGGCAGACGCGAAAAAGTGGGGTATTTCCATAACTCGGCTCCTGGTGTGTTTGTGCGTGGATCTGAAATGGATGGCATATCTATGCGCCCGGTATATGAGACATTCGAGTCTTACGAGCGGCCTGGATTTTTGCGGTTCTTGAAAGATGGGGAGGATTACGAGAATGACGACTACGTCGAGGAAATTGATCACAAGTCTATCTTTAAGGCGCATTCGTGGATTCTGATTCTAATCATTCTCGCAGGTCTTGTAATCATAGCTGCCAACAAGTCTCGTGTCTTACGATTTCTGAGCGAAATGGTGCTTTTCATCTCATCGCTAACCAAAAGATACATACAGGGCCGCGCTGGGCCAATCCATTGGCCATACGTGACGCGGAGACGGTATAAAAGAGCTCGGTCCATGGATATTGGGACAAGCGAAGTCGAGCTGGAAGAAATGGAAATCCAAGAGCCCGGGGATTCCCAATTTGACCTGGGCGTAGATGAGGACGACGTATTGAGCGGATACGAAGACTTCGATCTTTCGGAAGAAAGTGATGATGGCATCGAGCGTGCCGTCTAATTTCCCAGATGCCAGCTCCTGAGGTCGGATCTATAGTCAGACTCCTGAAGCGGTTTATGGTTCCTGTTCTGGAGTGATGCAAAATCGTGCTGGATGGTGTCGATATAAGGAACACCATACTCGTTACGCTTCCACCCGTTTCCGTTATGCTGTGTGATGTCTTTCACGCATTCAATCGGAGTAAACTCGTCATAGTTGGCACCGTTGAACTGCCAGCTGAATTTGAACGTTTTATTAATAATATCATTGAGAATCATTTCCGAGTCATTTTGCTGCGTCTCTGGTTCGGGAATCTCTTTTTTGGAGTCCTCAATGGAGTCCTTGAGTCCTGTGTATATTTGTTGCGTACTTCTCTTCGGTACATTATAATGGTAATCCTGGGAACTATCAAGGTGCTTCATATACACAGAAAGTCGGAGAATGGCGTTGGTCTTGGATTCCTTTAGCAAATAGCGCAAACTCTTGGGCTCTCTGTCATTGGCATACTCAGTCAAATTGAGCTCCAGTGTCCCGAGTCTGTCTTTCTTGCTACTTTGCGAGTCATGAATAAAAAAGGTGATGTATAGCCACTTGTCAGAGAGCGTAAACGAATCTTTCGGATTTGCATAGAGTTTCAGTTTGGCCTGGATATTCTCATTGCGAAACTCTGTCTTGTGGCCCTGGACCGGATGTCCTGCCGACTGCACTGCGTGCCTGTGGTGATATTGGTGCTTCCCGCTTAAACGACTGCTGGAAATAGTTTGTATGTAGAAACACGAGACATGGTCGAGCTGCGGAATATTGGAGAGTTCCTCCAAGCGTACATTTAATTCGAATTCTATAGATTTGTAATTGAGCTTCAGCATTTGTATTCCCCAAGTTTTTTTTTGTTATATTTGGCTTTATTTTTTTTTCTGTTTGCCACTATGTCCAACTGGAAGAAGCTGTTCAACAAGTCTCATAAGACGCAACAAGCTTCGGGTGGCTCGAGTTTGAAGACCACTCCATCTATAGACACTTCCGGGGCTTCTCATAATGAGGATGAACTCCGTGATTCTCGAAAGACGCTGGTGAACGAGGTTGCGTCTGGCGTAGGAAACATGAACCTAGACCCACAAACACCACAAGTGCTCACCAAAGACCTTGGGACGACCGATCCTGTGATGGAGAAAGACACGAGCGAGGCGATCAAGCTGCGTCCGGGATTGCTAACGGTCAAGATCTACTCTGCCAAGGACCTGCATATACCTATTCCACTTAGAATCACCAAGCCAATACTTTCGAGGCTCGCAAATATGGGTTCCAGTTTGAACGAGGAGGAGCTCATGAGAAGAATAGATTTGCTGAGTGAGCAGATGGAGGAAATCAAGAATTCCAATATCTCCTACTACCTTCCTTCCACTTTGAGTATAAATTCAGGGGACGCCTCTAAAAACATGGTTACAAATTACAGCTTGGTGTATGCCGTCGTGGAGGTGGAAAATAGCAGTGAGCGCATCAACTCCACAGGCAACACGATCAGCAACACAAAATTTAACAGTGTCACCACGTTCGATGTGACGTCACCTAACACAGCCATTCTGAGTGTACAAGTTTACGTTCGTGTTCCTGGATCATTGTTGGAGTCAGAGAAACAGGAGGATTGTTTGCTGGGGGCATTCCGATTTCCAGTCAACTCATCCGTTCTCCACCAGGAATCAGCTCAAATCCGCATCCTCAACCATGAGTGGAAGAAGCTGAGAAACCCTTACACGGACGAGGAGCTCCCAGGCGCGGTCAACATTACTTTAGACTTCAAGCCGCTTTCGATGCAATCGAAGAAAGGGCTTTCTATCGAGGATTTCGACTTACTCAAGGTTATCGGGAAGGGCTCTTTTGGTAAGGTGATGCAGGTGAGGAAAAAAGACACCGGAAAGATTTACGCCCTCAAGTCGATCAGAAAATCGCACATCGTCAACAAAATGGAGGTCACGCACACATTAGCGGAGAAGTTCGTACTGAGCAGAGTCACGTCGCCGTTCATTGTGCCGCTCAAGTTCGCCTTCCAGTCAGCAGAAAAATTATACCTGGTGCTCTCGTTCATCAACGGTGGTGAGCTGTTCTACCATCTGCAGAAGGCCAGACGTTTCCCGCTCATCCGGGCCAAGTTCTACATTTGTGAGCTGCTCTCGGCTATAGAAAACCTCCACTCGATGAACATTGTGTACCGTGACCTCAAACCAGAAAATATTCTGTTGGACTATCAAGGCCACATCGCGTTATGCGATTTTGGTTTATGCAAAATCAACATGCAACTGGACCAGAAAACGAACACATTTTGCGGAACTCCGGAGTATCTCGCCCCCGAGCTCCTGATGGGCAAGGGCTACACGAGGGTAGTCGACTTTTGGACCTTGGGTGTGCTTCTGTACGAAATGTTAACCAGTCTGCCACCGTTCTACGACGAAGATGTCAACACAATGTATAGAAAGATCCTGAACGATCCACTTGTGTTTCCGGCAGACTTCGATCCGCAGACTAAGGATTTGATCACTAGACTTCTCAATAGAGACCCAAAGAAGCGGTTGGGCTACAATGGCGTGCACGAGATTAAAAATCACCAGTTTTTCAAAGACATCGATTGGAACAAGCTAAGCCACAAGGGCTACATTCCTCCTTTCAAACCACAAGTGCAGGACTCCACAGACATTAGCAACATCTCCTCCGAGTTTACAGATGAGCGTCCTATGGACTCTGTCGTGGACGACTTCCTCAGCGAAAGCGTCCAGAAACAGTTCGGCGGATGGACCTACGTGGGCACGAGTTTTAACCCAGAAAATTACGCTTAAATCGAAAACCAATCGAATACATTCTATCCATATTAATTAAGTTTACTCAATGCGAGGAGCCTGCTTACCAGCATGTGAAACCACCGTCAACAGTGATGTTAGATCCCGTAGTGTAGGAGGAAGCCGAGTTCGAGAGCAAGTACAGAACAGTACCGGTGAACTCCTTGGCCTCGGAGAGACGGCCCATAGGGGTCAGCGAAAGCCATCTCTGGTACATTTCGTTATTACCGTTAATAACGTTTTTCGTGAGCGGTGTAAGGATGTAGCCTGGGGACAGGGTGTTGACTCTGATGGAGTGCTTGGCCCATTCGGCAGCGAGCGATTTGACCATGTGGATCACACCGGCCTTGGACATATTGTAGGCCACCTGTGGCTGAGGGTCATTCACGATCTCTCCGGACATGGATCCGATCATGACGATGGAGCCTCCCTTGACACCGTTATCGATCAGAGGCTTGGCGAAAGCCTGAGCCACGTACAAAGCACCCAGAAGGTTCACCTTGACGAGCTTCTCGGCGTTTTTGGCTGGGTACTCTTCTGCTGGGAAGTTCTCGCAGTAGCCAGCGGTGTTAACGAGGTGGAGTGGGTACTTGCCGAAGTCGGAGTACACCTGGGCGAACACCTCCCTCACGTGCTCAGCGTCACTAATGTCACACACGTAGGAATTCATTTTAGGAACGAGATCCTCTTTGATCTTGAGCTCCTCGACGCAGAACTTGAAAAGCTCTGCCTGTGTCTCTTTTGTTCTCTCCAAGTTCATGTCCAGCAGGGCAATTTCGGAGCCGTATGCGAGCAGGCCCTTGATGATGGCATTGGACAGTCCACCGGATGCGCCGGTGACGACTGTGAGTTCGTTATCGAGTCTGAATGTTGGGACGATGTCGGCCATGTTTAAAGGATGAGTTTAAGCTCCAGAAGGTGGGAAAAGGCTGGCTTTTTATACAGACGCTCCCAAACAAAAATTTTGTCTAGGAAATCCGTTTGTGGGGGTGCAGGCGGAAAAAGAAAAGCAGCAGCACCCCCGGGCTTTTGTTGACAACCTGGAATTCCGCATGTGGACTTCCGTAAAAAACGGAAAAATCTATTGTTCGGTCTTCACTCCTTTCTTTTTTCCACCGTTCATTCGTCATAGTACATCTTTACACCCTTTTTTTCTTTCTTTTCATGACAAAACTGAACATAGGATTGGTCAAGTCGATCGCTGTTATAGGAGGCGGACCTTGTGGTGCAGCTGCTGTTAAGGCGCTGCTAAAAGAATCGGCCTTTGATTGTGTTCGTGGGTTCGAGCGTCGCGCAGGCACAGGCGGCCTGTGGAACTACTACGACTCCCACACTGGGCCAGACCCGGTGCCTGTGCCTTGTCTCGATCCGCACAGCCCAGATCTTGTGAAGCCTCGCAGATTGGCTCCAAACAAGTACATCTGGCCAAGCGCCATCTACGAGCTGTTGGACACCAATGTGCCCTACCACATCATGGAGTACAGCGGGTTCCCATTCCCGAAGGACACGCCACTGTTTCTTACGAAAGCACAGGTGTTGGACTACTTCAAGCAGTACTCGGCTGACGTTGAGCCCCATATCGAATTCAACACCAATGTCGTGTCCGTTCGATACCGTCCTAACGAGGAAAAGAAGTGGGCCGTCACCCACCGGTCTGTGTGCGACGCCACGCAAGGAGGGCTGAGCCCTTCTTCCGCTCATCCAGACAAGACCGAGTTTTTCGATGCCGTGCTGGTTGCCTCTGGCCACTACGAGCTGCCTTATGTGCCGGACAAAATGGGGCTTGCCCAGTGGGCCGCAAAATTCCCGGGCTCAGTGTCCCATTCCAAACATTTTCGTCACCCACGTCAGTTTGCACAGGTGCCAGGCAAGTTGCTTATTGTGGGCAATTCTGCGTCTGCATTGGACCTCGCGTACCAAATGGCGTCAATCTTGCAGCGCAACGTCTACAAAAGCGCCAGATCCCAGGCCATGCTGCCTGGCGGAAGCAGCGATTACATCATAACTGTTCCAGACGTCGATCGCTTCGAGCCTGAGACAAAAACCGTCCGCTTCATAGACGGCTCACTGCTTGAAGACGTGGGCCACGTCCTGTTCGCCACCGGCTTCCTCAGACACTACCCTTTCCTAGACGAGGTCAATTCCTCCGCCACCCCGGTCGTCACCGACGGCCTCAGACTTCACGGCTTATATAAGCAATGTGTCAGCTACAACTTCCCAGGTCTCGCCTTCATCGCGACCCCCCGGTACATCCTGCCCACGAGAGTGGGGGAGACGCAGGCGGTTTGGCTGTCGAAGGTGTTCCAGGGAAAACTACAACTGCCCAGCGTTGAGGAGATGCGGGCTGACGAGGAGAACACGGTGCGGGTCCAGGGCGACTCGCCCAAGTTCCACAACCTGCTGTACCCCCACGACGTCCACTATGCCCATGAGCTCAACCGACAGGTGTACTCGGCTCCCGGTTGGGAGCAGGGACTGGCTCCCTGCGAGTGGGACCGCGAGGACATTTTATACAGGGCATCTGCGGTCAGGCTAAAGGAGGCGTATCTTAAGTACCGCGAGCTGACGGGTGGCAAGCGGCCCGCTTCTGTGGACGAGCTGCGGCAGCTGGTGGACTTTGAGTTCGACAACGTGGACTGGCAAGAGTTCCAGTTCTGATAGCGACGATCAACATTCTTGGCAGGTTTCGTGGCCAGCGGGCGGCGTTTTTATTCGTTGGCTCGCTTATCTTAAATTTCCATGACGTTCCCGGCGACGCTGCGATTAGCGCTTGTGTCTCGAGTGGCCTTCCATCTTGCCTAAAGCGGCAAGCAATTGCACGAAATTGTCTGCCATTCATGTACACGGTTCAGTAGCCGCTGACTTTCTGATAAGATAATGCAATGTGCCAGCAACGACTGGCAGGGTCCAGAATTATATAACGTCCGGCTGGTTCTCGCTAAACACAAGCATGGGAGGATACGCAAACTCGGGTCTCGGGTCTGCCGAGCTGCTGATGGCAGCCAAGCGCGACTCTCTCGACAATCTAGCAGACGAAACCTCGACCTTTGTGGCAGCCGACATGGGCTATGTGATGTTCTGCACGGTGGGTGTCATGATCCTGACGCCTGCAATTGGGCTTTTTTACGGTGGGATGCTCAAGAAGAAGAACATCATCCAGATGTTGTTCCAGTCGTACATGGTCACCAGCACCATCACCATCCAGTGGTTTCTTTTCGGCTATTCGCTCGCCGTGTCAGCCTCGTCGTCCAAGGTGTGCGG
Source organism: Ogataea siamensis (assembly GCA_030574315.1). Lineage (NCBI taxonomy): Eukaryota > Fungi > Ascomycota > Pichiomycetes > Pichiales > Pichiaceae > Ogataea > Ogataea siamensis. The sequence continues at coordinate 48,697 of JAJMET010000021.1, forward strand.
CAATTTCACCCTCGGCGCGCTGGCCAAGCTGGGTGCCGGGCCCTTCGTGGAGGGCGGCACCATTCCGTCCATCATCTACTTCACCTTCTCGGCGTTTTTCCCGATCGCTACCGTGCAGATTTTCGTCGGTGCCATTGCCGAGCGTGCCAGAATCCTGCCGTCGCTCGTTGTGGGCTTTGTGTGGTGCACGGTGTGCTACTGCCCGTTTGCCTACTCCACCTGGTGCGCTAACGGCTGGCTCTACAACTTGGGAGCGCTCGATTTCGCTGGAGGAGGGCCCGTCCATATTGCGTCCGGTGTGTCCTCGCTGGCCTTCTCGCTCTTTGTGGGCAAGAGAAAGTACTGGAAAGACCCGTCCACCAAGAAGGACTACAAGCCGCAGAACATGGTGGCCACCTTCATCGGTGTGTCTGTGATCTGGTGCACGTGGCTGTGCTTCAACTCGGGCACGCTGCTGGCGGTCAACACCAGAACCGGCTACATCATGGCCAACACCCAGATCGCCGCCTCCACCGCCAGCTTCACGTTTGCTGTTGTGGATTACCTGATGGAGGGCAAGTGGAGTCTGGCCGCTGCGTGCGAGGGAGCCGTCGTGGGTCTGGTCAACATCACCCCTAGTTGCGGGTTCTACACCCCCTACTGGTCGTTCATCACGTCCATTTTCGTCGCGGGCTGTTGTCGCCTGCTTTACAATGTCAACGAATGGCTGGGCATCGACGACACCACGCGCTCGTTTGTTGTGCATGGGATCGGCGGAATTCTGGGGTCGATGTGTCTTGGAGTCTTCGCCACGCCCTATATCGCCGGTCTGGACGGGGTCACGGAAATACCCGGGGGGTGGATCTACCACCACTGGAAACAGATGGGTTACCAGTTCGCGGGGTGGGTCAGCATCACTGTGTGGTCGTTTGTGGCCACCTACGCGATCTGTTTCGCGGTCGACAAGATCCCCGGTTGCAAGCTGCGGGGAATCGAGGAGGCCGAGGAGATAGGCATGGACTTCTACGAGATGGCCGAGTGCGACGGCGCTCTGGACGAGCACTACATGGCCAGAAAGGACTCGGGGGTGTCGTACAGCGGTATGACCGGCGTGGCCGGCACCGGCACCTCGAGCGAGATCCACGAAAACAAGCTTGTGCATCACGTCAAGTCTGTCGAGGTGTAGTGTATAATGCTAACAGATTCATCATAACTCGTTATAACCCTTTACACAATGGGAACGCTCTTCATGTCGACCTCGACGTAGGGGTTCTCTGGGTTGCACATCACGTCCAGGTCGACCTTCCAGTGTCTGTCGAACTTGTCCGCCTCGTCGGAGTAGCCATGGTCAGAGTAGTCGTGCAGATGGAACAAAATAGTGCCGTCCGCCTTGCGCTCGACGTGCGCTTTCTCGAAATTGTAGTTTACACCAGTGTAATAGTTGATCTCGGCAAGCAGATGTCGCTGGATGTGGTGGCCCAGATGCCTCACAAACTTGCGCGAGCGCGAGTTCATGGTGGGCTTGATCTTGTCCGGGTTGTCGTGGATGATGTGGCGAACAAACGGAGGCAGGTAGTTGACCTTGAGATGGTAGAAGTCGAACTCATTGTCCCAGGTCTCGTCCTTCAAGTACTGCTCGAATGCTACAATGTCGTCGAACTTCCGCACAGGCGGCTCTTCCACGGAACTTCTTCTAGAGGACACGGGAGACAGATGCTCCAGATGGGTGGGCTCTGTCTGGGAGTAGGCTGAGTATTTCTTGGTCATGGTTGCTGTGCTACCAGACACCGAGCATGCCTCCATTTATACTGGGGATTGTGGTGCTGTTTCCGAGTGGGGCCACCTCGCTCACATGACTTTGCAACCCAAGTGACCTCACATATTTCCCAAAAAATCGTGTTTTGTTCTCTTGCATACGGTCTCCCCACACAAATCGATCCCCGACACAGTAATTTTTCTGGGTGCTTTTTTTAATAAATTTCACAATGACACCTGTCGGCAGCAAGCTTTCCCTAACTTTAAGTTACATCGTCATAGCTCTGTCGAGTTTCGCGCTGCGGGAGCTCTTCAAGATCCAGCTTGTGCCCGAGCTGCAGGCGGGCGGCCATGCGCAGTTCCTTACCAACCTTGCTCTTTTCATGACCATCTTTTACTTTTCGCTGAATGCAGTCTACCAGCTCTTTGAAATTGAACAGCTCGCATACGCGCGGCAATTTGTCAACGCCATGTCCATCTCGCTGGAGTTCGTGGTCACCCAAGTGTACTGGGGCCTCAGGCTGATCGACAAAGAGCTCATTCTCAAAGGCCCGGGCATCCCCATCGTGGTCGATCTCATCATCCACGTGTTGCCCTTCTTGAGTCTGCTGACAGACTACTTCTTTTTCATGGACCCTTGGCAGGTGTCTAAGAAATCCGCCTTGTTAACGACCGTGCTGATGGCGACCGGCTACTGGTTTCACCTCGAGCGGCTCATTCCCACTACCGGCCACTACCCCTACCCGTTTTTGGACGTGGACGACTGGTTGCGCGCCGTCATCTTTGCGGTCGTCTCTCTCCTGGCATTCTCGGCTTTCTGCCTTCTCAAGCAGATTAGACAGCCTTATGCCAATGCTCCCAAGGTCCTGAAGACCAATTAAATCTATACAAATACTGTTTATAGAAGAGTCAAATATTTGTTTTGTTCCCCACGCCCACTAATTTATATCAGGAAATTTATACTATTTTTTTTAACCTATGTTCCCCAAGGTCTTTGTTTTCGCTCTCTTGATAACACAGGCTTTTTCTTTAGACTGGAGGCTTCCGCAGTTGCCTTTGCGCTTCGGCCAGTCGCCAGCGTCTATTTTTGAATCCATGGTGGATCAGCCAGTCTCTGTCTCGTCAGACTCCCTCCATTATTCGTCCCTAGACAGACATGACTGGCCTATCGACCTGGACCAATACTCTGGCCAATATGTGTTGCGTGTGGCCGCACCTGCTAGGGAAGATATCGAGAACCTGTTCTTGACGGCCAACGAGCTCAAAATCCCTATTTGGGAAGTCTCTCTGTCCAAACGATTCATCGACCTCCAAGTCTCGAAAGACTCGGGTATGGAGTTCCTGGAACGCACGGTAGACCATTGGCCTGAAATGTACTTGGATCTGTTGCTAATTGTTAAGGACCTGCCGCAGGCAATCTTTGAGACGTACCCTGAAGCTGCCGTTGCTGCTGGAGAAGTCGACGACGACTTTTCTGTGCAACAGGACCTCTTCTTCAAGCGTTATAGAGACCTCAAGACCATCTATCAGTGGTTTGACCTTCTGGTGGCCACCTATCCGGACCTGCTCAAAGTGGAATGGATAGGACAAACATACGAGGGTCGCGATATAAAGGCCCTGAGACTGACAGCTCACAAGAGCGAGCCTTCTCCGGAAAAACCTCTCAAAACTCTGGTCATCACCAGTGGAATCCACGCACGTGAGTGGATTAGCGTGTCCACATCCTGCTACATCTTGTACCGGTTGCTGCAGGACTACGAAAAAGGAAAGAAAAAGGCACGGCTGTATCTCAGCAATATGGACTTTTTGTTCCTTCCCGTGATGAACCCTGATGGATACGAGCACACCTGGAGCGCAGATCGGCTGTGGCGCAAGAATAAGCAGGAAACATACAATCCAAGATGTTTTGGAATAGACATAGATCACTCGTTCAACTTCCATTTCACCAAGAGCGATGAATCGCCGTGCACTGAGGATTATCCCGGCGAAGGTGCCTTCGAGAGTCTTGAGAGCAGTGCCTGGGATAACTACCTTAACCAGACGAAGCACGACCATCCGATCTACGGTTACATCGACCTCCACTCGTATGCCGAGGAAATCTTGTATCCTTACGCCTACACCTGCTCAGAGACTCCCAGAGACGAGGAAAATTTGATAGAGTTGGCATATGGGCTCAGTCAATCGATCCGTCTTACCTCAGGAAAATCTTATGCAGTTCTTTCCGCTTGTGAAGATAAGGGCTCTGACCTGATGCCTGTGATGGGTGCTGGTTCTGCTTTGGACTACATGTACCACAACAAGGCTTACTGGGCGTTTGTTCTCAAGCTACGAGACACCGGAAGCCATGGGTTCCTGCTTCCTCCAAAATACATTGTTCCTGTCGGGAAGGAGATTTACGCATCCATCAAGTATTTTTCCGATTTTGTTACTGACAAATAGACATTTATTATTTCCCCTGTTTCACAATCGACGTAATCAGTTGGTAGGCCACCTCTGCTCCGTTCGTGGCCGTAATCTCTGCGTGGTCGTACTGGGGCGACACCTCAACCACGTCTGCACCAACGATATTCACGTCCAAGTTCCGCAGAAGATAGAAGAGCTCGCGAGGAAGCAGCCCTCCTGACTCTATGGTGCCTGTCCCTGGTGCAAAACCTGGGTCTAGACAGTCGATGTCCACCGAAATGTAGGTAGGATAGTCCTTAGGGATTCTCTCGTTGATACTGCGAACAATGTCTTTCAGGCCACTTAGACCATTGACCCAGATATCGTCTGCACTGTACCGTGCCCATCCTTGGTCATCATCGTCTTGGTAGTCTTCCCAGTCTTTTCCACTGATTCTCGTGCGCAGGCCAATGTGAACGTTATAGTCGTCGCTCAACAGATCCTCCTCGTTAGCCATCCACAGCATCGAACCATGTGTGAACTGAGACTGATCGCTGGACCAGAAAGATGGGTATTTGGACGGAGACCATGTATCCAAGTGCGCGTCAAAGTGGATGACAGCAACTTTTCCGTGGATTTTATTTAGTGCTCTTAGGTGAGGCAACAATATAGAATGGTCGCCTCCTAGTGCAACCAGTTTTGGAGGCCCAGAGCCATCGACAGAATTCTTTCTTCTGAGCAATAGCTCCTCAAAAGCTTTGGTCATTTGTTCCAATGCAAGCTCATTATCCATGGGCGTCACAGGAACATCGCCGCAGTCGATTACCTTGGCCCAGTCTTGATATGGGTTGATTCCAGCCCTGGTATTGAAGGCCCTTTTCGAGGTCTGTCTCTGCGAGCCGGTCCTAATAGCCCGGGGCCCAAAACGGGCACCGCTACGGTAGGTGGTTGCCGTGTCAAAAGGAACGCCAATGATACCGATGTCAAAGTCTGTCTCAGGACTGGTGAGACATCTTGTATGGTTGAGATGAGCGAACGTTTGAATGCCATTAAATGGCCAGTCTTCTCCCCACAATTCGTCTAATGTCGGTTCTGTGTTTGATGTGAACTGGATCGGGTTTTGAAGGCCCGATGCTGTTGCAATTGCAGCTAGCAGAGAAACAGCCACAGTTACTTTCATTTTTCAGATTAGACCAAAAAAAATAAAAGCGGATATCAGATAAAATATACTAATCTTAGCGGCTTATCACAGATTAGCGGATATGCGAAATATTAAACTTCATAATAATATCTGCGTAGGTAATCTTGATGAAGAAAGCCCGCAGCACGCGACAAAAAAGCCGTGGTGGATGTAACACATGCAGGAGAAACAAAATCAAGTGCGACGAACGTAAGCCGTACTGTCTGAACTGTTGCAAAAGAGGCGTTGAATGCGGAGGATACACAAAAGTCTACAAGTTCAAAGAGATCAAATCTGCCCGTGGGGGCGCACCAAAGAGCGTATCGAGTGCGGAAGACCCTGATATTATGCAGCTGAGAGATAGCAAGTCCAGCTTATCTGAACATTTCCACAATGCTGCGCAATCGATCACCGGTAAAACTTATGACCAGCTTGCGCTGGAGCAACACCTTGCTAGGAAGGGAAAGAACCCGCAGCTGGCATCAGAGCTCGAATCGGTCCTTGGCAAATTCAGAGGCCGATCACAAAATTTGGCTGCCAGAGTTACAGACGAAGACCACCACCATAGACGTCTAAATGGGTACACTGAGTTCTCTCAATTTTCTATGACGGGCTCATTTCCAACAGCTTTGTTTACCCCGTACAGCCGATCGCAGTTTGTTTTCGACAATTTTGACATGTCTACGTCAAACGTACTATGTGTTTATGGAACACCGCAGCTGAACCCATGGCGCACACATATTATTCCCCTGGTTCGCGAGTATCCGATAATTTTCGAACTTCTTGGTATGATTGTGTGCTCTCATTTGGGCGCCAAGGACCCGCGTATTAAGGCACTCGGCGTAGAGTTCAAAGTCCGTGCGTGCAGGCAGCTTTCCCATGGACTAGTCAATCATCTTTATCCTACAGATATCTGTCTGATGAGCTGCATTTTGCTGGCCCTCGACGAATTTTGGGATAACAAGTCACGGGCCGATCTTTCGCACCTACGAAGCGCTGCATACTTTGCCGACTTGAGACTTCGCAGTCCAAGGGCCGACCCCCGTTTCCAATTTTTGTTGAGCGCGTGGCAGTACATGAGGGTAATCTCTCGCACAACATTGTTGCAACCTGCGCTGGGATTCAAGCCCCTGGGCACTTCACGATTGGTGAGCGATGGTCAGCCAATCGACCACATACTCGGAATGTCGCAGGAAATTTTTGCCACGCTGGATTCGCTTATGGACCTTATAGAGTCTATCAAAAACCTGCCTGAAGCAGATTATCCGGACTCTGTGATTAACGAAGCAAGCATGCTGCACTACCAATTGATCACCTGGGAGCCGTCCAACGCGGGTACAGAATTGTGGACGTCAGAGGAAGTATCTGATCATATAATCACTGCTCAGTCGTATCGCTATGCCGCCCTGACTCTTCTGCAAAATGCGTTCCCGCAAATAAAGCGATTCATGAGTCCTCGTGAACTATCGCAAAAAGTCCAGAATTACCTTTCTTCACTCCATCTTTCTTCGGGGGCTTCTGTGGTGATCCATGTTTTTCCGTTGTTTATTGCTGCCTGTGAAGCTTACACGGATACGGAGAGAATTTGGTGCCGGTCGAAAATGAACGTTTTATTTGATGCCATTGCCTCAAACAATATTAAGCGACTTATGAACGTGATGGAGGAAGTATGGAAACGCAAGTATCTCTTGATGACTCAGTTTGAGTCTCAAGGAAGAAATGTACAGCCGGATGATCATTTGATTAGCGGCCTCAAAAGCCGTGCAAGCTGGTACTCTGTAGCTGCCGACTGGAACATTGACATATTTGTGGGGTAATGTCAGAAAGCACTGAAATCCGCTGTGGGATTCTGGACGCGTGTTTCGCTGATCCAGTTTGCAGAAAGAATGGCGTTTTGCACGCGTGATGTGTGTGTATTTGGAGCTCTGAGGATGGAAGAGACGGGAAATGCAACCCGAGAACAATAAACACGATTTGCGTTATGTGGGGCACGGCCACCGAAGGAAGCTTGTCGTCAGCAGTCTGGCTCTTGCAGGGCATCTGAAGCAGACTGTTTTCTCCTGGTTGACGACGAAGAACCGTGTCGTTTTAGCTGCTGCTCTACAGTTTACGTTTGTGGCCTCATTGCGCAAGTAGAAGGCTGTAGTCTGGCTTTGGACGAGAGGAAGGCTACGATAGAGCGCGATCAGACAAACGTAAAATTGAGATGAGTGGAAATCAAGCAGCTCCGTCGACCGTCGCGCACCAATTTAGCCCGGACATAATTTATATAAATTTTTGTCGACTGTCGATGGACGATAAAATACAGAGTCTGAGCGAATTAGTTTCAGGGCTCGAGAGAAATGCGGAGAGTGAAGAGTTGTGGAAAAGCGTGGAGACTGCCCTAGACAATGCAATGGCGCAGTTCAAAGCACGCCTTCTTGCAGCTCTACGCGAGGAGCTACAGAAGTCGGTCAAACAGTGCCGGACGCGGTTAGACACTATAAGGTTGCAACAAGGCCGAATCAAGCAGATGCTGGCTTTGGGGCAATGCTCCGCAACAGAAAACACGATCGAATCCAAAACGCAGGAGCTACGCCGGCTCAAGTCTCAATTGAACCATTTGCGGCGCGAGTTCCGGCCGGTTCCAAAAATTAGTAGGCAAAAAAATGAGGGCCCGGCACGGATAAAAGAAATTCCCGAGAGCGTGCGTGCATACCGACTGCCACGGGGTCCTCGCCAAAATAAAAGCCTGAGCGTGCGCGAGCTCTACGAAGCCTGGTTCGTGGGTAACCAGAGCACTCCTGAGGGCATGCCGATCGCCAAGCTCCTGCAGGAGTACCCGCAATGGAGCTCGACGGAGACCACCTACTTCAACCGATTGCAACGTGTGGCGCGGCTGCTACAGCAGGTGGGCGGCGAAGACGTGGCTAGTGCAGTAGACAAAGTGGAAGCATACATGCGAAAGCACAGGGTCCCTGGCATCAATGCTCTATCGGACCAGTGCTCAAAGCAGAAGGGCGCGCCGGGCATGGCAGAGGTGGTCCGGCTGGTACAGGAGTGTGCAAATACGGAGTAATTAACGTGCGTATTTGTAATCCAATCAAATACCGCGTTTTCCCAAACAGTTACGTAAAATTTCGGTCCAAAAATTTTTCCTCCCTAATTTACGTATCTTCTTCTAGATCCACCACTAGAACGCATAATATTCATCATGGCTTCTACCTACCAAACCCCTAACTACACTATTAGTGACTACGCCAAGTTTGCTCTGGCTGGTGCCGTTGGTTGCGGTGTTACCCACGGATCGATGACTCCTATCGATGTTGTGAAGACCAGAATCCAGCTCGAGCCTGCTGTGTACAACACCGGTATGGTTGGCTCCTTCAAGAAGGTTATTGCCAACGAAGGTGCTGGCGCTTTGCTAACCGGTTTGGGTCCAACCGTTCTGGGTTACTCTTTGCAGGGTGCCTTCAAGTTCGGTGGTTACGAACTTTTCAAGAAGACCTTCATCGACGCTGTTGGTTACCAGACCGCTGTTCAATACAAAGATGCCATTTACATTGGATCCGCCGCCATTGCCGAGTTCTTTGCCGACATTGCTCTGTGTCCATTGGAGGCTACCAGAATTAGATTGGTTTCGCAGCCAACCTTCGCCAACGGTCTGATTGGTGGTTTCGCTAGAATCATGAGAGAGGAAGGTGTTGGTTCTTTCTACAACGGTTTCACTCCAATTCTGTTCAAGCAAATTCCATACAACATTGCTAAGTTCTTGACCTACGAGAGAGCCTCCCAGGCTATCTACGGCTTCGTCCCAACTCCAAAGGATCAATTGTCTTCTACTGCTGTTACTGGTATTAACCTCGGTGCCGGTGTCATTGCCGGATGTATGGCTGCTATTGTTTCCCAACCAGCTGACACTCTGCTGTCCAAGGTCAACAAGACCAAGAAGGCCCCAGGTCAATCTACTCTTGGTTTGTTGGCTCAGTTGGCTGGCGAGTTGGGTGTCAGAGGTTCCTTCACCGGTCTCACCACCAGATTGGTCATGGTCGGTACCTTGACTTCTCTGCAATTCGCTCTTTACGGCTCCATCAAGGGTGCTCTTGGATGCCCACCAGCCGTTGAGTTGGGTGCAGGTGGACACTAAATAGCTGTAAGATTACATGTTTTACATAAGTTGCCACGTACCGGTACACTCTATTCCACCATCATATCTGTAGCGGCGAACGCAGCTGAGTTGTCTCCCTGAGCCTCCGTCTCATTTCCCTCGACCTGCTCGGCTGAAGCGCCTTCTTGCGTCCCGTTGTTCTCAGAAACTCCCATGTAGTTGTTGAGCTCTGCATCCAGCTCCTCTACGGTCTTGCGGCGCGGCTTGGGCTCTCTTTCGCGACCCCCGCTCTTTCTGGCCCGCTTCGAAACGTTGATCCGTTGCGACAGCGGAATCGCGTTTTCCACACTAATGACCTGGCCAGCAGCTCTGCGTCCGTCGAATCTATCTATTGCCACCTCGCAATCGGCCGGATTTTGGTATCCCACGAAAGCAACGCCTGTTGACTCACCCCGGGTGTTGTACTCTATCTTCGTGAAAAGCAGGTCCCCGATGCTGGAAAAAAGCCCCTCCAGGTCTTTCTCGGTCAGTTCAGGGTGCAAGTTTGAAATTCGCAGATATGGCCGTCCTCCACTGAGCTCCTCCGCCTCCTTGCTGCGAGGAAGTGGTGCAGACGGTCTGTGCGGCCTCCTGTGGTTTCTGCCTGGTCTTGCGTGGGCCTTCGACACACCCCTAGGCGTGCGTCTTGGTGGCCTACTGCTTGGCTTTCTAGGGTTGCTTGGGGCGCTGTTAATTATATCGTCGAGCGACTGTTCAAGAAGAGACATGTCAACAAATGTCGAGACAGAAAAAAACAAAAGTGCGTCGATCGACCCGCGGCCGCCCCAGGAGCCGATTCTGCACTAGCCGACCTTAATATGCTCCACCCCACATTTGCTCCGGCAAACAGGGGGTGCTGGCCAGCCGGACAAAGGCTGTTGAGCTCTATCAGGCTGTGTGTATTTGTAAACACAAAATAGCCAATGAAGCGGACGACGATCCCTAGTCCCTGTAAGCTGTCAAACTCCGAAAATTGCTACAATGGTAACCACCACGATAAGTTGGCTTCCTCGGCCGTTTAACTACAATTTCTGCATGCTTCCAAGCTCCGAGACCTGTCCCATGCTTACCCCCACATAGGCTATCCCCAACATACCCGCTAAAGTTGCCCCTCACGGATCCGGAGGAACAGATGTGCGGCAGATTTTTTTTTTTGAAAGGTCATCTACTTTTATTGTATAATAACCGTGGGGCAGCCATATAAATACACCCAAATATTCGCCACTTTTATTCTTCCATTTATCTAGAACCTCGTTATTATGGTCAAAGTTACTGTTTGTGGAGCCGCTGGTGGCATCGGACAGCCGCTGTCCCTCATGCTCAAAATGAATCCTTATATAACCGAATTATCCCTGTTTGATGTCGTCAATGTTCCAGGTGTTGGTGTCGATCTCTCTCATATTGACACAGACACCAAAGTCTCTTACCACCTGAAGTCAGATGACAATAACACTGGTCTGTCGCAGGCGCTCCAAGGCGCCAACTTTGTTGTTATTCCTGCAGGAGTGCCTAGAAAACCTGGAATGACAAGAGATGACCTGTTTAGGATAAACGCAGGCATCTGTTCCGAACTAGCCGCTGGAATTGCAGATACCTGTCCAGATGCCACGGTTCTTGTTATTTCGAATCCCGTCAACTCAACGGTGCCTGTGTTTGCTCAGGTCTTCAAAAAGAAGGGTACATTTAATCCCCGCAAATTATTTGGTGTCACGACTTTGGACTCTGTGAGAGCCAACACTTTCATCTCCGAAATCGCTACAAACGATGCAGACAAAGCTCCTAGCGCGTTCAATATCCGGGTTGTTGGAGGCCATTCTGGAGAAACCATCGTTCCGCTATACTCCGTCTGTGCTCCTCACATTTACGCTCTGGAAGACTCGAACAAGCTGGATGCACTTGTTCACAGGGTGCAGTACGCTGGAGATGAGGTTGTGCAGGCAAAAAACGGGGCTGGAAGTGCCACTCTTTCCATGGCATATGCAGGCTACAAGTTCTTGCACGCTGTTCTAGCTTCTGCCACAACAGACCAGACAATCATCGAGTCCTCGTACGTGTATCTAGATAGTTCTATTCCTGGTGCCAAAGAAACTAAAGAGATTATCAAGGGGCTTTACGGAGGCGAATCGCTTGATTTCTTTGCTATGCCCGTGGTGCTGAGCAAAGACGGCATTAAAGAAATCAAGAGCGACATCCTATCGAGAATCAACAACAAAGAAAAGGATCTACTCAAGATCTGCTGTAAAACATTGGCGGGAAATATCGAAAAAGGAGTTAGTTTCTCGCAATGATGTCTACTATAGTTTCTCATATGATTAATTCATTCTCCGCTATCTAATTTAGATGTAACCGATCTTGTTGGCAATATCAAGAGCATCGTAATCAGCAGTGAGTCTGACGTAAGCCTTCTTGGTTCCATTTGGTCTCACCAAAGTGTTCACTTTCTCAACGTCAACCTCGTAAAGCTCCTTGACGGCTTGCTTGATTTGGTACTTGTTGGCCTTCAAGTCAACTTGGAAGACCAGGGTGTTGCCGTCCTCAACCTTCTTCATGGCAGTCTCACTGTTGACTGGTTGGACAATGATTTTGTAAGAGTCGGCTCTGGAGTAGTGAGGCACAGACTTGGTGTACTTTGGCGATCTGGCAAGTTTCAAGGTCTTTGGCAATCTGAAGGTGGCAGAAGTTCTCACCTTGTTAGCCTTAGTAGAGTTGGAACCCTTAATGGCAGCCTTTTGGGCAGCTTGAGCTTTGGTAGTTGGAGCCATATTTGTTAAAGATATTTTTCAGCTAAAATTTTTCAAATATATGAGGGCACTCAACCCGCAAATTCTGTCACGTGATACTTTTTTCTAGGTCTTCACATATTGCATTATGGAAATTAGCTATATACAGTGGCCCTACAGTCTCCGAGGCGTTGGTCCCTGGACACCGCCGAACTTGATTGGTGTCAGATCTGAGAGTTTGCACACGTGCTCCCGCACGCCAAGTCCTTCTTTACCTTTCAGTGCGTCGAAGAAAGCTCGTCTGCCTTTTCCGTACTCCTTCACTACCACCTCGAGGCTGACGTCTCCCTTAAAATACGCACGTTCTCTGATGGTGCGGAAGAATGCTGACGATAGTTGGTATGCGGCCTCGTATTCTCCTCTTTGGGCGCCACGGAACCCTATGGTACCTGTGTTCAATGTGTAGACGGTCTTTTCTGGCAAAGTAAGGTAGTACAGTACTTTGTCGTTGAACGACAGTTGGGGGTTGTTTGCTTCATAATTGGCATCATACTCAACTTTAGTGAGCGTTAAATGGGAGTTGTTTTTGCGGAAAAGTCCATGGAGAACAAACTTCACTAACTTCATTTGAGAGGCTCTTTTCTTTGTGGTTTGCTTCGTTTGTTGGTTCAAGATTGCACCAAGCGTAGATGCAGAAGAGGGTTCCTGACCCAATGAGCGATAAGTGGCAAACGAGCGCGCCAGACCCAGTCTATTGAAAGTCCTGATCATGATGCGAATTCTTTTGTGTTCAAGAATATTTCCTTTTTTTTTCTGGTGTAAAGATGATGTGTCCCAAATTGCGCGACTCAATGCTGTGTATTGTTTGTTTCCGGAGATTACTCGAAACAAGATCCACTAGCTTTTTTTTGTCACCACGGTTGTTGAATCGTGGACCGGTGCGCTGCTTGACTGCTTGAATAGTTGTTCTGGTTTTGATAGACCCAATTCTTTGACTTTTGTGAACTAAGGTCCCCCCAAAATGGCCATTGAATATTTGGTGGAGGAGGTTACCAACAACCATACCAATGTTACCAAGCCCATGATAATCAAGGACATCGCCAAAATTGGTGAAGGAGCTTTTGGAACAGTCACACAGGCCCAGCTGCGCAATGCCACAGCCTCCGACGACCAGTGGCTTGGACCATTTGCCATCAAGAAAGTGCCAGCACAAACTGAATACAAAAGCAGAGAACTCGAGATCCTGAGGCAAACGTCCCACCCGAACGTCGTTTCTCTCAAATACTTCTTCAACTACCCTAATGCAGAAGACCGCGGCAAGCTTTATCAGCATCTGGTGATGGAGTCTCTGCCCTGCACGCTCCAAACAGAAATAAAAAGATATCACAGTTCCAACTTGATTCTCCACGAATCTCACATCCAAGTGTATTCCTTCCAGATTGCCCGCGGTATGAACTACCTTCATAGCTTTGGCATTTGCCACAGAGACATCAAGCCGTCCAACATTCTGATCGACCCGGATACTTTGGTGTTGAAAATCTGCGATTTCGGCTCGGCCAAGAAATTGGAGTACAACCAGCCTTCCGTCTCTTACATTTGCTCTAGATACTATCGTGCTCCCGAACTGATCGTCGGCTGCTCTCTTTACACCACGCAGATCGATATATGGGGACTGGGCTGTGTCATTGCCGAGATGTTCATCGGCAAACCTGTTTTCCAGGGACAAGACCCAATGCTTCAGTTGAGAGAGATCTCCAAGCTCTTGGGGCCACCGGACAAGGAGTTCATTTACGAGAGCAACCCTGGTTACAATGGTCCAATGTACTCCCATAGGCTCTACACTTCGAAGGTCAGCACGCGTTTCCAGAAAACTTTTGCTCATGCCAGTCCAGTTGCCATTGACCTTCTCATGAGTGTTCTTGTCTACCGTCCGCAAGATAGACTCCGTCCTCCCTCGATCCTGGCTCACGAATTTTTCAAACCTTTGCGGTCTCCCGAGTTCCAGGTCATTAGCCGTACCACTAACACCCGAGTGGATGTCCACAATATGCTCTACAATTTCAGTGACTACGAACTTCGTGTCCTTGGTGATGCGGTGAGGGATATTCTTGTTGATGATTCCTGAATATTTGCATTACAACGCCAACGAATAATTATAGTCCTCTTCCACGTTCTGGACGACCCATAAAATAATACAGCTTAGCGTGATGCTTCCCGTAGCGTAAATGTTCTCCAGCGCCATACCAAGCGTGGGCATTGCTGTGTAGCCTTTGACCACATACTTGAGAATCACAAGTAGGGCGCTGCCCGACATTCCGACTGCTAGGAGAGTGCATCCAATAAACAGCACCAGGCGCGCCTGCCATCTAATCGACCCGTCCCCAAAACCATCTGACGACATTAGTTGTTTTTTGTCAATCATGTTCACGATGATGGTACCTAAGGTGCTGCAAATGAAAGGAATCCAGTCCACGAATGTGACGTGGACTATGGAGGCGTTGACCGTTTTCGAAAATATGGAGGCATCTACCATAGCCCAGAAGCCAATTGCATACAATGCTCCGGCTATGTAGACTGCAGCAGCCTTCGCAGCCTGTGTGTTGGGGAACCGCAAAATTGGGAAGCGGAACAATCTTTGCGAGTCCATAATACGGAAGTTTTAGATAATTTATTTAATTTTTTAGAACCTCTCTATAGGTTCTTCTATGGTAATCAGGGGGTCTTTTGAGCGCTGTTTTAGCCACTGAGGCACAAAACGGCTTTTTTCCAGTTCAATAACGCCGTTAAAAACAAGCGTTCCGTACAGCAGAAGGCCGAATCCCACTAGTTGCAGGCTTCTAAACTGCTCCCACCCGATTGCCAGAGATACCAGCCACACAAGCAAAGTTCTTGATGTATCGATGGTCGACCTCGCGGTCGCATTAAGCTTGTTAGTCAAAGATATCCCAAAGAAGTTGAATGATGAGATGCAAAGCATTATGAGCAACGAACTCACTAACACTCGGGAGTGTGTAAACATGAGTTTCAGAGCGTAAACCATGTCCCACGAATCCTGCGTAGATTTATGCATGAATGCTTGACCAAATAGCATAAAAACAGATGTAGTCATAGCGCCATATAGACCCTCGTATCCAACAAGCTTGAGAGGGCTTACCTCCAAATTTGAAAGAATACTTTCCTCAATAACAAATTGCGCGGCGTTGCACATAATACCAAGCACAATGATGAGCATTCCAAACACAATATCTTTGCCTTCTGTTTGGATGGACTTGTCGCCTGCCTGCATTGATCCGCTAAGACCAACGATGAAAACTCCAAAAACCACCATGAACAAGCTAAGCCATTCGAGCTTGGTTATCGTCTTGTGCAAGGCAAGAACGGAAAACAGACCGACAAAAAGAATAACCGATCCTCTGGTCATTTGATATATGGACACGGGAGTGTACAGCAGACCGACATTGAGCAAAGTCGTTGCCGCAAAGTCACAAATCGCTGGAAGCGAGAGCACAAGCGACTCCTTTGCCGAGGTGATTCTTTTTTTCCCTAGCAACGGCGTATCGTCTAAAACAACTGAGCTTACCTTTTTGCGTTGTCTTCCTATAAAGACAGGAATCCAGCACAATATTTCGCCAACAAACATCTGTAACGTTTGTAACACCGGTTGCTCAAAGAGAACTTCATTTCCCGGTTCATCACATCTCTCAATACACTGATTGTCCTGGTATTTGGTTATAATAGAGTTGAGGCACCCAGCAACTACCGTTCCGCCTACTAGAAGCAAAAGCTAAGATTAGATTTCTGATTGCGTTGCACTTACTCCCAGATTCTTTCCCATGTTTTTAAAAAAAGATGTAATTTATTTTTTGGACCAAATGGTTGTGGCAGTGTATCTATTATTACCCCTTATCTTTGCGGAATTAAGAAATAATTAACTCTATTTTTTAAACTTCCCCTATGTCAAAAAGGAGGTCGTCTTTATCACAGTTGTCCACATTAGATGATTTAGAGAGTTTCAGAGCACAATCGCGAAAATCAACAGGACCCTCACGATGTTTTAAATGTGCACAAAAAGCCCCCGTTCCTACTAGCTCCAGACGTCGAAGATCATCTTCCTCTGTGGTTTTCTCAGAGCTGATCACGTCTTCAGAGCCTCTCCCTTTCACCATAAAGTTGTCTGCATGCTCTGATACTATTCATAGACAGGTTACAATGCCGTTTTCGGCCTTATTCATGAAAGATATATCGGATTCTCCGTATTTTGCCGAAATAAACCTGAATGACTATTACATTGCTAAGGAGAAGGAAGAGAATCTCTACAAGGGAAAAAAACGTAAGTTTCCTGGATTTGAAATCCCTGCAAAAGGTAAGCTACAGCTGATAATTTACAACAGTGAAAAAACTGTCAACTCTCTATTATTCTTTCCATATGACCTATCGCAACTGAGTCCAAATCATAAAAAAATCATAAAATTCCGCAAAAATAGCACGGTTACGTATGACTCGGAATCGAACCAGGAATTGAAAATCAACATAAAGAAACTTCACAATGAGCTTGAACTCAAGGCAGTTAACTACAAAAACAGGCGATTCTATCTTTTTGACTCGCTGAAACTTACATTCGCACCCGGATTTCTGTCCGAAAGCGTGAAGCTCCCTCTTGTTACAAATATTCCTGATCTCAAACACCACCAAATAAATCCCAAAATTCCTCTATATCCTCAAAGCTATAACACAGACATTGAAGTTGTTGAATCAGGCGAATATCCGATCAACATGACATATTATACCCAAAGATGCCCTTATTGTGATGAAGAAGATGAAGACGATTGTTTGCATTTCCCAACTTTCACATACGCTTAATGATACATGCCCTCATACATATAGCTCCCGGAAAAAATACTTTCCAGTGAGTAATTTCTTGCAATCCTGAGCAACACACCTATTAGGTGCAGAGTATTCAGGATCATTTAAGTCAAGTTGTTCCACTCCCACCATATCCAACTCCAGCTTTCTTTTCTTTGATTTAGTTTTCGCTTTCTGCTTCGCATATCTGTTGATGTTGTTGATGCATCTCCCACAGTAAACGTGGCCGCATTTGCCAAAAAACACCTTACGAGAAAGATCTTTGTCTGCAGTAGTGATATCTTTGCTGAACTGCCACGGTGACATAAACTTGTTCTGGACAACAAGCTCATGCTTGAGCTTCATATCTGTGCTGGTTTGAAAATCGTCGGGTATCCCTTCAGCCAGTGCCACGCCACACAAGATGCAAACCGAGGTGTCTTTTGAGGAGAAGCCATTGGAAAACATACTCTTTTGTTCCTCAGAAATAATAGCCTTTGACTCTTGTGTACGTTTCATTTTATTAGCCAGATTCGATCTTGATCGAACTCGGCGGTCTTCCTCTTCTTGCTCGCGATGTCTAATTTCATCCATGATGCTATGCGGTATCTCATCGTCGTCGTCTGGAGGGGCGTAATCCATCGAGTGCGTAGGCAATGCCACAAACCCCAGCCTGCTTAAATGTCTTGCGTATGGCGGTCGAGACCTCAAGTCATGAAGTACCCTGGATGTCAGTGAACTGTCGCTGAACGGTCCGCCATACCGAAGCGCATTTGCCATCAAATTATTGCGAAAATATTCATGGAGGTATTCACCTGTGAAACGCGGCCTTCGGACACTTTCTCTGACAGGATATCTTGGCCGCAGCCGTCGACGAGGCCGGTCGGCAGCAATCGACCTTTGTGTGCCTGATATACGCACCGAATTGTCAGGTTGGAAAACGGGGCCGTTTGGTTGATATAAGGTGAAACCGGGTCTTTGTCTCGAAAAGGCCCTACGTTGTGGCGGATCTAGCGTTTGTTCTCCAGTGATTTGGATGTCGTCGTCTGAATGCGTCTCCTCTACATCAGAGGGTATCACTATGGGGTCCTCCACAGGCGTGGCGGACCTAGTCTGACGCCTTTGACGCACACGACGGTGGTTGACGACTAGACTGTCCTCTGAGTCGGATAGAAGTTCGATGACTGAATTCCGTCGACTCATTAGAGTGGTTTGGAAGATAGTGGCAACGTAGTCACTTATAAAGGGTAAAAAAAACTTTTGTTGTGAAGACCTGTAATCTTTTTATCTATAACAAAAATATTTGGTTAACCAGCTTAGTCAAGTTACCATTTGCTGCACAGCCGAAGTTTTCTTTTTTTTCATTTTAATTTATTTCAAACGCACATTATTCTGGTACAAAACTACACCTCTATAAGCCTTTTACAATCCGCTTCTCATGTATCTTCCAACCACGATACAGTGGTCTCTCTCGTAAGGCTCCAAGGTCAGCTGCTCCAAAGGCTTTATTCTCTCCTCTCTGAGTTTTTGCACCTCCCTAGCGAAAACGGTCTCTGCGTCAACGGTGGAGTCGATACAGTTGGCCTTGATGGAAATAACCACTCCTCCCTTGTCCTTGAGGAAAAGATGCGAGTTGAGTGCAATAATTCTGGCTTGATCTGGTTGGGCAACGTCGGCGAAAACGGCGTCCACCATACCGATCAACATTCTGTATTTTTGCGGATGTCTAGCGTCTTCGATGATTGGAATAACGTTTGGTCTCTTTTTGGCCATGCCAATCAGCTCTCTTCCCGGTCTATGCGAAAACTCAACAGCATACACAACACCTTCTGGTCCGACAACGTCAGCGACGTGAGACACAGAGGTACCCGAAGCTGCTCCCAAATAAAGCACCTTTTTGCCAGGAGCGATGAAAAGCTCGTCCAAACCTCCCATAATACCAGCAGCAAGCTTGGATCTGAAAGGATTCCAAACTCTGTACTCAACCTTGGTGGCTGGGGCGGACTCGTCCTTGGAAGGCTCGTCAACAGATATTCTCTTTTCGCCGTAAACAGACTCACCTGGGGCGAGGTTCTTGGTGACCAACAAATCTTCTTTTCCTCTGGCAATGTAAACACCAGCATGTCTGTGTGGCTCAATTATCACCTTGGCTCCGCCTTTACCGGCCTTGCCTCCACGGGCACCACCTCTTCCACCTCTGGCACCACCTCTACCGCCTCTGGCACCACCTCTGCCTCCGCGAGCACCACCTCTTCCTCCACGGGCACCGCCTCTTGGGGCTCCTCTGAAACCACCACGACCTCCTCTGCTGCCGCCTCTGCCGCCTCTGTCTGAGAATGCCATAGTTACTTTGTTATAATAAAATCAAGTTAAATTTTAACAAAATTTATTTAAAAAATTTTTCAGCCCAAGGAGGGTAACAATTCCTGTGATAACTAGCTGATAGCTACAAGAAAAAGTAAACATCCTGTATCTTTGATCTTTGCTATGGTGTGCGATCTGAATAAAAAATATTTGGAGACGTTAGAGAAACGGCCGCTTTTGACTAAGTCGCTTACGGCAGCCGTCCTGAGCGGCCTAAACGAGCAGCTTGCTACGTATTGGTCAGGCCAATCATCAAAAACCACCTTCAGGATTGGGTCCAAGGAGATAGATATCTCACACTCAGTCACAAAGCGCGTTCCTTTGATGCTCTTATACGGACTTCTGATCAATGGCCCTTTTTCTCATTACGCGTATAAGCTCTTGCAGAAGGTGTTTCGACCACCAATGGGACCAACGAAAAAGCTGGCTCAAATAGTGACTTCTTTGGTCACGATTACTCCAGTTATCTCTGCCCTGATGGTCTCATACATTACGCTGATTTCCACTATCAATATTGAGAACATGAGGGACGTCTCGTCAGCCAAAAAAGAGCTTCTGACAGTCTTACAGAAGATCAAGACGTCGCTTCACAAATCTCTGATTTCTGTTATACGCTCATCGTGGATCTCAAGTCCAATATTTATGATCATTGCTCAAAGATTTTTGCGGCCGAATCAGTGGGCTGTCTTCTTCAATTTCTGCTACTTTGTGTTGGGCACCTATAACAATACCATCATCAAGCTCAAGCAAAAAGAGCAAGAAAAGAAGTCCCAATAGCATAATAGAGCAGGTCTCGTTTTAATACATGTCTTTACTCAGAATCTTGCTCGTCGCTTAGCGGAGCCTCATCGTCGTTATTCGTACTATTGTCCTCTGTTTTCTTCACTTTCCTCATCGGAATTACAGCCTCGAACACGTCTTTCCAGTTGTCAAACTCTGGTTTTCGGATTAGCATCTCTACCACGTGCGACGTCGCCAGGACGCGTCGGCCACTCACTTTGATGTATTCGTCAATAGGAAGTCGCCTGGTGGCTATTCCCATCTGGTCTGCTTTATTTTTACACAGCAGCTTATGACGTCCTTTGTCGACGATTCCACCAACCACGTAGGTCTTCCCGGGCTCTAGAACTTCGATCTTTTCGTCCGTGTCTGCGGTCAGATAAACCACTTGAGAAAGGTCCTTTGGTAGCAAATTCTCGAGCCCTTGATCGCTGAATTTCATGTGCTCCGGCTTCCAGTTTTGGTAATGTGGCAAAACCCTGTCAAACCTCTCCTTGATGCGTTTGTTGAAAGACGTCACCGTCATATCCACTCGATAGCGGTATTTTTTGTTGTCTGCATAGCTAGTGACCAGCTGGTTGGTCATTGAAACAATCTCTTTTTCAAGCATCAGGTCGTCAAAGTCGCAGTCTATAATTACAGAGTAACCCGCTGCCTCCTGCTCGATCTTCTCACGCTTCGGCTTATCTGCATTCTTCAATCTTCTTGTCTCCTTAAGAGTCTTGCGTTTTTCCTTGCGTTTCTGACGCATATTTTCTCTGTTTGCTTCCCATCGAAGCCTCTTCTGCTCCTTCTTCCACGCAGACTTGGTCATGCCCTCGGGCACCACTGGTTTCTGTCGCTGTTTTAACTGATCCATCAGATGTAGTTTTGGGCACAAACTAATTTTCCAGGTCGATCGACGCGACTTCAAAAATTTTTCAGTGCTGAAACTCCACTATTGCTTCATGGCTCCTCCACCGAGCCCCCTGATCATCGATGCCGAGGCCGTGTCTGGCATCACCGGCTCCATCTCCATTGCTTGCTGGATTATTGTGTTTGCACCACAAATATACCAGAATTTTATGCGTTCTAGTGCAGAGGGACTGTCGCTGATGTTTGTCGTCCTTTGGCTGCTCGGCGACCTTTTCAACGTCGTGGGCGCTATTCTGCAAGGCGTCCTACCCACCATGATTGTTCTGGCCATCTACTACACGCTGGCCGACGTGGTGCTTCTTTGGCAGTGTCTGGTGTACGGTCATGGTAAGCCCAAACACGTCGACCCTATTCACCTCTCGCCAGCCAACCCGCTCACAGAGCACGAGCCACTGCTGGAGAATGTTATCAGCCGCGGCGACGAGGATCTGGTAGACACCACGGGCGACGTTGGCAGCTTTAATGACATAGACGGCGTGAACATGAACGGCTCCCAGGAACGCAGCAAAGAGCTCTTCTACAACCTACTGATGGTGCTGCTTGTGGTGGTAGCTGGTTTTGGCGGATGGTTTTTCGGCAGCGCCAAGGAGGACGACGCACCGCCGTCCAGGGACGGCGACCTGGTGTTCAACCCCGTGGCCCAGACATTTGGCTGGTTCTGTGCTGCTCTCTACCTGGGCTCCAGAGTGCCGCAGATCTTGCTGAATTTCGAAAGAAAGTCATGCGAGGGGATCTCCTTCATGTTCTTTCTCTTTGCGTGCCTAGGAAATATCACCTATGTGGTCTCTATTCTGAGTGTCAGCACCGGCTACAGATACCTGCTGGTGAACTCGTCCTGGCTTGCCGGCTCGCTGGGGACACTGGCTCTCGACTTCTGTATCTTCGTGCAGTTCTTCCTGTATAAGCACGACGACGAGCAGGAGGAATTTGACACCGACGACGAGACGGCCCCAATCGCCTCCTCGACCCGTTCGTACGACGCTGCTTAAACACGCACACCTCGCACCTCTCCCCAGAACGCCAGACGCGTATGTAAAAAAATACTATTTCTGAGCAAAAGTACCATGTCTAGCATTCGTCCCGAGTTGAAATTCAGCGACGACCGCGACCGCACGTCGTTCTATAGCAAGTACTTCCGGCTGCCGCCCAAGTCGCCTCGCACCCTGCGTGTGGTGGACAAGGGCGAGTACTACATTGTTCTGGACGATGACGCGGAGCTGGTCGCTGATCTAATTTACAAGACACAGTCTGTGGTCAAAACGGTGTCTGCGGAAAACCGCACTGTCCAGTATATCACTCTATCTCCTGCTGTGTTTGCGAATCTGCTGAAATTGGTGGTTGTTGACTCCGGCCACAAGCTGGAGATATATTCCAAGAACTGGGACAATTTAAGGACCGCGTCGCCGGGCAATTTGGCGGAGATCGAAGAGCTCATCAACACCGCAGACCTCAATGCTGTATCTATTTTGGCTGCCCTCAAGCTCGTGTCGTCTTCGGCAGAGGGTAAGAAGTTGGGTCTTTCGTTCTATGACCCCAACACGAAAACTCTGGGTATTACGGAGTTTTACGACAACGACCTATTTTCCAATCTGGAGGCTCTGTTGATTCAGACCGGTGTTAAGGAGTGTCTGGTCCCTGCATCGCAGTCCTTGGACGCAGATTTGGATAAAATCAAACAGCTGATCGACAGATGCGACATCGTCGTATCGGAAGGCAGATCCGCTGATTTTACGGACAAGAACATCGAGCAGGATATTGTCAGGCTAACGGGGAACGAGCTAGTGCTGTCCACAAATGAGCTATCTACATTGAACGTGGGCCTCAGTTGCTGCAACGCCATCTTGTCGTATCTTTCGTTGCTGGCCGATCCCGCCAACTTTGGGTCTCTCAACGTGACCAAATACGATCTGGAGCAATTCATGAAACTGGACTACGCTGCCGTGCGGGCAATCAACCTGTTTCCACCTCCGAACTACAACAATTCCATGAACAAGACGTCCTCGTTGTTTGGACTTCTTAACAACTGTAAAACTGTGGGAGGCACTCGACTGCTCTCCCAATGGCTGAAACAGCCACTGGTGGACGTTCAGGAGATTCAGGACCGTCACACCATAGTGGGACATCTCATCGACGACCTCAACCTCCGCGAGTCTCTTCAGACGCAGTTTCTAAACGAGGTGCCGGATATTTCAAGACTAGTCAAACGGCTAGCAAATCCTCGTGGCTCAAAATCACTGGACGACGTGATCAGACTGTACCAGTTGTGCATTCGGTTGCCGGATGCGTTGGATTTTTTCAGTGTGTCGATGGACAGTCTGGATGACGAAAATGGAGCGCCGATCAAAAGGCTCTTCACAAAATCCTGGATTGACCCAATCACCGAGTACGCTGGCGCACTCACAAAATTCCAGGAAATGGTCGAGACCACGATTGACCTGGAATCGCTGGAAAACGCCTCATCAGCGCAGAGCTCCATGGTGGCCATTAATCCTGAGTTCGACACCAGTCTAATGGAAATCAGCCAGAAAATCGACCAGGTAAAGGCACAAATGCGAGAGCTGCATGAGACAGCTGCTGAAGACCTGCGCATGGAGCTGGACAAAAAGCTGAAGCTCGAGGTCCACCATGTTCATGGCTGGTGTTTCCGTCTGACAAGAAACGATAGCTCGTGCATTCGCGGCAATAAGAAATATAGAGAGTTGTCCACCGTCAAAGCAGGTGTGTACTTTACCACATCCGAGCTTAGCCAGCTGAACTCGGAGATCCAGTCGTTGGAAGAGCAGTATGCCAGCGGACAATCCGAGGTGGTGAAGGAGATTGTCACCATCAGTGCCACATATTCGTCTGTGTTTCTCAAGCTGTCCATTGAACTGAGCAAGCTCGACGTTCTGGTGTCGTTTGCACACACCTGTGCCTTTGCGCCAGTTCCATACACGCGGCCGGATAAGATACATGGCTTGGGCAGTCCAGACCGCCAAGTGGCTCTTAAAGAGGCCCGTCATCCATGTCTGGAGCAGCAAGACGGGCTGTCATTTATATCCAACGATATCCACTTCTGCCGCGACTCTGAGGAATTTCTGATAATCACGGGGCCTAACATGGGCGGAAAATCCACCTACATCCGCACGATGGGTGTGATTGCCTTGATGAACCAAATTGGCTGTTTTGTGCCGGCTGCCCAAGGAGCCGAGCTATGTATATTTGACTCAGTTCTCGCGCGTGTGGGTGCGTCGGATTCGCAGCTCAAAGGCGTCTCGACATTCATGGCCGAAATGCTCGAGATGTCCTCGATTCTCAAAAGTGCCACCTCCAACTCGCTCATCATTGTGGACGAGCTCGGCCGGGGAACGTCGACTTACGACGGGTTTGGGCTTGCGTGGGCCATTTCCGAGCACATCTGCAAGGAGATCAAAGCATTCACTTTATTTGCAACTCACTTTTACGAGCTCACCGCTCTAGCGGAGCAGTTTCCTGCCGTGAAAAACTTACATGTGGTGGCTCACACGGATACAAATGCGGACTCGAAAAACATCACACTGCTCTACAAGGTGGAGCCGGGGGTTAGCGACCAATCATTCGGCGTTCATGTGGCGGAAATCGTCAAGTTCCCAACAAAAATCATCGAAATGGCCAAACGCAAGGCTGGTGATCTGGACGAGATCAACAAGAGCACAGCCAAGAAAACAAAATTCGAAGAGCCGGAAATCTTGGAGGCCAACGATGTGCTTAAAAAAGCACTGAAAACGTGGAAGGCGCGCGTGGAGGAGCGAGGCGGGCTTGAGAAGCTTGGTGCCGAAGAGGCAGAGGCAGAGCTGCGCAGGGTGATGGAGTCAGATTTCAAAAAAGAATTTGAGTCGCCGGTCCTGCAGGAGATGCTAAAGTTGTAACAGGAAAAACGGTTTTACGCGGTGCAGGGGTGAACGAGATCTAGAATAATTCTCGCTACATAAAAAGAAACAAAGATAAAGACCTCACAAGACAACCATGTAGTGACCCAAAACGCCTTCCCGCAAACAGGAAACCGGTGCTCAGTGTGCTAAACGCCTTGCTCCCACCGCGGAGCATTTCTGCCCTTATCAGCTAGCGCAGGTTGGTGCTGCCGATAACATATTCACTAATATTCCCTTTCTGGCGACACCTTGCACCTATGCCGGAATCCACCGAAAACTTTTAAACAGCTCGTACGCAGATTATATTCCTCATGAGCAAAGCCATCTCCTCTTCCCGCGTTGTGGCCAACGGCACAGTTGGGCCCGCAACAGTTATTTATTCGGAATACACAGGAAAGATTCTGACCGTTGCTCCGGGCATACTGGACGATGGAGATCTCTTGTTTGCACAGTACAACGTCGTTTCCTACCGCAAGTTGGACCCTCTCGTTATCATGCCCGGCCTGGTGGATGCCCACGTCCATCTCAACGAGCCCGGCAGGACCGAGTGGGAAGGGTTTGCGACCGGAACACAGGCGGCTGCCAGCGGCGGTGTTACCACGGTTGTGGACATGCCGCTGAACGCTGTTCCTCCAACAACAACAATCGAAAATTTCTATCTCAAACTAGAGGCTGCTAAAGGCCAGTGCTGGGTCGATACGGCATTCTGGGGCGGACTGGTGCCAACTAACCTTGACCATCTGGTGCCTCTTATCCGGGCCGGTGTGCGAGGCTTCAAAGGCTTTCTGATGGATAGTGGTGTTAGTGAGTTCCCGATGGTTACTCCGACGTACATCCAGCAGGCGATGAAGCGTGTCAACGGATACTCGACGGTGCTGCTGTTCCACGCAGAAATGGACACCGACTGCGACGGGTCGATCGACGGTCACCAGCATTACGACGGCATCACTGACCACCAGGCCCAGCTTCTGGCCTCGTCTCCAACGCTGCAGCCGGTGGAACCCACTCTGGGCGCGATCTCACAGATGGCCAAGTCGCCCAAAATACAAGCTCTTTCGTTGGACGACGAGATCACACCTCTGGAGAAGGCTATCCAGGACAACAGTGAGCTGGAAACCGTCGATCCAACCGCGTACGCGTCTTTCTTAGCGTCGAG
The DNA here is from genome assembly GCA_030574315.1 of Ogataea siamensis. Classification (NCBI taxonomy): domain Eukaryota; kingdom Fungi; phylum Ascomycota; class Pichiomycetes; order Pichiales; family Pichiaceae; genus Ogataea; species Ogataea siamensis. The sequence continues at coordinate 74,786 of JAJMET010000021.1, forward strand.
ACCAGACTCGTTTGAAATCACAGCCATCAAAAATATCATAGACTGCTCCAAAAAGTATCCAACCACAAATGTCCATATTGTGCATCTAGCTACCAAAGAGGCACTACCAATGATTGAATATGCACAGAAAAAGCTCAAACTACCGCTGACTGCCGAGACTTGTTTTCACTACCTCACGCTAAAGGCAGAGGACATTCCAAACGGCGCGACACAATACAAATGTTGCCCGCCGATAAGGACGGACGACAACCGTCAAGAGTTGTGGCATGGATTGACAAAGGGAATCATCAGCTCTGTTGTGAGTGACCATTCCCCTTGCACACCTGAGCTCAAAGGGCTAGAGAGAGGTGATTTCTTCGAAGCCTGGGGAGGAATCTCATCGGTTGGTTTTGGGTTACCTCTGCTATATTCTGAGGGGCTGAATTTCGGTATAAGTTTCACAGACATCGCCAAATGGTGTTGCGAGAACACCGCCAAACAAGTTGGGCTCGAACACAAAAAGGGCTCGATTGCGCCGGGAATGGACGCCGACTTTGCTATTTTTGATCCTGACTCTCATCACACTGTCGCCAATGTTCGCACCTTTTTCAAAAACAAGCTAACTGCATTCGACGGCCGCAAAGTACATGGTCGTGTCGTCGAGACTGTTCTTCGTGGCCGCTCAATATATGCTCTGGGTAAAGGAGTGTGTGACTTGCCTATTGGCGAGCTGCTTCTAGAGCCTAGAAGAATTTAAATAAAAACATATTTAATTTAACTAAGTGATTAAAATTGAATGTATTACTATATTATGTAGAGCGCAACAAATTCCCGTTACACTCCGTATTTCATATTGATGATTTCGCCCACAAACGGATCGAGCTCCGACAATAATGCGTTCCATTCCGCATCGCCCAGCCCGTTCTTGAAGCCCGACAACAGTAGGTGTAACATGCTACCAAGTCTATTGGATGGAGTCTCATAGTATGCTATGCAGTCAATGAAGTGTTTGATAGCCATGCGTCCAGAAACATCGTGCGGGTTCAGACAGGTCGGATTGGTGGTGATAATATTACACATCCCTTCAAAGGATGTCTCCTTCTCTTCGTTTTCTTCCAAATATTTCATGAATGAACACCACGTAACCAGCACTTGCGCCACGTAAGGTCCCATATCCGAGGCATTGTGGACACCCATGCGCCCTATGGTAATCGAAGTATTATCTAGAATCGTTTGTTCGACATCGGTGCTCAAAAGAAGCGGGATGAGCACGTTCATGAAGTTTACCAGGTAGGGCTTGAATGCGTCTCCGGATAGACGCAAGCATATCTCACCCAGCGCCCACACTGCATTGTTGCAGGCGGCACTGGAGTCAAATGTTCGATTGGTGATCTCGTTTCCAATGCAGACCATGATTTGGTGCAGTTGAGGCACGATCAAAGGTTCGATGAGGAAAATCGCAAAGTCGCCCAGAAGAGCATAAGCACTTTGGCGCACATCATCGGTCGGGTCGTCAAAACATTGAATCACCAGCTTTATCAGTGAAATTTCGTTGGCGTCAAACTGTTGAATAAGCTGTGCGCTATGTCCCTTCAAGCCCTGGACAAGACCGTCAATCAGATCAAGCGAAGTGACTATGAAATCTTTCTCCGGAGCTTCGAACCCAGGATCGTCGTTGGACATTCTGACCTGTTCTATGCTTATCGCGAGTATGCGGAAAGCGCGCTCATAAACGGGGACTGCGTAAGGAGCAAACGATTCACCCAGAGCGGCAGCAACAGATGACATACATTCAAGCAACGGCCACAGGTCTTTGTCCTCGTCCGTGAGCTGCTGCCACTTCTCAATAAGCGGAGGTAATAAAATGTCGATGTACTCGGGCTTGTAGCAAAGTTGCTCTCCTACCTTCTCGGCAAAAGTCTGCACCGTGTCGTACAAAATAATGAGATTTTTCCTCTGATACTTTTTGAAGTAGGCCTGGAAATGGTGGAGAAGCGGTTCAACAAATTGAGTAAGTAGCTCAGGTTGCGCAGAGTCTATGAAGTCTGCCAGCGATGAACATGCGCTTTCCTGCACAACTTTCTTTGTATCCAAGGCGCATTCCATGATCGACTGGAACGTTGGTGCAAAGTAGTTGGCACAGGACCCTCCACTAAGCGCTTCAGAGCACACCCATGCAGAATAACGACCCAGAGTCCAGCATGTGATCTGACGCACTCTGGTTTCCGAGTCCTTAAGCCTCTCCACCAAAAATGGAATCAAAGACGGCAGTTGTGCTGATGCTTGGTCAAGACACCCTTCGGCGATTGCACCCAGCGCGAGAATCGATGCTTCTCTGACAGGCCACTGAGGAGACCCTATTCTTTCCTTGATTATGGGCAACGAGACTTCCAGGACTTCGTACGGGAAATTTGTCGCTAGTATGTCCATAGTGGCCGCAGAACACTTTCTTAAATTCCACTCCATGGAGCCGTCAATATCCTCGTCATCGTCGGAGTCATCAGAATCCTCGTCCTGATCGTTATTCGTGGCGTTGTTCTTGCTAGCCAGCTTGTGGGCTTCTTTGCCCTTAGCCATCTGCGGTTTTATGTCGTCATCTCTATCTGCAACGTTCTCGTTCTCCTGTTCGTCCGTGTTTTCAATCAAAAACACATCCATCTCCGAATAAACCATTTTTTCAAGAAGGACAGGTATCAGTGCCGGAAGCTTAGACTTAACGATGGCTTCCGGCATATCAGAAGTAGCAAGACCCAGCAGAAATTCGCAAGCCTCAAGAGCAACTTCCTCGTTTGAGTCTCCCATCGAGTGCATGCAGTAGTTGATCACACCATCCAGATGAGGCATTAGCTTGTCCGGACGCTCCTCGAGAATACTAGCAAACGCTGTACAAACCTTCGTTCTAACACTCGAATCTTCATCAGTAGCGAGTCCAAACAGACGGGACATAAAGTTGTCAAGATGAATGTACATGGCCTGGGATTTAATGATCAGTATCTGGTTGATACATCCTATAGCATTTGCCCTGACCTTTGGGTTAGGCGAGCTGGTCAGTTCAATTAGCTGGGGCACCATGAAGTTCACAGGACGCTCTCCATTGTATTCTCTGTCCAACAGGCGCGCCGAATCCTCGCAGATTTTCACAAGTGCACTCATCGCACCTTCTTGGGACTCTGCGGTCCCTGCAGCACCTGAAGAAAGCTCCATCAGATTCGGAAGAATGTTCGGCCACTGTCGAACACCGAAAATGGAAAAGAGAGTCGTGATCACATTACCGGTGATGTTTCTAACTAAGTTTTGTGAATCGAGCAGACCTTTTGGGATCTCCTGTAGAATGTGAGACTTCAAATCCTCAGATTTGGACTGCAGATTCTTGATCAAGTCATTTTTTAGCATTAGGCCAGCAGATGCCCTCACCTGGGACTCCAGAGACTGCCCGTTGATTAAAATATGCAGAAGATAATTATCGAAATCCGTCTCTAATCTTGCTTTCTCCAAAGCTTCTGTTGCTTGCAATCGCACATTGGCGTCAGAAGACAACGTCCCTGCAAGAATGAACACTATCTGGTCCAACGCCTGGGAATTCGGTGTCCACGATGGCATTGTATGAATGTAGGATATTATATGTGTATGAATAGAATTGGATTTCTGCCTGAATCTGGGGATGTGCAAGTACGCAATGTCCAGTCTATAGCAGAGTAGTCAGAGGATTGGGGTTGGTGATAATTTGGACGAAAATAAATCGTTCTTAGGTAAATACTCCACTAAATCAGCACTTGTTCTTCTAAGGTGTAAAAAAAAATTTTGTCAAAGTTATGGAAGCGATTACTTAACAACATGTATTACGTAATCACAAACTACGCGGACGCCAAACATGTTGGACAGGGTGAAAAGCGGTGACACCTTCTGACTGGGTTCCCCCGCAAAGAAGCAAATCACTTGCCTCTGATGAAACTTGGCCCAGCTATTTTGGAATCTGGTGGCCTCTAATCTGGGTCGCGAATATGCGTAGAAGATTCGGCTCTTTATACAAAGTTGGTTGCACATAAATAGTCTATATTTCCTTCCTTTCAGGTAGCAAAAGAGCATTTATCAAGGTGATGGATGCTCGGTGGCAATTAGCTGACAGGCTGACTATAAAAAATGAGAGGCTAGCCGGTAGTGACCTCTCGAAGTACGCAACATTTTCATGAATGCTACGACACCTACATATCATGAGCCCAAAAATTGCGTCCGTCAGGTTCTACTTGACATGAGACTGGCAGGCTAAGATATTTGGCATACCGAGCATTAATTGAGAAATGGGTAAATAGTAATTAAAATTATCATATCCTAAATAAGCGAAGGAAACTGAGATCGTGGCCGTGGATGAGGACTTGTGTTCCGCGGGAAGATGCGCTATGCTGTCTATTAGTGTACACCGAACTTAGTCGGTAACGATGAATTCATTTAACATCTTCTCCAATACCTCAAGCTGATTAAAGAGAGGATTGAACAGCTCATTGGCCACGGGATGCAGTGACTTGGTTTTTGACAGATCCGACTGTGATGTTTGTGGTGTCAGCGAATCGGTGGATACACTGGATAGATTTTTGCGTTGGGACAGGCTCGAAGTCGTAGAATCATTAGAAGCTTCTCTCTGCGTAAGATGACTATCTCTCTTCTCTAAGAACAACGAACGCTGCTCCTGGAATGACAATGTTTTAAATTGCTTGGCTGCTTGTTGTGTGTTCTCATCGACGGTGGTGTTAGAGTTATCGAATTCAGTAGCAGAGGCGGACGGGGATAGAGAAGCGGCTGACTCAGAACGTTCGTCCTGGTCCAATCGACTGGAAGTATCTGCATCCTCGTACGCACTGGAATCAGCAGATGCAATGCTGTCTGCTTCGTCAAGGTCAACGTCGACATCGTCTTTTTCTTGGAAAGAGAATCTGCGATGCGGCTCGTAATCCTCCAGATTCTTGACGAGGAAATTAGAGCTGCTGACGCGTTTCGTCACCAGCAAAGGGACTGCCTGCGAATGAGAATCACTTCCAGTATCGGATTTTGAGTCGTCAATTTCCTTGACTTCAGGCAATAATTCCGGAACGAATGAAACGGTTTTTCTCATTGACGACTTGCTTCTCTTGAGCGAGCTTTTACGTCCAAGTAGAGAGTTATCGCTCTTGCTGCTGTCATTTTGATTTTCATATAGCGTCAGATTAGAGCCAGAATAGACACGCTGCGAGTTCAGCTCAAATTCCTTGAGATCGTCAACCGACAGGCACGTTGTATCCTCTCTTTCTATCACTTCATTCTTCCAGCAATTAAGTCTCGCAAGGCGCTCCTCAAACGTCTCCAAGATTTCTGCTGGAGCAAAACCTACCTCATTGTCCGAATTTCGCTTCACCAACCACCAGTAGCTATCGGTATCATTGAGAAGTAGCACCGAATCGTCTTTTGAGAGCTCCAAATGCGATGGTTCGGGACCACTGAAATCGTAAAGTGCATATAGCTTATCTGGGTCGAGCTCGCGTGGTGGCGAGGACGGTGGCGATGGCAACATTCCTTCCATATAATCATTATAATTATCGCCTTCTAAATGATTGTGTTCATATTCGAGTTCTTCACTCTCTATATCACCAGAGATAGGTCTCGGACTCGCGCATTCATCTTCCAGGGCCTTTAACGTATCTGCAAACATTTGGTCAGTGTCCAAGGTACCAGAAACGGCCTGTTTCAGATCATCTACGGTTCGTCTTGCTTCCGCTTGATGCGTTGGATGGATCAAAGTGGATGACGCTTGTGACGAGCTATTAGACATCTCATCTGGCAGAAAATTCCGTCGCATTGGCGGCATCTGGCTCAGATCTATGGCTAAGGAATCTTGCTGTAGCCAGAACTCCTCGTCCTGATCCAAATCTTTTCGCGTGTATTGCTTTCGCTGGTCTATGTTCATGCCAAGGACTCGCTTCAAATGAGCGCAATAATGGTCAGGCTCGCTATTCAAACCGTATCTGCCGTTATTTATCGGCAAACGAACAGTTTCAGACAGTTATGTGACCCTGTGTTTTATTCAAAAATGAGCTTTTTCCAAACAAATAAATATTCTACATCCGTACACCAATGGCAAGGACCCTGGGCACTAGCAGCAAATCTTGACCGTCGAGATAAACTCGCCCATCCCAAGTCGTTGCTAGTAAAAAGCTCATGCACGTTGCTATTTCATGAAGTAAGCCCTATCTATATGCAGTATATCTCGTTGCTCTCTTGTAGCTTCGCCCACTTGGTCATGACTGAGGCTGACACAGCCACCAATGCCATGTGGCGCAGTGGGCTGTGCGTAATTTGCCTAGTCCAACCTTAAGAGTCTCCGGGAGTATAATTACTTCATTTAAATTTTGTATTAATTAGACATGTCCGACTACAAGGTAGGTATCATTTAAGAAGAGACTGACAATAAAGCCACCATCCGGCCCGCCACCAGCCAGCAAAGGCGCTGCAGCGGAATACTATAATACTGGGACCACGTCATATTCTGCGCAGCCTCAAGGTTATTCCCAACAGACCACACAGGAAAGAGGTATGTTTTCTGGCGGTCAACCGTACTACCAACAGCAGACGTATCAGCAGCAACAGCAGCCATACTATCAGCAACCGCAGCAACCAATGTATCAGCAGCAACCATATCAGCAACAGCAACCATACTATCAGCAACAACCGTACTATCAGCAACAGCAAAGAGGTGGAGGAAGTGATTGTTTGATGGCATGCTTAGCAGCGATGTGTGTGTGCTGCACACTTGATGCATTGTTCTAATGTGTAGAGCATGCCATCAGGGCGATAAATTGTTCTAAAACCTTATTTTCAAATGCCAGCAGTTCCAACTTGGAGTGCTTATCCAGACCAGAATCGAGAGCACTGTCTATCGCGTTCTGATGGAACAGTTCGTTTTGTACCTTTAGCTTAGCCACAAATACATCGTAAGCTTTCAATTTTTGCTCCTTGCTTTCCAGTTCGGTTAGCAATTGCTGCTCTTTCACTTGACTTATCTCGTGCAACTCATTAAGTTGCATTTGTAAGAATCTTGTCTGCTCCTCCCTTTCGAGCAGTTCTTCCTGCAGTTCAGAATATTTCAGATCGTTCCTCTCATTTTCGTAACCACTTTCCTTGTCTGCGATGAGACTGAACTTCTCCAAAACCTTTTTGTGTTCGGGAGGAAGATAATTTATATTAGTCATGGCCCACGCCATTCTCTTTCCTCTCACACTACTTACCAGAAGTAGACAGCAAAAATGGTAAACGGCATCAAGGAGAGCCAGGTCTCCTACGAACTCAATTTTTTGTTGTCCTTTAACGAACTTGTCTAGCAAACTAGCATCCATGGCATTGATGTGAGTTTCCACCACCTCTGTACCGATGAACATTTCGGACAGAAAGGTAGAAAGTGCCTTAAAGTATTGCGTATCCTCTGTGATCATATCCGTCCCCATTAGACGCTCGCCGATAATGCACTCTATGGTCTCATTTACGAATTTCGGGTCCAGAAATTCCATCAGACGCGGCCGCGTGGAAAGCGCCAAGGACTGGTATTCCTGAAGCCATTTGATAGTGGCTTCAATTGTCTTAAATTGACTAGTGTGGTTCATTAGATGAAGGGCTGGCTACTGTCGATTTGTTCTTCCTTTTAAGTTTAGGCGGCTTGGCGGGGTCTTGACGACTGCAAGCTTCTGACTCGCTTCCAGATGTTTTCTTTGGATTTGGCTTCTTTTCTTTGGCTTTCTTAAATTTTGGCACTGGACTTGGACTTTTGTCTTTCTTAATGTTTGGCTCTTTTTGATCCTTCTTTTTCGACGCGTCGACAGACTTTTTTGGATTCTTTTGGGCTGTCTTCTCATCCTTCGTGGTTGATTTGCTATTTTTCTTTTGTGTCCTCTTGGACTTCGGCTGAAGAGACTCAAGGAACTGTGTTTCAGACATGTCGCCGGATAGCATACTCAAATAATTCTGGAAATTAGACGAGTCTTCAAGTTTGGTTGTATTTTGATGGCACAAAGCGAAAGGTGTAGGAGCAGAAGCAAAAAAGGCTTTCTCAATGACTGGCCTATAATAAACGCCGTCGCTCTCAATTTCCAGCTTTTTCAGACTCTCAGCAGCAGCTTTCATCGTACGTTCACTTTCCATTTGTAAGTATGCTCTAGAATTTACTGCGGACTCGTGTATATTATCTGATCGATGGCCCTGAACAAAATAGTGCGATTTGACGCCGTTCAAACCAGCTAACCAATTGGTGAAATCTGAGTATTCCATGGAAGGCGGTAGGTGGCGTACTGCTATCCTCCATGGTTGCCTCCGCATCTCAGAAGCTCCTTGAGATCTACCAGTTTCATCAGAAGCATAAAAATTCATTAAAAAAATGAAATAAAATAAATACCTTTATATGTCCTTAAACGAATATTTGAGCTCGCTGCAAAATGCTATACAATCAAATACATTGCATGAAAAACTGTCAGTGGACCCAACCTCGCCACATATCGCTCCCCTGCAAAAACAACTACAGTCGTTCTCAAACAACAATTTGATGAGCGAAATTGAAAAGGCTTCCTTTTTTAGTGGAGACTGGCCTTCATTTGAGACACTTGTACAGAGCTATCTTATTTTCGTGCGAGATTTTGATCCTTGGTCACTACAGAACTCAATCGACTTGCTTATCAAATTCTATGAAAGCTTAAGCGTGGCCCTCAATAATTCCCAGAACACCAAGCTTTTGACATTGGTAAGAAATTCAACCACAAATATTGTTAGGCTGGCGAAACTGGTAGATGAAAGACTTATGGAGAGCAACGGAAGAACAAAGGATTATCCTCGCTTATCGTATATGTCTACCCTACTGCTGAAAAGTCTCAATAATATAAGAAACGATCCAGAACTTAATATTCCGTCGAAAAGGTTCAAGATTTCGATCCTCATGTTCCTCAGCATTACCCTGTGCCAGACTTATATGTACATAGACTCGGTGATGCTGTGTAACAACGTCTTTTCGAACATCAACATTCTCAACCTGGACAAGAGTCTCATTGCTCGCAGCCAGCTCATTAACTATAGATTTGTTCTTGGAAAGTTCCACCTTCTACAAAGCAATTACTTTGTTGCGTACCATCACTTTGACTGGTGTTTCAAAAACTGCCACCAGCAGACGCCGATCAAAAACATCATACTCATTTTAAAATACCTGCTTCCTTCAGGGCTTCTGGTGGGTAAGTGCCCTAATTTGCAGTACTTGGAAGCACAGCTGGGAAATCACGAGCTTCTGCGATTGTACAGACCGCTGGTGTCTTGTTATAAAAACGGGGATCTGTTCACATTTTCCAAATTGGTGGCAGCAAATCAGGGCTATTTCACTCAGCTAGGTATTCTAATTGGTTTTTTGCAACGCATCCGAATCTTGATTCTTCGCAACCTGGTACTACAGGTACACAAATTACAAGGGGGGCTTAGCTTTGAATCTGTACAGAGGGCTTTGGAATTATCATTGCGTCCAGAGCAAGTGAAAACGGAGTTTGCTGCAAAAAATCAATGGCTATACACGGTTCTCAATGGACAACTAGATGAAACGTTCGTTGAGACAATGTTAATGTCGCTCATAGATGCAAACCTATTAAAGGCAAAACTGACTCCTTCGAAGACAATCATTCTGAGTAAATCAGGGCTGTTTCCAGCCGCGTACACGGTATACGCCAAGAGCATAAAGAGAAACGACAGGGAGCTCTGGCTAGATTAATTTTTGTATTATATTTCCCAATTAGTCTCGGTTATTAGTATTTCAGCGCGTAGGACAAACTCCCAACCTTGACGCACGCGTCAAATTTCTAGTTCGCGTCCATCGAAGGAAGAGGTACGGTGCCACTATTGTTGTCAACACCTCCACACCGCATTCTCCTTTGAAAAAAAAATAACGCGTCCCCGGGGATGCATTAGTTAATGCATCAACAAACGCGTAAATATACTCAGAGATTATGGCTTTTCATGAGGAACCACCGGACTAGATGGGCTAGAGAGACAGAAGAAACGCGTCCACGAGTACTATTGCAGCGTTCTGAAGGCCTTCTGGTACTTGGCCGAAGGTCTGGAAAAAAATCCTATTTCGAAACAATTTTAAAGGAGTTTCAGCCAAGTATGCACACTCCTTTGCAAAGCCATTACTAATTTTAGCCGGTGTTGACACTCGACGTATATATAGCTGTGTAATTTACTTGAGTTTTCTCCCAGTCAACTCGCTAGCACAATGAAATTCACATCCTCGCTCGCTGCCATCAGTTTGGCCTCCAACGCTTACGCTGCCTATGTTGGCTCTACTTTCTGGACCACCATGACCCCATCCGCCACCTTGGACGGCGCCATGACCAGCTACTCGGCCACCTTCGGTATTGCTGTTGAGCCTGTGCATACTGGTTCTACCGCCGTTTCTTCTATCAACGTTGAGAAGAGACATGTTGTTTCTCAAATCGGTGATGGCCAAATCCAAGCTACCACCAACACAGAGGCTGAGACTTCTGAGACTCACTCCTCTACTGCCGCCGCTGTTGTGTCGCAGATTACCGACGGTCAAATCCAAGCCACCACTGACACCACCACTTCCTCTTCCTCTTCTTCTTCCAAGGAGAGCACCGACGCTGCTGTCATCACCCAAATTGGTGACGGTCAAATCCAGGCCACCACCGCTACCTCCTCTAAGAGCACTGCTGCTGACGTTGTTACCCAGATTGGTGACGGTCAAATCCAAGCTACCTCTCAGACCTCTTCCTCTTCCTCTGCTGCCTCCACTGCTGCCGATGTTGTGTCTCAAATCACTGACGGCCAAATCCAAGCTACCAGCAGCACCAAGGCATCTTCTGCTACTACCAGCGGTGTGATCTCCCAGATTTCCGATGGACAAATTCAAGCCTCTTCCACCGCTTCCTCGAAGACTTCTTCCGCTACTGACTCTACTGCCACCGGTAACTACATTGACTCCGTTTCCTGTAAGAAGGACGGCGCTCTCGCCATGACCCTGAAGGACGGTGTCTTGTACGACTCCAACGGAAGAATTGGTTCTATCGTTGCTAACAGACAATTCCAATTCGACGGTCCACCACCACAAGCTGGTGCTCTTTACGCTGATGGATGGGCTATCTCTCCAGAAGGATACTTGGCCATTGGTAACACCACTGAATTCTACCAGTGCTTATCTGGTACCTTCTACAACCTCTACGACGAGTCGATTGGAAGCCAATGTACTGCTGTCCACTTGAAGGCCGTCGAGTTGGTCGACTGTTAGGTATAAAATTGTAATAAATCAAGCTAAGATCTAAGGTTATAAATATTTTAAATTAGAGAAAATACAGGTAAAACCGGAAATATTGAATATCTTCTGGGAATTTTTGATTTCCTTGTC
>JAJMET010000022.1:0-58117 GCA_030574315.1 Ogataea siamensis
AGTACCCACCATTGGGAAGATTTGCCGTCAGAGATATGAGACAAACTGTCGCCGTTGGTGTTATCAAGTCTGTTGACAAGACCGCTGCCGGTGCTGGTAAGGTTACTAAGGCTGCTCAAAAGGCTGCTAAGAAATAAGCAAGCTAGCTTTAAGTTACCGCTGGTTATATATATTTAACTAGTAAATTCCTTAGTTTGATCTCTAGTCTAGGAAGTAGATCTTATTTGTCAGCGAAGTTTAAGTATATGCATTTGAATCTGATTTTGGATAGTGAATCACGGCGGAGATTTGGGGGTTTACGATAGTCATTGGATCAGTAATGTTAAGTGTTCCGGTTTGTGGGATGGGCCAACCCTCTAACACTATTGAGGTCGTTTAATATAACCTGATTCGTGCGACTAAGGGACTTCGACGAAAATGACGAATTACCTGTTCCCAAATTAACGGAACGTCTTCCCTGGTCAATTTGCCTTATATGGCCATCATTAGTGATGGCTGCATTTGTACAAGAAGAGGACCTTTTCCTTGGAGCAGTAGGGACAACCGAATATGCCCTTTCACGGAACGAAATTCCAACTTGTTTCATTTTCTTGCTATTTTGTAGACTTTTGGGATCCAATTCTAAAAACCAGTTCGTCTTTTCATCAAATTCATAGATATGGTAATCCACACCAAACGGCTTAGGCTCAAACATGTAGACCGTGTGTAACGGTACATCTAAGTCGCCAACCGAATCTTTACTCAAATTCAGAAAGTAGGCAATTAGGACCCGTGCAACTACCCGATGAGTTATTATCAGGATATGATTTGTAGTTCGTTCGAGCTCAGTAATCAGGGGCTTGAGTCGAGCGATGACATCTAGGTATGACTCACCCCCCACTCCCGGATAACGGTAGCTCATCTTGTTTTGTAGCCGTGACTGAAATTCTTCAGGATACTGCTTTTGTATTTCTGCATATGTCATCCCTTCAAACCTTCCACTGCCGAGTTCATTCAACATTCTCATTTGCTTTAAGTCGTAAACTTCATCAGAAAAATACCTTGCAGTTTCAATACTTCGCTGCAGCATTGAGGTGAACACAGAAAATGAAGGCTCTTCCGGTATTGCTTTATTCTTTTCTTGTTGACAGTCGAGACTGTCAACTTCATCATTAGTCCTCAGTTGATTTTCTCTGAACTCACGTTTCTTAGTCTCGATGAATTTTGACAACGCTTCGGCGAAAGCCTCTCCCCTTGGGGTCAATTCAGAATCACCGCCAATTCGACCTTTAACATTATCGAACGACTCTCCGTGTCTTGTGATAAATATTTGCCGGGGACTCAAATTGAAGTTCAGAAAATAGTAAATGATTTGGGAGGCTAGGAAGCCTTTGATATTGCAAGCTATGACCTTACGCCCAACGTCTATCATTTTCACGTACTGAAAATTTCTATCTTTCTCTTCCTCTTCGTCAATGGTCTCATAAGCTAACTCATAATTTTTAAGTCTTCCCAGAAAATCCTTTATCGCCTGAACTGGGTCTGTATTACAATAATCAGGCCCCTGGAGCTTCAGACGGATATTGTCATCCAATATTGCCTTGTCGTTACATATGCTTTCCAAAAAAAGCACTTTGAGTTGCCCGTTGCTTTTCTTCATGATTGTGTCAAGGACAGTCTTCCGTCGAAGTTTTGTGGAATTCGTTGCATCGAAAACACCCACACATCCATCACCTTGGAGAAGATACTCCAGCAAATTATCCAAAGTCTCCCTAGCCCATTGTTCTCGTAAATTTAGATTTGCTTCATTATTCGGAGAGAAGAAACTAGCGTCATGGAGCATGCCACTATGTTTATCGGGAAGCGGTGATCTTTCTGGTCCTAAATGAGCCGCTTTTGCTCTTCGAGTGGCGCCGACGTTAAATATTTTGGCATTTATTTGAAGCCAGTTGAGATAGCGAACCAGCTTGTTGCTTAAGTAAGATTTACCTCTCGCAGGCAATCCTATCATGACCACTACTACTCTTTCACTAGTATTAACAATGGACCCATCTGGTGATATTTTTGACTTTGTTTGACCCGGAATATCTAACGTGGTCTTGGTAGCCTTAGCAATGTTAGGGACTTGAACTTTGGGCCTAAATTGATTTGCGCCTTGATATTTCGAAGAAATCGATGTATTGTCATTCACGTCTTCTTCTTTTTCATCATCATCATCTGATTCCATAGGAGATTCGAGATTGCCAGCAGCTGGAGAAACTGTACCACTCATAATAGGCGTATCATTAAGTGGTCGTCTGTTGAACTCAGAAACTGGATCATTTGTTGTGCTTGTCTGTGCAATATTGTAATTTAAAAGTTTTTGATTCAGCAGCTGTAGCTCAGTCGCCTGCTCATGACTCAAGGGCTCTTCACTGCTATCATCTTCACTTGTTAAAGCTGATTCTGATTTCAGAAGGTCGTTTTTCGAATATGCTATATCTTGTTGGTCCGTAGGATTGCTGTCTTCAGTAAGGCGACACAAAGGCGACTGCGAGCTACTTCCCGTATTTTCGGTCATTTGTAATTCAAAAAGTATGCTGAAGTTTTAGCAGGACTTGGATATCACCAATAACTGGTTCTAAGTAATGATCGACTAAAATCTAAATCAGTTTATTAATTGGTAGTATCAGGTTTTCCTAGTATATACTAAACTCTCCACACTTATTTTTTTAATTTCGTATCATACGATAAAAGAAATCTTATCGAATACAAAATTAGATAGATCACTTCTTAACTCAGCAATCTCATCACATATTCAACTGTGGTAAATGTAGCAGCACTGCAAGGTATTGCTCTCAGTAATGTTGGGCCTATACCTCTCCAAAAACCTAACACGCCCTCCTTCTTGTAGATGTCGACTGCAACATTTATAGCCGACCCACTATACCGCGAGTTTGCACCAAAGCCATCACTCTGAAGTCTACTCTTTATGACGTCTAGTGGGTAGGAACTAAGCCATAAAGCATCTCCGGCGGCAGCGCCACAAATCAAAAGTTCTAAGGTAGAAATGTCCCTGCGGTCAACCTTCTTCCATAGCATGACTTTCTCGATTAAATATTCGTAGCTTAGGAACCATACCCCATAAGCTTGTGCTTCCCTTAGAAGGGTCACTGAATTCCCCCTGAAAATTCCTTTGGCGATTCCTGCATCCTTGTAAATTTTCAGTAGAGCGTCTTTAGGACCATTATAGATCTTCTTGTTATCTTTCTGAACTTGCAGCAGTATCCTTACTTGTTCCACAGCAGATGTAATAGGGCTATTCACTAACCCTGCAAATGCACCTGCTAAATAAAATTGACCTAGAGTCAAGTCTTTTTGCTCTGAATAGAAGTTCAGTATTTGTCTTTTGGCTTCATGGAAACCATAAAATTGAATAGAAACACAAGCTCCAACTCCTACCAGAGGAGCTAAGGTTCCTTTATAAAAGGCCCTCACACCTTCATTTCTAAGTGTATCGAGAAGTGCTGATACAGGAGAAGAATATTGTCCAGTTTGAACACGAACCTTGATAAGGTCAAAAGGCTGGCCAACCAACACTTGAACTCCTCCACCAACAAATCCGGCACACTTTCTAGTTAGTCAAAATAAAAGAAATGCAAGGTAAGATTCTTACCGTATCTTTAGCTTTGCGAGACCAGCTTTGGTCAATATGCGTTTGTCTCTCAGACATGGATGGATTCGAGGGTAACACATTCTACCCTAGCACGTAAGATCCGTAACTAACACAAAAATGATGAATCATCACGTGACTATATTATATAATCAAAGATAGAATTAGTACTATCAAAAAATTGCAGAACTTGATATAGGTTTACACATGCTCCTTGTCATTGATCATCCTCGTGACTAGCTCGTCAAGTGGACCATAGTCTTTTGGTGAAAGTATACGAAATTCCGAGCAAAAAAGAACGAAGTGTTTGAGGGAAGTGTTTAGATGCGTCTGCAATCCTAGCTCATTGATCTCATCGAAATGATGACAATACATGTGAGCGTAAACTCGAAACAGACGCTTCATAATCGTTCGGACCAATGCTGGAAATTGCTTTGGAAAGGAAACGCCCATTTTAGTTGGAAATATGCTATCATCATCAAGGAATCCTTGTATCCAAACCATTAATGCCTCAACATAGCCCGGCGCGGACATTGACACGGGCTTATTACTGTTTCTATTCATCGGATCTTGCCATAGATATTCGTATTCCTGCGTAGCGATCATTCTAGGACATGTGAGAGGCGAACAAAATTCAGTAATGGTTCCGTATAGCATGTTGATCTGGTTATAAAAGTCCACGACATGGACAGCCAGCCACTCATTCAAGTCCTCGTCTTCCGGCAATTTGACTGCTTGAGCTAATGCAGAGCCCGAGCCAAGTGTTTGCTCTGCGTAAGTACGTATTTCTCTGTGATTCGAAACATGGTGTTGCATTTGTTGTTCTTGCGGCGAGTAATAATTTTGCTGCGATTGATACTTCGAGCTAGGAGACGACGGGTTGCTTTCCGGGTTCCTTCTGAACACACGGGCAGATCTTATTGTAGGTATAGTTGAGGGGTTAAAGTGGTTTTGAATGAAAGACATCGTCTTTTCACGGTTTGCAAAACTGGATTAGAGCGAAGAAGTATATTGATAAAATTGGAAATTAACGTAAACAATCTTACGCTAGTAAAATAATCACTTGTTTACTTTTTGCCATAATTATTAAATTAGTAGCTGCTGATTCGCATCAATTAGGAAAAAGCGTTCTTTAAAACTTGAAGATAGGTCGTCGTAAAGATAAAACCTATTGGAAGCAGATAAACTTATCACAAAGCTTTGTGAGACCTCACCAACATTGACACGATAAAAACGTGAATTGGTGGCCATTGCAAAAGAGATTGTGTCACACATGTGAAATCAAATAAATAAACACATCAACTTTTGCACGATGTCTACTGATTTCCCCTTCCTTCCTAGCCTTCCTGTAAAATCCGTAGCTAGAATCAAGGGGGCCCTTTATGAGCTGGTCAATAAAATACATTTTATTGAGCATTCCCCCGTAGAACGGGGTCTACAAAATCTTGTTCATATGCCTTAAAACTGATTTTTAGCTGCCCTAATATTTCTCTTAAACATGTCAACTAAAACTAATGAATACGGATGTTCAACTGTAATTTTAGCTAAAACATGTGTTCGTCAGCTGTACTCTAGCTACTAAATCTGTTAAAGCTTTACAATCGATTAGCTAATAATTGATTGACTACGTAATCAGGCAGGAAATGCACCTTGCTCCGATTACTCCAGTCGCCCACTAGAGCATTGTTCCACTTGCCACATTATGCAATGATGTGATGTGTTTGGACAGTGTAATAAGATACATGAGTATTAGTGGGATACTGAGACATCATTGCGATGAACATCTTGCTATATAGTAGGGGTAACATAACAGATCCTCCTTTTAAACTATCCCTAAGGGAGTGCACTTTACTACTTAATTATCTTTCTATTAAGCTGGCTGATTAACGTAACCTGTATTGGTTATCGTTCCATCAGCATAGGAGATATTTCCTGTTACTTTTAATTCAGACTAGGTAGGTATCACAACAAAGTCGTGACTAAGCGCTATACGCTACTCAGCTCGATAGGATACAATAGGTTATAATAACCTTTACACGGGATTATATAAGGGAATTACATAATCAAAAGCTCTTTTAGTCTGACTAAATCTTTAGACGAGTAAATTTGGTGTAAGGATGTGGCTGGAACGCTAAACCAAGCTAGAATTTAATTTATAAATAGTCATAAAACGGATAACAAGCATGTCTAATCTGATACAGGTCACAAAATGCGACGTCGAAGATGCACATGGAAACACTGACCAAGAAAACGTTTTTCAGGAGCTCATTTCACGGGCTAGATCATGCAGGAATACAAAATCGGGAAAGTTGTTAAGGCCGTGGACGTTTGAGGTTGTGGGTGGCTTCTTCAAGCAGTCTGATGTTGAAACCGACGACTCTAGTTTTGACTTACTAAAGGAAAATTTCGGGCTCAAATTGGCCTCATGGAAAGAACTAAAGGACAAGCTTTCTGATCTAAATGCCAGAAGAAGTGATAACGAGGCATATAAATTACTTATTTGTGCAAGACATGGTCAAGGATACCACAATGAGGCGGTTCAGATTTTTGGGATTCAACAATGGAATGATCATTGGTCCCACTTGACTGGTACGAAGCTTTCTGATGGTAGGGTACTTCAATGGGCCCCTGATCCAATGCTGACAGAGTTAGGGGAAAAACAGGCAGATGAGTTGCATAATGCTTGGGTGAAAGAGATTAAAAATGGGGCGCCAATCCCTACCAAATATTTTAGTTCCCCATTCACAAGGTCTTGCATGACGCTAGTACGCACCTGGCAAGGTATTTCTATTTGTGAGGATGGAGATAATGTTACTGACCTAATTTCATCACGAAGATATCATCCAATCATTACCGAAAATCTGAGAGAGACCATAGGCTCTCACTTGTGCGACAAGAGATCCACCAAAAGTGTCATATCGGAGAGATTTTCGAAGTATGGTTTTGAGTTTGAAGAAGATTTCGAGGAAGATGATGTATATTATAAAGATGAATGGAGAGAGACATTGAGTGAACAGAGTCTAAGAGCTGACGCTTTCCTGCAAGACGTCTTTGAAAATCATCCTGATGATGTGTATATTAGCTCTACCTCGCACGCAGGAGAAATACGTGCCATTATAACAGCACTAAGACATAGGAAGTTTGCGATTCCCACCGCAGGAACTATCCCAATAGTTGTGAAAGGTACCCGTTCTTATGAGTAATGCTGCAAATGGTGTGAATCAATGAACTGGTTAGATTTAGTTCTTCGTCGTTCTCGATTAAACTACTTATTCAACTTAGCCTGGAGTACTATGGTGTGTGTAAATCAATATACTTAAAAAATGAAACTTCACTATTTGTTTCCCCCTAGCAGCTCATTCACTGAATCACACGCATCTTCTGCGAAGTATCTGACGTCGACATCATCATCCTCGCATAAGTTTTCCAGTGTCGGCTTGATTTTGGCCACCACGAACTCACGCTCAAATGTTACAAGCTTCTCCGCCACAACTAGAAGGGATTTAGCAACATTGAATCTAATGTTTGGGACGTGATCCTTTTTCAAATCATCAATGAGTGGGTAAAGCTCAGATGCAACTGTCTTCGGGGAAACAACTGGTACTAGCTTAGTGTATGCAAACAAACATGTAATTCTGCAAATGAAATTTTCAAAGTCTTTGGACTCTTTTTTTTGTTGAATTCTTCTGATCAACTCAACTTTGCACCATTCCTCACCAAAGAATTTGGTTAAGCTTTGAAGGTTCAAAACGGCAGCCTCTCTGATGGAATAAACGGGATCCCACAACCATTCCATGCAAAGCTGTCCCAAAGCTTCATCGAAGAACGCAACCCCTAGCTGTTCTGCGAGTAAAGGAATCTGTTCAATGATCGCCAACCTCACTCTCCAAAGTTTATCATTCGCTAAGGCCGTAATCGCAGGTAAGAGAGACTCAGACAATAATTGTATTCCAATGACCTCGTTGACAAGATGCAGATTAGAAATGATGTTTAGTCTGACCTCACTAAATTCGTCTTTAAGCATCTCCACAAAAATGGGCAAAAGATGTTCAATGGTGGAGTCCTTCCCTAGAATAGGAGCTAGACCCGTAACCTCGCTCGCCAGCGCGCTTCTAACCGTCTCGGATTCGTCAATGCTCAACTGAGAGACAATCGGAACGATGTCATTCAAAACGATCGACTCATCACATTCATTAACTATCCGGCATACTCCTGGCAATTGTTTCGCAATCGCTTTCCTGACCTCGGCTTCATTGTCCTTCATTAGAGAAATCAAGTTGGTAACCAATTTCACAGTATATTCTTTATCATTGAAACTGACAACCAACTTCTCAAATCTATCTGCCACCATATATCTTACCCGCCAACTAGGGTCAACGATTAATGTCATTAAGCTTTTGAACAAATCTTCGTTGTGAGTATTCTCATGGATGTTCCTTAGAAATGAAAGAATAGCGATAAGAACATCGATAGATAAAAACTTCACGGAATCTTGATTATCATTCACCAGCGATTCATACATGGATGTAATAAGATCCCAATGGAATTCAGAGACAGTGTCAGGAGTGTTGAAATTGTTAGCTAGTACATCAATCAACTGAGGTAGATGAGAAGCAGAAGCTTTTCTAACCATAGGAGAGTCATCCTGAACCAATTCATGATACAAGTTCAGCAGATCAAGGCGCGTATCAGACGGAACACGAGCCACAACGCTTGTAAACAAACCTGTAGCTGCAATGTGTAACGAAAACCATCTTTCTTTAGCCAGCCGCTCTATTAAGGGAATAAAGTCCTCCAAAATCTGAGACTCGCTCAAGTGTTCACTGATGGAGTTCAATGACTCAACGGCCTTATCCCTAACTATGGGCTCTTCACATGCTGCAATCTTCTCCAAAACTGGAATCAGCAAAACAGCATATTCTGGCCCACCAACATATGGAACAAATCTTCCTAACTCTTCAGCGGCAACAGCAATAACTTCGTCCTCGTCTTCGGGAATCACGTCATCCAGAAAAGGAATTAACTCTTTGCGTGTTCTCTCCTTGCCTAAGGCGATGGCAATGGTGTCCAGGCGCTTCATGGCCTGAACTCGACTAGCCACATCATCGTGTCTAAGCTCATCCATCAAAAGAGCAATTGGATAAAGCTCTTCCGAAGACGAACCTTGCATATCTTGTTTGGACGGTTCCATGATTCTGTCGCCAATAACCTCCTCAATTTTTCTTGTTTTCAAAACTCTCTGATAGGTAAATGTCAATTGATTTGAATGCTAGCAATTCCGAAAGTTGGCGTATAAACGAACGGCACTCTTAAGATCGATATATAGTGCGTTTTCGTAGTCCAAACTTTTTATGATTTTGTTTTTAGTTTCAGGACGATCGCTTGCTGAGAGTGATGTCGAGAATAAAAGGAAATGTTTTTTTGGTGTACAGATGTAACATAGTAATACACTGTTAAATTTCGTCATACATATGTAATCTTCATTGATTCCTGCAGTGTCTCTCTCGTCCGACGAACAAACCAAAGCGCATGCTTCTTCAACGCCAGGCTTTTGCGAAAGCCAAAAAGAAGCAGGAGACTAATGATAAATAGAGCTAACACTCCATGTTTTGCTACTTTATGAATAATCGGCTCATGGGACAGTACTAACCTAAGCAATATATTTTTGGAGACATCTCCCTTATCGCTTTTAGAGACTCTATTTGAAGAGTCTTCTTTATCATCTTTTCTGGATGTCTTTGCTTTCCTGTTTTTCATTTTTCTGCTATTCAACACATTCGACTGTATTTTTTTGGACTCCTTGGAATTCTTTTGGATCTCATTGACTTTTGCCAGAACTTGTTCTTTGCGAGCTGAATTATTGGCGTATAGTATTCCTGCCAATCTTATCGAGTCTTTAAAGTCACCAAGCTTAGGAAGAACATGGATTAGGTAAAACTCAGCAATTTTAAGCTTTTCGGCGGGTACTTCTAAGGCATTTTCCTGAGCAAAAACACCATTTACGTCAAAGTAATGCTTCAGCTGTTCATTCAGTTCAGGTAGCGAAAATCCATTTGATAACTCAATAATGAAACAAAGTAGAACTAAACTAGGCTCAAGTGTAACATAATCTCCATGGTTTACTGCTCCCATTTGAGTAAAGAGGTCACCGCGCTTGAATCTTTTCTCAATGATTGAGTCACTATTTTCACTGCTCATGAGATCAGCCTTACCTTTCAATTTGAGATCTATCAATGAAAGGTATAACCTGTAGATTTTAGTTGTAAGTTTTCTTCCTAGAGCGAGAGTGTTATTTTCGGTGCCAAGAAGAGCATCAACAAGAGGCAGCGTGAGGTACCATGCCTTTTTGAAGTTGCGATTAAGATAGTGCTTGATGGCCAGCTCATATTGTCGCTCAAGATTTTCATCATTTGAGGACTCTTTCAACATGATAGAACTCATTTCAGGCGCCCGAGGTATAATCTCTTTCGTTCTGGAAAACATGTTTGCTCCCTCAAATGCACAAGGTGTCACAGTGTGAGTGAAATTGAGTGAAAACGTTTCGTTCAAATCCTATGTTAGTTCTTGCTTTTAGGCTATTTTTTTGCTGATAATTTACAGTATTACCTCATCATCGAAAATTCTTGGAACGTAAGTGGACTATCCACAACAACTTGTTTGCCATGAACAACACTCTGGAGCATGTACTCGACTGGGCTTCGCAACACGGAGCAGATCTTGATTGCCTTCAATTTGAATACACGAAGTATGCGGGCGTTCGGGGTATAATAAAGAAAAGACCAGAGCCAGGCAGTTCTATACTTGCAATCCCGCAAACTCTCTTCATCACCCCCAAGGAAGCTGAGCAAGTCTTTGGGATCAAATCAGTGGGAAATAACCTTAATTTGCTTTTACTGGCAAAGCTCAAGTTCGCTGAGGAGGATGTTATAGCCGGGGGTGATAATCTGTCACTGAAGTATAAACCGTACATTGAATTTCTTCCCAACTCTGGTCTAGATATTGGGTTACCCTTTTTCTGGTCTGAAGCTGAACAGAAATTGCTTGAGGGAACTGATGCTTATATAATGATGAAGCGTCAACTGAACAAAATCCTCGATGACTGGAAATCCATTATTTCTCTCGTGTTCGGTTGTGAAGCACCTGACACAAATTTAGATGAACAAGCGCAATTAAACTCCACCAGCGATTGGAAAAGCTTTGGGGCTTTCCTATGGGCGTACTCAATATATTCAAGCAGGGCTTTCCCTTATTTCCTGGTTGATAAAAGTGAGAAGGATCATAGTACCGGTTTTTTGCTGCCTGTAGTGGACTTCTTGAATCATCAAAATGGAGCGCCCGTCAAATGGTCTTTTGCGAGCGAGCGTTTTACCTTCCAATCTTTTGATGACGAACTTGATTGCGGAAAGGAACTTTACAATAATTATGGAGACAAGTCGAACACTGATCTTCTGCTTAGCTACGGGTTCGTTATTGAGCGAAATGAATTCGAAACTACCTATGTGACCTTGAAAGTGTCTAATGAAGCAATCGAATCTGCTCGGACTTTTGGAATTGTATTGCCCTCCGATGCTTCAGTGGATGGTATTAACTTCGAGCTCTCCGATGGGAAACCGCTTTCTAATGAGCTTCTTGATTTCCTATCTTTTCTTCATCAATTACCAAGTGAGAAAAATCAGTATACATTGAGAATGAAATTAGAAGCGTTAATGATGTTGAAGAACATTTTGAGCTCACGAAATGCATCGTTCAAGCTATGGAACGCCGAAGGCTCGAGCGCTCGTGACGAGGTGATCAAAACTGTCAACACTTATAGGCGTTCCCAAAGGCGCATTTTACAAAAAGCTTTAGAGCTATGCGACTCACAGGAGAAGTCATTGATTCTAATGCATAAACCCCTCACTTTTCAAAAAGCTGTGAGGTTAGATGTTCAGTTTGAAAATGCTCTACGTCAAATATTCGGGGTGGACACATTAGAACAGATAAAGAAAAAAGGTTTGACAGATCAAGCGCTACTTCTCTTCATCATGAGATGTTATAACCAAGGTCATGGTGTTAATTCTTCTTTGAGATTTATTGCTGACACATTCAGCGATGTAAAGTCAACCATAAGGATTACAGCAGAGGATGTTGATGAATACAAAGCTTTGTACTGTTCTTTGTTCCCTCGACTGAGCCAGGTTCTTCCGGATATTTTTGGGAAAGGAGATTACAGTGCAAAAGCTTTGATAATAGCAGGCACTGTAGTTGATAGGATCGCTTTCCAAAGAACAACGAATGGGGAATTGTATTTAGTCAAGAAAGTACTTCTGTAAATGATGAAGCCTCAGAAATATTCTGCCAACTTTTACCCGTGCGAGTGTACGGTATATATTTATCAACGAAAATTATAAACTTCTGTACAATTTCAATATGTCTGGCTTAGGTAACAATAATGCTGCACGCATACCCACTTCTCATACCTTGTGGTCACCATATGATACTGTGAGGGATGCAGCTGAAAGTATGGGTCTTACAAACCAGCTGGGTGAGGAGGCGGCGAAGAACCTTGCTATGGATGTGGAATATCGAATACACGAGATACTGGAACAGGCCCTGAAATTTATGCGACATGGAAAACGCAAAACACTTACCACGCAGGATATTGATAGAGCAATGAAAGTGCTTAATTTAGAGCCTTTATATGGGTACGACGTGTCTAGACCGCTTATTTTCAAGGAAGCTCTGGTGGGTCCAGGCCAAACTTTATACTACGTTGACGATGATGACGTGGAATTCGAAAAGATCATTAATCAAGCACTACCAAAAGTTCCAAGATTTACTTCCTTCACTGCTCACTGGTTGGCGATTGAAGGAGTCCAGCCTACCATTCCTCAAAATCCAAATCCTAATGAAATCAAACATCTTCCTCCGACCCAGAGGGGTTCCGTGGATAATATGTTAAGCCTCAACAATGATGAGGTTTCGCTCACTACAAGCTCCTCTACTGGACTGACGGCTGTAGAGCAAACTTCTCAGAGCAGAAAGAAAGATCTCGATGTCAAACCACTGGTCAAGCATATGCTCTCTAAAGAATTACAATTGTATTTCGATAAAGCAGTTGCTGCTCTTATGGATGAGGAAAATGAGCATTTAAGAGCTGCAGCTTTGGAATCCCTTGAGTCCGACCCAGGGCTTCATCAACTGGTGCCTTATTTTATTCAATTTGTTGCTGAAACAATCACTCATAATCTAAAAAATCCAAAAGTTTTGAATACTATGTTGATGGTGATATATTCTTTGCTATCCAATTCGTCCATTTTCCTAGAGCCTTACATACACGCTATTATGCCGTGTATTTTGACTCTCCTATTAGCCAAAAGCATAGGATCTCAAACTGTTTTCCAAGGTGACTACGAACAATTAAAAATAAGGGAATTAGCAGCATCACTGTTGCATAGGATAGTAAGGGATTACGGTTCGTCATATACTACGTTGAAACCAAGAATCACAAGAACGCTACTGCGTGCGTTCCTTAGCGGTACGACAAAAAATGCCATAGGAACGCAATTCGGCGTGATGAAAGGTATGAAATCGCTGGGCACAGAAGTTATTCGAATCGTGATGGTGGGAAATCTTAAAAGTTGGTCAGCATCTGTTTTGGAAAACCTTGATCATAATTCGGCGGCTTATAAGCTCCTTGTGGACAATGTTATCGATTGTCTGGCGATGCTGGCCGATGACACGACGAAAGTGTGCAATGAATCATTGGCATCCGAAGATAATCCGTCTCCTGAGCACCAGGGGCTAAATGATAGACAAATGGAAAGGCTGAGAGAACGGATAGGTAGTACTCTTGCGGAAGAAATATCTTTAGGATCCGATTCACAAAATCTTTATAAGGGTATTTTTTTCGGAGAGTCATATTCTATGTAACATAAATGATGCGAGTTAGACTCCGTTAGGAGGGTGGCAAACCAGTTACGGCTTTAATGTAATGCTCAATTGAATGTCAACTTTCTTTTAGTGCGGTTCGTATCTGTATTATTGCTGAGATCGCTTTCACTCAAACGATGACCGAAATTAGTGTCAGAGGAAGGTCGAGGTAATGATGATGCCGCAGACTCAGGTGTTAAACCCGACCGTCCAGTTTTTTCAGTCTGCTGTGAATGAAAGTTTGCTGTGGATTTCATCAGTGACGAACTACATGTACGCCTCGATAAAGGAGACTGTACTATCGTGATTAAACCTTCATCATTTTTTGGGGATTGGATGGAACCAGCATTCTTTTGGTTCGCTTCAGAAGAAACTCGAGGAGGAGTAGCCAGAACCACATCATCTGTTTTACAGTAAGACGATGGCTTTGAAAATTCATTCCGATATAGGTCCTGGGTTGATTCCAAACGGTCCTGCTGAGTCTGTCTTTGTCTCTTCTTTGGCGTGGCCTCCACCTCAGTGAAGCATTGAACTTCATTGGGTAAGCTTGATGATTTTTGAGCAACATGTCGTCTGCGATTATTCGTAAAGATTGAGGTGGTCTCTACTTCGTCTTTTTTTGTTCGTATATTTGTGTCGTAGCCGTTCACTTGTAGTCGTACTTCTGGGGAAGCTCTCGGTTGCCCATTGGTAGAAGCTTGTAGAGAGAAAGATGTGCTTTTAATCATGTCAAAAGTCTTCTTTGAAAAAGTATCTTTATATCCGAGACTGGATGTCTTTCGCTTCAGTTTGATCTCATGCCCGAGATTATTTTCAGCTAAAGATGAACTACTTCGGCTTCCATCATGTCTTTTTGGAATAGTCGACCGCTCTCCTAATACTGGTTCTTTTGATCTTCTGGATGTAGAGGGACCTCGTGCTTTGTTCATGAGTTCTTTCAGAAGCCTTGATTGGGATTTCTGGAAAAAAGGTATTATAGCATTGACCAGAAATCTGTAGGTAGATTCTTCATCAGAAGACGAGATGCCCATAATGGCATCATAAACACAGAGCTTATCTACCAAAGCGTTAACATTTGCTTTCAGGGCTTCAGCATCAGGTCTTTCCTTATGTAATGTGCTTGACTGCCTCAAATCTGTTGTGAATTGTGCACGCATTGGAATTGCAGTCCCGATAAGGGTGGGTACCAACCTTTTCTTTCTCCCTACCAGAGGCTGTCTTGCGTAGCTAGATGCTGTTTTTGTCAGCTTGCTTTGTTGATTGTCGCCGTCGTCTAATATTCTAAGAAGCTCTAAAATAAGAATGACTTGCAATTTGGCTTCTCTTATTTTAAGTCGAGTCATGAACTCCCGAAATGGCATCCCGCCCTTATCATTGATAGTTTCAACGTATTCTGAACGATAGAGCGCTTCACACTGATCAAGCAGATTAGCTTTTGATGTGACGAACGTAGCGCTTTCACTGAAATCAAGCCTCTCATTGAAATCCATCAAGGAGGGGATAATAAAGTTATATAGAGTATCTTTGACTAGCTGTAGATTTGAGTGGGATAGAATGTGAATTCTGGGTAGAGCAGTTTTTGAGAAATATTGCAGAGGAACCGGCGTTTTGTATAGTGTGGAAAAGTATCTTTCTGAAAGGAACGCTTGCGGGTCAACACGGGTTAGACTTTGAACTGTAGTAAAAGCATCCAAAGACATATCAGTTGGAGGGGCCATCGTGAGTAATAGCTGATCATTCCGAAGATTCTGTGACATATTACTTTTTTTCACCGTCGGGAACTGGTAATCGATTGTCGGATAAGTTGGAGTAACTATCTTTGCTGTGTTCTTCAAAGTACTTTCATTTAGATTGAGGGACAATTGGTAAAGAATCCAGACATTATGTCGTTGTGCTGGATAAAGAATACCAGTTCGCGGTGTAAGAGGACTGTTCCCCCGGGAAATCCTTGTGAGTACATAAAGTGACGGCATTTTGGTTCCCTGCTTGAAAGCTTCAAATTTCTGAGAGATGTGATCTCCCAGAGCAAGGCTGAAAATGCTATCAACGCGGTAGAAAAGCAGATCAGTATTGGCAGTTGTCACAGGATATAAAACTTTTATCGATATTTCAGTTTTGACAGAAGTCGCCGTATCAGTGCTTTGGGCTGAGAAGCTAACATCTGGCAATAAAAGGTCCTCGAAAAAGTTTGAGCACATTATTATCACCTAAAAGAGGTCAGTCAAGAAAGCTAGTTCATTTACGCGAATTGTTCTATATTTTTTTTTGGATGT
Organism: Ogataea siamensis; assembly: GCA_030574315.1. Lineage (NCBI taxonomy): Eukaryota > Fungi > Ascomycota > Pichiomycetes > Pichiales > Pichiaceae > Ogataea > Ogataea siamensis. The sequence continues at coordinate 15,817 of JAJMET010000022.1, forward strand.
GAAAAACAAGCTCAGTACATCAAAAAATAAAAGACAATCTTCCTATCCTGCCAAATTGATCTTTCCATGAGGCACAAATTCCATAATTAGCGGAGTTACAATAATCCACCCATTGGTCCTTAAGGAAATTTTGGAGCAGCTCTGTATTCTTGAAATTTAAGTAATTTAAATTCTCTGTGACCTTTCGATAGATAACTGTACGGTCATTTTCTAGTAGGCAATGCGAACCGATGGTCAATAAAGGGAGTAGCAGGCAATGTTCCAAAGGGCCCATCTCATACCCACCGCATCCTTTGGCAGATGTAGTAGCATGTGAGACATCCGGGCATATCATGTCGTCGACGAAACGGCGGACGACCGATTGTATCAGTTGATTGTCGACTTTAAGTTCTGAAAACACTCTGTAATGATACAATAGCCCAACACAGGCAAATGATCCCACAAATCTCTGCCATGGTGTCTGCGCCATCCGAGAATACGATTCAAAACATAGACAAAGCGATTCGAGTTCTGGTCGCAATACGCTTGGTGAAATGTCAATTTCGTCGCTCATGTAAAGAAAACCGAGATTCGCAATTGCAGTAAGCTTTTCAAAAACGACGAAAAGCGGATTAGTTATATGAAGAGTGCCAAACCAGCAATCTTTTCCTGCAAACTGATACCAATAATCTCCAGGAAAAAAGCACTTATCACCGGACAAAATGCAATAGCTAAGATCCATCGTGTTGAATAACGAAAAAATCCTAGTAGTCAAAGGAGTTTGGGGGTACAGCAACATGGATTGGTGGCTTTTCAAGACTTTTCCCAGAATTGCTCTCGCCCCGTACAGATGCTTATAACAGACAATTGAATTTTCCGTATTGATCATGCCATCCAAGACTCCTAGCAAAATACAAGCATCAAATAGTTGATCGGCAAAGCACTTTTCGTCATACTGTTTACGCAAAGCACTTGTAAACAATTGAATAGCTCCGGCTCGTTCTGATAACATTAGCTCTTTATCCAACATCGTGTGTCCGTTATTGTGCATGTGGAACAAGCTTAATGTGGTGACTAATTTGTGAAGTAGCTTATTGCGGCCAATGAAGTTAATATTATCAGGAGAGAGAGGTGTCCTCAAAGCATGTAGACGAGGACTCAAAATCTCGCTGAAATAGAGCATTTGTTGACCTTCCGTTGGAACGAAAGAAGGACATATAAATAACGGAGTTTCATTGCGACAATGATGTGATGGTGTTGTTAGCTCTAATGCTGAGCTGTCCGTACATTCGGATTTGTTGAGGGGAAGGGTATGGTTGATGACCGCTTCGTTCATGTGGCAGAATTTAGTACCAAACTGTCTTCTACGGTGTTCCTGTTCAGCGAAATTGTTTCTCGGATGGTAGCTTGCTTTGGAATACGCAGGCCTCATTATCTTTCTCCATTTCAAGTGAATGTTCCCAAAGTTACATGTCAAGCCTTCAAAAGCGCAACGCCTGCAAGTCGGCTTATCAAGTGAACATTTAACTCTCCTTTTATGACATTGCTGACAACTTCCTTCAACAGTACGAATCCTTTTTGGCTTTGATATGGATGATGTCCTCTCCATAAAAGTAAACACAGAATACAATGGGTAGATGAATAATTTTAGCTACAGATGAAAGCGACTAGCAAAGTTCTCTTGATAAGCAAAATACAAAAATGACAGCTTACCTAACAGATAAGATAACCGAGGAAACTGCATCAGCGGTTGACCTACTACCCGGAAGTCAGACGGCTAGTAGCTGCCCTTAAAACAACTACAGATACTTTTGAGAGAGGCATCGTCTGTGCACGATGTTTAGTGAAATGACTTTAGTGGGTGCAAGTTCCACAGGTTTTCGTGATACTTAGCAGTTTAATTTGAAATGACACCACCATAAAGTGGTGCATTGACTATTACTAGAGAAGTGATAAGGCAAGTTGCAAATACTCGACAACCAGAACAGTTCCACTAGAATTTACACTCGTAGCGCATAGAAGTCCCAGCTTTAGTAGATATCGACGATTATCTAAGCAAATAAAACTCGTGAGCTAAATTTTGTAGTTTTTCAAAACCAGGAGTAGTAGTTCTTTTTGCCTGGTACTACTCAGCAAATGCCTTATCCTTTGAATATCAAACTTATTGCCAGAGCAATCCAAATTCGATCTCGTGACATATCAACAGGAAGACGCAGATCTCATTACTTTACCAATAATGAAGCATTAAGCAAAAATCAGTATCTTACACTTAAAAATGGATTAGAACAACTGTACACAGAAACTCTGAAGAAAATCGAGGATGGGTCTCACACGAGCGCAAAAGCGAGAAGAAAACACAATGAAGGCGGAACGATTTCGCCGGTTTTGAACTTGCCTTCGAAAGAGAAAGTTCTGGATGAGTCGGTTATTTGGCCTGTTTTTTCGGGATTCAACTTGAATGCCACGCAGAAAATCCCATATGCGATACGAAATCTAAACTATCCCAGCAAAAAATTACGACATCTACCTTCTCTTCCAAATCGAAGCGCTTCTGCAGTCCAGTGGAACAACTTTGTTGCGGAGTTGACTTCTCACACCGCGTCAGACAATCGTATCTTCCAAAAAGAAGTAAGCGGGGCACTCATTACAACTTTGCAAATGTCTGGACATAAGCTCACGCTGTCTTCCTTCAACTATATTCTTTTGCACTTTGCTTCACAATACGACTTGACGATAATGACAGAAATACTAGACGACATGACAAATATATATCACATAAAGCCCGACATACTGACGTACAACATCATTTTAAGAACGATTATGAAATCCAAGGCGCGACATAGAGTAAGAAGGTGTATTGCAGTCTTGAGAATGATGAAGAGCGAGGGTGTCATTCCAGACGAATATACTTGGAACATTATTTGCGGTAATCTTAGAAATATCAAAGAGGTGCTACATTTTCTTCAACAATTCAAAAGATTTGAAATACCCCTCATGTGCCAGAGAAATCTTGCAAAACTGGGCCTCCAGTTTCCATTACTAAATGAGCTGACGAATCCAAAATTGAATATTGACTATAGTCTTGCCTACGATTTGGTGTACCTTAGCATCAGATCCAAACTTTGGGATGAAGGTCAGCTACGAGAAGCTTTCTCTTATATGCAACAGGCTCACTTACAGACCAGAATGCAGAACCATTTTGGAGCTGCCATTGAGCCAGGCTTCGATATATTGAAGTTATTCATGGACTACATTTTATTTGAGCTACGGAATCTTCCGTACGCAATAGCATTCCTGCAGTATTTCCAGAAATTATACCCTAAGGCCCTCATGGCTGATGAAAATAAACGCGAGGCCTATGGGCAGTTACTCATCTCGATGATCCATTTTGAAGAGTCTCCAATTTGGGCCCCTCTGGTACGGTATTTTTATCAAAGAACTTTAGATGACCACGGATGTACTCTCATCCCTCAGTCTACCTTGACCAGTCTTTTAAAGATGGGGGAGGGAAAGCTTAAACAGATGAAGGGAGTGGATCCCACGAATTTATTCAATATCACTGACAGTCCTACACTTATCGAGAGAACTACGATAAGCAGAATCTTCAGACAACTAAGATGGCCTGCTACATTGTACGGAGAGGGACCCATCTGGGTACTTGACGATAATACTCCTTCCTTTCAACAGGCTTGTAAAATGTTGGGATGCTGCGGAAGTACAGACGTTGATCGTACAGAAAAGTCAAAGATGAAGAGCGATAGCTTTGACATATGGCAAAACTTGGGTATTCCTCTGAAAAACAACATATCTGACCCTTGGTCTTTTGGTGTTGCATTAGCACATGAGGCAAGACAAAGTGAAAATGAATAATGGCCTGTTGGGCGGTCGCCTGTCTCATATTATATTTGGCAGGTATACGCGTATATCAGTTCACATTAGTCGTGTGTATATCAATTACGTACGCGTGCTTTCAAAGGTCATAAAAAATAAAAAAAACGTAAACAAGCCTTACGAGCATAGTTTCCGTTCTACTTCCGAATAATTTGCATGGGTGTCATCACAAGCATCTGAGTAGACTGAGAAAATAAGCACATCATTGTTTCTCGATAACGATCTTTTTGATAGCTGTTTTCGGACACGAAAATGCAGCAAAATAGCCCGTTGAGTCCCAAACCGTTTTTAAATACCCAACAGAAACCTCTTCATTTGAATAACGCTAACGATTCTGCACTAAACACGCTTAACTCAACAGGCTTTCCATTAAATTCGAAGAAACGGACTTTATACTCACCTTCAAGTGATTCTTCTACGCCTAAAAGCTCAGCGAAAACTATTACATGTACCGCGAATGATAGCCCATCGAACAAGGAAAACCATGGCATGACCATTCGCCCACTCAAGAACCCTTATTCACCATTTACAGCTAAGAAAGCTGCTCTGCGAAGAAGTGCAGGGGTTTTGAATCTCTCTATAGAAACAAGTCCTCGAAAACAACTGCAAAATGAACACGAGGTCACGAAATCATTCAATGATCTATACTTTGACACCGATCCCCTGGATCTGACGGGACCTTCAAGCGATGATTGCCAGAAAGCAATTTCAGACTCTATAGCTGCCGTCGTTAAAGCCAGATCCAAGGAGCCAGAAACAAGAGAAGCTACAAGTTTGACTGCCTTGTCGTCAAAGTCGTCTTCGCCATTTCTAAATCCGAGACCTAAAAAGACGTCAGCGACATCCCGCTTCAAGAAGATTTTTACACCGAATCACGTAGAACACATTGACACACCGATGGATGACGCAGATGCGAGTAATCCAATCAATAGAAAAACTACCCCACTTGGCACACAAATGAAGAATACTGCATTTAGGCTCTCGGGGGCATCATCTACCGACTCTCCATCTAAGATTAATGTGGGTGGCGCTCATATGGGTAAGAATACTTGTTCACAGTCAAACTGCTCAACTCCAGCTGTCAAGGGCTTTGTAACACCTGCATCATTTAAGTCGGTAAAACCTTTACAAACAGCTTTCACATCAAGTGGGCTGCAAAGCAAAAAATCCATTTCTCTAGCTCCCAAACCAAAAACTATGCCGGAGACACCGTGTAAAAGGCCTCCCTTAAATTATATGGATGTCAATGGATCATTAGGCGGGCTCGCACCAAAGTCATCAATCAAAGCCTCAGATGCATCGTCCAGTCAAGCTAACAGTGCATTGGATTTAGCAAATACTAGACCCATTGCGATGGGCAGCAGTCCTTCCAATTCAATGTCTCGAAACTCCGCCGAAGCAACACCTAGCTCAATTGATTGTATATCAAGAGCCCCAATGAGCAGTTGTGGATCTAGCGGTAGTGGGCGTCCCGTTTCAAGAAGCCAGAAAGCAATTAATACGTCTGATTTGGAGAGCTGCATTTTAAGATTCACTAATGAATTTGATGACCTTTACGACGATGAGAATCGTAATAGCTCAAGCATTTTCAGGGAAGCAAGTAAAGCTGAATTGTCTGTGTCCTCAGACTGGAAAAATCATTTTCAATTACAGGAAGGTCAAGGTGCAGTACTACAGGACTTGACGAATAAAAATAAGAGAACGGTGGATTCAAGTGCAGGCGCCTGCAACAATTCATATTATGACACATTGTTTGCAAGCGAGAGGCTTCAACGTTCTTGCTCCAATGAAGATCCAATGGATGAAGATTTGGATCTTCAAAATATTGACGAAGCTAACTTTGATGGGTTTTCAGAACTAGAGCTAGTGGATAACTTACCTCCAACTCCAACTCGCCTGCATGCATCACACAACCAGAATTTTAATAAGCGTTCAAATTGCAACTTGGGTGGAAGCACCCCTACGAAGCACAGAGCTAGATGGGATCATGATCATGCTGGACGACAAGGCAGTTTGACATATGGAACGCGTGGAGAACACATCAACATGGCCCCGCCCAAAATAAGTACCCTATCAAACAACAGTCCAAAAACACCGGTCGACCCTTCGTTTGGGCAAGGACTCCTCAGCCAATCCCATTATTTCGAGAGCACTCTTGATCCGACATCCAGTTATTCTTCTTCTTCCTTGTCAATGAATGCATCCCAACCGCAACAGTCAATTCTTAATGAACCAATCAAGAAAAAGAATCAGATAGATTACCACCTACTATCAAAATTCGGTAACTGCAGCCTAATAGGTTCAGGTGAGTTTTCAATTGTTTATGAAATACAATATGAAGGGATTAAATATGCGGTCAAACGAACTAAGAGTCCACTAGGAGGACCGAAAACTAGACTTCGGAAGCTTGAAGAAGTGGAAATTCTAAAAACTCTTCAAGGAAGCTACCGTTCGCAATCAATGGAAACAGACGATGATCGATTGTACACAGGAGACAGTCATGAGTATATCCTTAATCTCATCAACTTTTGGGAGCACAATTCATACTTGTATATAATGACAGATTGCTGTGAAAACGGATCGCTTGACAAGTTCCTTGTTGAGAATGGGAAAGTTTCAAAACTTGATGAATGGAGAGTCTGGAAAATCTTGAACGAAATTTTGATGGGACTTAAGTTCATACACAAATGTGAGATTTTGCATCTTGATTTGAAACCAGCTAACATCTTTATTACTTTCGAGGGGTCGCTGAAAATTGGTGATTTTGGTGTCGCCTCAAAATTGCCTATACCACCTTATTTCGATCGCGAAGGTGATCGTGAATATATTGCTCCAGAAGTGATATCGAAACACATATACGGCAAACCGGCTGACATCTTCTCTTGCGGACTCATAATGGTCGAAATTGCAGCGAATATCATTTTGCCAGACAACGGTACCTCTTGGCAAAAATTAAGGTCCGGAGACTTAACAGACGCGGGACGATTATCGTCGAGTGATCTAACAGACTTGGATGGATCAATTTTTTCCACAGTCAACACGTACTCCTCTAACTTAACGAGTACCACTGCTACGACTGGGGTTTGTTCTTCCCCAACAGAAATCAACAAATCAAGTACTCACAGAAGAGCGGGTATACCGACCTGGGCTCCCTCCTGGTTTTATGATGGAAGTTCTACGCTCGACAAATTGGTAACTTGGATGATTGACCCGAATCCTTCATTGAGGCCAACGGCGGAAGAAATTCTAAGGAGCTATGAGTGCTCAGTTGTCGAATCTAGAAGAAAAAGTGGTGCTACAATTTACGAAGGAGATTTTGGACCACAGCCGGATGAGCAAGACCATCTTTTCGAAAAAGAGTTGACGTTATCCCCCTCCACCTATAAAATTTCCAACGTATACGGGAAGTGGAATCGCAAATCTTCCATTGATATGATCCTTGAATGAACGAGGAAAATGATCGTAATGAATATGTACAATTTTCAAAGATATGCCACTGTATAATTAACAAAACTCTGGAGCATTGCACGCTCCCCGATCTATACATAGACGATGTACAACTGAAGTTCATGTCTAAATTTGCGCTAAAATAAGTTCATATAAAAAATGTTAGCGTGCTTGTTATGAAATGAGACTCAAGAAGTGAAGGGCAGAAAACTCTGAGACTAACAATTAAAAGTATTTTAGCCATCCTATGAAGCAGTACGGTGAAAAAGAGGTCCTCCATCACACGAAAAATACATGCTACTTTCATCAAGCTTGAGTGGGCAGCGCAGGTGATATAGGCATATTCAGGGAAGGAAGTCGACAGATTGTTAATTTCACATTTATATTCAAGGTAGGATCATTGGCTTTTATCAAAGCATAACTAAGAAACTATACGCAATAATTATCTGCTGCTGAGATACTGTGGTAAATGCCAAACAACCATTTTGGTTTTTTTATAGAGCCAGTTCAGTGCTGTATAAATCTAGCGTATTGTAGAGCAACTTTTTCAGATATGCCCGTTCAGGTTTTTGCTTATGATGTCACCACGTAGAGTTCAAACACACCCGACATGTCAACCCCCCGCCATTCTTGAAATGATTAAATTCCTTCGCAAAAATTAGCCTTACATCAGGTGTGGTACTCTGATATAGCAATATTCTTCCGTCTTGAATTTCACGTTCTTGATGCCATAAGCGAGCTTCAGAATAGCCTTCTACCTTGACACATAGTATCATGCTAAAAGTGACTAAATCTAACTCATTATTTTCTAACAAAGATTGCCCATATACTCACTAGACATCCGGCTGCACTATTACGTCTGGGTGTTTCCGGAATTGCCAGCCTCGTGTATCATGTTATCAGATCTGAGATTTTATCAATTGTATACTCAAAACCTTATTTTAGTCTTGAAGGCCGTCTGTTAAACCCACGCTGAATGACTAATTGTACAGCATTAGATCAATGAAAAAAATCAAAAATCAATATCGGTTCTCCGCTTGATTATTTATTTAGTGCGACATACACAAACCGGATTTATCTTACAAAATTATACTTTTGACTTTTGTATGATGCAAAGGCCTTGATTATCTTGATAAACAATTAATTAAATCTTCGCACAACAATGGCCAGCTCAGATGATTTTAGCCCCGATAGAAACAAATCGCCAATTCCGGGTGCATTCGATGCCTTTCTTAATCATAACGATAGAACAGATAGTCAACTAAAAACTCAGCAGAGGAAGAGGAACAGGCCCTCTTTTGTTTGCGTCAACTGTAAAAAAAAGAAAATCAAATGCGACAAAAGACTTCCTTGCTCTAATTGTGTGAAGTCTCATTTGGAGGCTAGTTGCCAATACCGCCACTCATCTATGAAACAAATTTCTCCAGGAAATGAGAATAATGGTGTGTCGGGGCACGCAGGCTCGAAAAATCAAATCGCTACACTAACCCAGCAGCTCCCCCTGTTTTCTAGTTATTCAGCTCAACAGCACTCTAGCTGTTCTTCTGACTTTGACTCTGTGAAAAACGGAAACAAGTCGGTGGAAGTACAAGCTCACGGAATTTCAATACAAAGTGATATCGAAATACTCAAATCTAAAATGATGTTACTTGAAGACGCTTTGCGCTCTAAGAACACATCCCCAAGATCTTTTTCCAGTTCCTCAAAAAGTCAAGACACTGAACCCCTTTCGGTCTTCACTATAAAATCAAAAAAAATCAAACTAAACTGTATATTCGCCAAAAAGTCGCGGCTGTTGAATTTCGGTTTCGCATCATTTAGAACCTCTGTTGCACATCAGAAAGAGTTGACTTTTTTTCTTTTCCAGTTCATTGATAGATTGAATCAAGAAAGAAAACAATGGAAGAGTAATCGGAAGATTCCATCAAAATCCACGATCTTTGGTTTGAAAGGAGACGAAGATAGGTTTGCTGAAGAGATTAATCATAAGGTTCTTTGCCATTATAATGCTATGCTGGAGTGTATCGATTTCTTTGATCAGCATTTGAACAATTTCTTAATGAACCAGCTTGTGGATGTGGTTCAAGTGAAATCTCATTTTCATAGTACATTCGCTCGTGATGAAAACGGCACTGTTCATTATATGAAACCAGAAAAACCTTACAAGTATGCTAATCTGGCAATGATATTTGCCATTGTGAAGCTGTCTATTATTTTCTATGACTACAAGAAACTCAATCGTGAAGAGCACAAAGAAATCTTTGCATTGAAGGAATCTTTCACAATCTTAGACGAATGTTGTCAAGCATCATTAAATCTATCTCGCTTCGATAAAAAACAAACTATAAATGTGCTACTAGCATTGTTGTTATTGAGAATATCGCTACTTTACAGCGAAGTCGATGGTGATGGTGGCGATGGTGCCAATTTACTCCCTGTCATTCATACCGCTGTATGCACCGCTTTACAAATGGGGTTGCACCGATCATTGGATTCTGTTAATGCTATAACAGGCAAGGGAACATCTGCGACAGGTTTCTCGCAATCACCAAACATTTGGTGCAAGATTTGGGCACAGCTTAAATTTCTTGACGCTTCAAGTTCATTATCAGTGGGTACCCCTCTTCTGATTAATGACGACTTCGCCGACAACAGGGATGAACAGGACGAGCACCAGAACTATTTTATGCCAGAAAGGGATAAGATCACCCGGGATCTAACAGACCTTTATCGTGAGGCATCTCTAATATTCAACTCAAATAAATGCGTGTGCTTGAATGATATGGTAGCAATGATCGTGCGCATCATAGAATTTAGCTACTCAATTGGGTCATTCTTGGACCTCTCAACTATCCCGACAGAAGACTCAGATACAGCAGCATGGAAGATAGGGATCAAGTTTTTCATTTTGGAAATTGTACAGGGACTATGCACAAATCTTAGATTAGTGCTTTCAAACCATAAGATTTTGGAGCAGGAGCTAAACGGAAGAAAATTACATTTCAATGAATTGAAGATGCTGGAACTTTTAGACGAAAGGCTACTGACGATCTCGCTCAAATGCGCGTTATTGTCTTTTGTGTTAATGAAAAAGATTCTGCTTGGCAAAACTAAAGTTTCGGAACCCAAGTATGTAATATTTTTCAGACCTCAAATGACCGCTGCTTTACTTAGGAGCTCCTTGACTTTTGTGACCACAATCTTTAGTGAATCTCCCGACTCCTTGAAAAACATAGACTCTTCGCAGCTGATACATTTTGACACCGTTGATTATAACATGCTGGAGTTCAGTCTCTCAGACGCCGTACATGATGATCCGCAATCTATTGCGGAGACCATGTCGAAGTTCCGGCATCCAAAGCAACTTGTCAAATGCCTGTGTGAATTTTATCAGTCTGTATCAGATTTAGAGGAGCTCAGCACAGACTATGGCTTTTTTTGCTGTTTCAAATTAACTCTGATACTTTGTTTCGTCATTGATTCTGCTAATAAGGTGTTTACTGAGAAAGAGAGAGCAGGGGAAACCCAAGAAAATACACAACTCAATGTCATTCGTATTGCTAAAAAAACAAGAGAGATGATTGATGAAAATTTAACTTTGGGGGCTACTGATAAAAATCTTCCGTTTTTTCAAGATCAAGAAACACTTGACATGTACATAAACAATTTATTTAGCTCGGATATCAATCTCAACTGGTCGAGAGTGGATGCTGGGGAAGAAATTTATGGACTCACATGGGAAGGGTTGACCGACAGCAGTCACTCAAAAAATGCCACAAGTACCAGCGAATCAGTGGCAAACATATACGGACAGTCGGTTGAGGAGACCGACATGGGAACTAAATCCTATCAGTTGTTCTTCTAGGTGTACAATATTTTCAAAAACTTTTGTGTACAAAAGACGAGTTACATGAGAAGCAGATTATATCTTCAAACCAATAACTACAGGTTTCTTTCTATCCACCAGCCTTTACAGCCCGGAAACGGAAAAAGCCAGTTATCATTGGACTGTACAAGAAAGTGTGTTTGGAAGTGTGGTCAATTCTCATAAAGACAAACTGTTTTCGATCAGTTGGTCTATAAATGTAGAGTTTTAGATCTACTAGTTCCGCTCTTTTGCGCACATTGCTCCGTTGACACTGGCAAGTACATACTTTCATATGAGAGATTTGAACACTGCTAGATCTTTCGAGTGCAAGACAATGAATTGGATAAAAGATCCAAATGATATCTAACTCCAGGCCCTCCATGCACACAGAACGAATCATTTTATTTTTGTGCAAAGTAATGATCCTAAATGCTACTTCTATTCCTGCAGATAAAGGATCTAAAATATATTAACTTTTTCATGCATCTGACGTTTACTGAACTAAAAGCATTGACACCACCTCACACGATTAACATCATGAAAGTTGACTTGCAACTGAAACCCTGACTATGGGAAAGCGACCCAGTTCGAGGAAACTCGTTCTCCTTCCTAGAGAGCTTGTCACTAGTCCAACAAGGAAACAACTTCAGTGACAGTGGAGACTTCATCGTAGCAATAAATACTGAACTGAAGGAAACGAAGGACCAAAACTCAAGCTCTTTTATTCCATGAAGTTTATCAGATAAATCCGTTTAAGCATGTAGTCATCCGAAACATCAGTCTAGGTTTGCGGTATTGAAAAGGATTTTCACTATAATTAGTTACAGTATAGATTGGTAGCAAGATGTTTTTCTTAGCTGCTATTCAATTTTCATTTTCTTTTGCTTTCATATTTCCGCACGAGGGTGTAGGCCAAAGCAAGAAAGAACAAGCAACTAGTACCTTACATAATAAACGTCTGCAAGTTCGAATTTATCATTCGCAGAGATAATTATAAGAGGAAGCTCATGCTATAACTGAATTACAATAATCAGCTCATCAGAATCGGTCAAGAAATATTAGTTAGAAGCGAGATGCAGATCATCGCTATGTCATCGGTTTGACTTGGTTAATGCAATTTGCAACTAAATGTAATTATAATTCTGACGTCATAATATCGATAATATTAATAATAATACGAAAAACAAAAATCCCTCATAGAAAAAATACTAAATATCCGAGTAAATCGCGGTCCGTTAGACGAGACTTTGTAAATGAACCGCTACTACACACCCGTCTTTTGCTACAATTTTACACGTAATCAGATATATACAGAGAGTTACGGCTGCTAAAAGCAGAACTCTAGCGGACATTGCGATTTGCCACCGGGCTGTTTCTTGTAGTAGGTAATTATGTAAGCTTTTCTCATGAGAAGAGGGGTCTGAGCCGTGCGCGGCCTGGTAATTTGTCCGCCACCCGCTGCCTTCTGGAAAATTTTTCTGGGAATAATGTCAGTGCGATACAAATTTCCTAAAGAGTCGCACATTATATAAGAAATGCAGTGGATGATTTAAGATGTTGCTTTATTTCTCTTAGTTATTTTATTCATTGAATGAATACGGGACCCTATAGGTAGGTCATCCGAAAGTTATCAAATACAATTTATTGCGCGTATTAAAAGTGCAATCAATAGTTCATACTTTTGAGCGCCGCAGCGTTGCAAAACATGTCAGAAAATCGAGAATCCGCAAACCAGCATATGACCAATCCGCATCCCAATCAGCTTAGAAAATCCAGTTCAATCTCTTTCGAAAGTAATAATACATGGTCTACTACCAAGAAGCCTGCAGTGAAAGCGACACAGAAACGTGTTGGTGATGAGAGCTCCCCCGCGGTGATAGCAATGTCCAACTTGAGATGCCCGTCTCCCCCTCCAATTTTGCAACATCCGCATCAGATTGCACCAAGCTCTGTTGCAAGCTCTTCATCAGCAAAGGATGGAAAACTTTCTCCGGATACGGCGTCGAAGCCTCCAAAAGCGGATTCGTCAACTTTTTTGCATTCCGAAGATATGCCCTCAAACGCTTACATTGCAAAAAAAGAATATCTCGGTGGCCAAGTAAGCAGTTCGCCTAAGTCTACAGAACCGGGTGTTAATGTGTCAAAGCTGACAGAATCATTCCGCAAGTCATCATTGAAACCAGAACAAGAGCAGAATGATTCGCACAACGGCGAAACGAGTGAAGATGATCTTTTAGTCATGCCCACCCCGCAACATCAGCGGACCACATCGATGCATGCTCATTTTTGCGTCGATGATATTGTCAAGCATCCCAATGCAAGATCAAGATCTGGTTCTGCTTCAACCAATGACTTAGATGCACCGCATATCCAACCTCCGTTGGCTCAAATCAAACCTGATGAAATCGCACATCCCGCCACGACTGTTCCTACAACCTCTACAGACGTGAAGTTGAGGTTGCCGCAGGATGATGGAAAGCTGCATATACTGTTTGGAGCTTGTGGATCAGTCTCCATCAAAAAGACTCGACTAATGATAAACAAGCTGGAACAAATCTATAAAGATAAGGTTTCTATTCAACTGATCCTCACGAAGGCAGCAGAACATTTTGTATCAAGAGGGGAGTTCCCGAGTAATGTACAGATTTGGAGAGATAAAGATGAATGGTCTGCTTGGAATAGCAGGACTGATCCCGTCTTGCACATCGAATTAAGAAGGTGGGCAGATGTGCTAATTATCGCTCCCCTTAGTGCTAATACTCTGTCCAAAATTGCTATGGGATTATGTGACAATTTACTAACGAATGTTGTCAGAGCTTGGAACACGCAGTATCCGATCATCTTGGCACCTGCTATGGTGTCTTTTGCGTACACTTCTGCTGTAACTAAACGACACGCGAAGACAATTAAAGAGGACATGAAATGGATTGAAATTTTGAAGCCTACGGAAAAAGTGGTGAGCAGTTATGGAGAGATCGGTATGGGCGGTATGATGGACTGGAATGAAATCGTTGATAAAATTGTCCAGAAATTGGGAGGATACCCGGAGGAAGATGATGAGGAGGAAGAGGAGACTAAGAGCGATGAAGATGACGAAGGAGAGGATGATGAAGATGAAGATGAAGATGAAGATGAAGACGAAGATGAAGACGATAATGCGGAATTTTCAGGGGACCAAAATGATCCTCCGTTAATCAGTGGAGTAAGGAAATTGACTGTTGCGGAGGAAGATGAGTTAACTGAGGCTTTAAACAGAAAGCAAAATGTCAAGAGCAAGTGAGTAAGAGGGAATTAAATCAGTGTTTATAATCTTATAAGCGCAGATTTGCTTATAATGCATTCGCTGATGTTCAACAAGCGGTTTGTTGACACTGTATACTAGATTGGATAAACTTAATGGAAAGTGTATTATGTATGCTTATGTAAGGAGAAAATTTCTGCCCAGGATCAAATTAAAAAATTAAGGAGCTGGAGAAAAGGGATGGTCGAAGATTTATGAAACATATTATGTTAAATTTGTCATATTCATATATTTAGATCTCAACGAACGATAGCAGCGAAACTGAAAAACATCCTGAACTGCAAGAAAAGAAAGTTAAATATTGCATATCTGTACCATAGCGACTCGGAGTAGAAACTCGTTTTGCAAGATGCTTCAAATTTCTTCGACGTTGAAATCTTCACAAGCACACACATTGATTACCCCTAGTGACCTAGTAACACTTTTATTAAAGTTCAGCAAAGTTTCGGTGGTGAGCTATGTGGATCAAAGTGCTTCAAGCCATGAAAGGGATGATAGCTATACAATTGCGACAAAAATTATGGAATTCCTACCGATTCGTGTCGCAGCTTTATTTCTTATGGTGCAAGGCCCGTATAAAAGGCCCATGGAGTCTTCTTTGAGACGCTTGTTTGATCTCCAACAAAGCATAGGATTCGTTGAGGGGGGTGATCTACGTGACAATGAAATCGATCTAATGTCCGAGGAATATAAAATTTTGAAAGTATCTTTGCAGCACAACAGGGCATACCGCACTGTGAAACTTGAGAAGGTTTACATCTCCAGATATGATGATATTATCATCCAGAAGTGTTGTGCAAGCTTGAAACTTCGTCTCTCACAAGTGGACTTACTTTCGGCTGCATGGGATAAAGTCACTAGTCTCGTTATTGAACAGGACGGAGATTTCCATTCACTATGGGAAAAAGATTTAGGCGGGATAGAGGAACTGGAAATATTAGGATTACCAAGTTTCAAAGACGTGAACAGATTGATAGCTAGATGCACACGACTACGGAAAATTGTATACAAAGACTTGGTGATAGACGACCCTTATGCGATTGGAGACAACATTTTCCCTAAAGATCCTTTAATTCAAGTGTATTTGGTAGGTCGCAGACCTCTAACTAAGGAACTAATAGGTTACATCAAAGGTTTTGAAGTAAAAAGCTTGATCGTCAACTTGATGCCAAGTGATTCTCATTTTGGAGAGTTGCATACGGCAATATCTAGCTTTAATCTGCTTGGGACACTCACATTAAATGCAATCTACACATTCTCTTACTGCGCTGTTACCATTGCCACTGAAAATGAAAATTTGCGATGTCTAAATTGCATTCACTGCAAATTCATTGATTGTGATTTCTCGAAGCTTCCTGATCTCCGAGAAGTTGTCTTACTGGACTGTATTATTGATGCAAAGCAACTGACTTCTCTGGCAAGACTACGAAAACTCGATACATGCATCTTGATAAATTGCCAAATCGAATGGAATCAATTTTGGCAGCTGCCATTGAGCTTACGTCGGATTGCTCTTCACAACGATGACCACGAGAGCTATAAGGATCTTATATTTTTAGGACAGTCCTCAAACGCTCAAAACGCAGCCTTTAGTCGCAGGATTGATCTCGATCTTAACTCTATTCAGTTTGCTCTCGATTGCCCACTTGACAGTCTTTTGTCCCTCGTGAAAATTACCGAAAAACGCGTGACTGTTCCTCAAGTAGAAACGAGCAAAATTGAGCTTATTTCTCTACCCAACTTTCACAGCATTGACTTTCAAATGCTCAATCTTGGGCAAATTAATGTGCCGAAACTACCTATTAAACTATTTACCTTTGGAAACACTTTTCACAAACCGTTCAATATTCCAGCGTATCTTAACTGTGAACTCGCATATGTCAACTTCAACACCTTGGACAACGCCAAGGAAGTCAAGGGCAATCAAGTAGGAGCTGATATTATTGACACATTTGACGTCAATGAAATATCTGATTACGATTCGGATGGTCTTCCTATCGTTAAAACCCATATTGAAGGTTCTGACATGTCAGACAATCAAAGTGAGGAAAGCTACAGTTGCAATAAGGGGCGAAGATCTAGGTCAAAACGAAAGAAACGCTCTAGGAGTGAAAATAACAGCGACTCAGAGTTAGAAGAGGACGAAGACAGCGAGGATGAAGAGAAGAGGAGGAGCAAATTAATCAACACAGTGATTTCGTCAAAAAATATCAAACCCTCGCTGAATCCAGAGGATCCAAGTAAACCATTTGAGTGTGAGTTCTGCGCGCGAGCATTCAAAAGGAAAGAACATTTAAGAAGACACTCTCTGACACATACAAACTATCGGCCTCATGTCTGTGCTAATTGTGGCCGCGGATTTAGAAGATCTGACAACCTGAAAAATCATGAAAAACGCTGTCTCAGCTCAGGAAAAGCCGGTGGCACAGGCTATAAGCTGCGGAACGACCCAAATAGACTTGATGCTGAGGAAATTGAAAGAGTAAAGAGTATTGAGATGGCCAAAAAAGAGAAATTGAGGAGACTGAAGGAAATGGGAAGAAGTATTAAATTGGCAGAGTTTTATGAGTACGAAAAGTATGAACAATCAGCGGAGACCGAAAAGACAACATCTCCCGGTGATATTTCACCATTGGAGTCTAATAAGATGAAAGTTGATAATGGAGATGATTCTGATGACGACGATGATAATTCTAATGAAATCTTTGATCACGCGGCTGTTGGTCAACGAATTCACTTACTCAAAAGTCCGTTTAGTTTTTCGCAATCTGAGGCGACGTTGGATACGCCTCCATCCTCCGCAAATGGTCCTGCAACTAAATCACTACAATCAGTATCCGGAAAATTATTCCATAGCGAAGAGCATAGAACTAGGAATTTACACAAAGAACATTCTCGAAGCCCATGCTCTACTAACACTCGAGATGGCCCCTTTACGAACCAAAATTCAACCTGCTCGCCTGAAGGAGACGATCAGCATGATCATGGAATTAAAATAGAAGAGGACGACGAAGACGACTTCTATGAAAATCAGAACTCAGATGCGTCTGCTGTTGTGAGATCCTCCATAAAACAACAGGTAAGCCAAGAGTTTGCCAGATGTGAGCTGATGCCAAACAATACTTACAAATGCTCTAAATGTTTCCAGTTATTTACAAAGAGAGGCAATCTCAGGCGCCATCTAGTTATTCATTTTAATTTGAGACCTTATGTTTGCGAATGTGGCAAGTCTTTCAAAAGATCTGATAATTACAAGAAGCATGCAAGTCGCTGCAAGATACTGCTAAGCAAACGTCAAAAATTAAATGACAGGGATTACTCCGAAAAGACTGCCTCCGAAACGAGTGACACAACAAATGTATTGCGTAAAATTTCCCTCAACGAGCATCCGCCGCAACCGCAAGAATCAGAAGATAAGCGTCAGACAAAGGATAGTCAGACAGCTGCCAATCCCCTTACTAGCACAGCATCAGAAGAAAGTGACAATGAAGAACGGACTGTTGGAAAGACAGATGATAGACAATTTGAGTGCAACTTTTGTTTGAAAAAATTCAAACGAAAGTATCACCTGAACAGACACTTAATTGTGCATCAGAACGATAATATGCGCCCGTATTGCTGTCCGAGATGCGGAAATGCATTCAAAAGAAATGATCTCTTGGAGAAACACATTCTATATAACAAATGTAAACTGACTTCTACATAGACTATCTATTATTGCTTGTCAATACACGACCACTGTATTTTTGCTCAAATAGATTGCAAACGATTAGTCATCAGATGTTCAAACGATATATAACCCAAAACTTGGTACTCTTAGGACGGACTAGAGAATTCACTCGTAAAATGCACGTTGATTATCTGCCAATGAGATGGAAGTCTGGTGACAACTACTGTTATATTTTGTCGGATGACGAAACAAAAAAGTCATGGTTAATTGACCCTGCTTATCCGTCGGAGATCTCATCATACCTAGAAAATCACAATAAAACAAGCGTTACTGCTATAGTCAACACACATCATCATTATGATCATGCTGGGGGGAATGAAGAATTGTTGAGTACACTTTATCCCGGTGTCGACGTCATTGCAGGAAAGGATTCTCCAAAAGTTACACTTACTCCGAAGGATGGCCAAAAATTAAAGCTAGGCAATAATGTCGAGATCACCGCGATCCACACTCCTTGCCATACGCAAGATTCCATATGCTATTTTGCAAATGACTTGAAATCGGGAGAGAAAGCAGTGTTTACTGGGGACACTCTATTCATCTCTGGTTGCGGACGATTCTTTGAGGGAACCGGTGCAGAAATGAAGAAATCCCTTGAGAAATTGATGGCTCTTCCGGACGATACAAAAGTGTACCCGGGACATGAATATACAAGCTCCAACGTCAGGTTTTCGAAGATCGCATTAGGGGCCAGAAACGAATCACTTAATAAGCTTGAAGAATATTGCGCAAAACATGAGATGACGACGGGTAAATTCACAATTGGCGATGAAAAGCAATTCAATCCTTTTGTGAGACTTACCGACCCTGAGGTCAAGCGTTCGACTCAAGAAACGGACCCAATTAAAGTCATGGACAAACTCCGTTTGATGAAGAACAGATTGTAATTCTATAGTTCCCATGATTCCAAAATGGATAGTAGGTTTTCGATACCGATCAATATATTTTCATCATAGCCCTCGCCTGGTGTGTATTTGGTATGCGCAAAATCGATCAGTTTTAATAGACTCAAAGGAGTCTCTGTGTCTTCCTCATCTGACTCGTCAAGAGAAATCTCTTTAACCAATATATCTTGACCGGCAAGCTCTTCCCATCGTGATGTGTCTGTTTCATAGCCGATTAGCAATGATGCACTGATCATTCTCAGCTCATTATCCAGAAGGCAGTTGTACAATAGTTGAAGCCGCTGAATTGTATTCTTGATAATCAGCTTTTGCTGTTGAGAAGATAGTCCATTATGTCTGAAGAAAAGTTTCATTGCATCTTCAACCGAATTTTTGGTCAGTGCCTTACCATATTGTTTGTCGAATATCAAGTAATTGCTTTCCTTTCTGGAAAGCTCCAGGTTTGATGCTGCAGAAGGTAGGTCTGCAACATCATGGCCATTATCAACAATCTTCATTCCACAAATTCGAAAATGTAGTGAACCTGAAGTAGTACGCGCGGCCACTTCTTTCATCCTTGCTACCTTTTCCGGAGCGGCACTCTCGTCGTAGAGTATATTCCCTAACTTTATATCTATCACATTGGGCTTCAAAAATCCGTGAAGTACATTTTCCAGAACAAGATACTGATGATTAGAATCCTGCTGATGTGTATGTGTAGTTCCATATTGGTCATAAATGCCAGGTTGTTCTTCTTGGAGCTCTTTGGTAATCCCTGGTGTCATCGCCCCATAGAAGAAAGGGATCCAATGAAATAATTGCGATCCAAGCTCGACATCTTGATCCGCGCTCTGCATGTGGACCTGCGTCTTGGTGTAGAAATCCAATTCCTGTGAATTGGTAGGCTTCATAAAAAGTGATCCATCTGCTGACTGCATTGCGCCCTCATGTCCGGCAACCTGATGTTCAAGAGGTACGAAAGACATTTTAACCAAATAAATATATTTATGTGAGCTAAAAAAAAGTCTTAAAATGATATATCACTTCTATTAACGTTTTCTTCGAGATGAATTAACATATCTTCCTCTTCCGACTTTCACATTAACAGGTTTTATATGGTCCGTGCCAGTGAAAAATGGAGATATGAAGTTATCTGCGGATCCCCCTCCAACATATTCTTGCATTGCCTTTTCGTTTTGCCGAAGCTGCCACTTGGCATTCTTTAAGGCCTGCTGATACTCTTTTTGATCTTCACGCAGGTAGACATTCTCTAGATTAGGATTACCACGATGCTGATAACCTTGTTTACCGTATCGTTTGGTATAATTTTTCGACAATGGGGAAGGCAAGGAATACCTGTCACCTTTTTTGTGCCACTCGAAGTTCTTCTTTAAATGAGGAACAATCTCGCCCTTCGAATTGACAGAGACGGCACATCGTAAAAGAGTGGCCCCACCGCATGCTGAGCAAAAATGTTTGGGCGTTCCATCTTTTGGAATAGGTATCATCGTAAAACAAGCGTAGCAGCGAAGCATGTAGTTCCTAACTCTTTGAATTTGAAGGCCGGACATTGCATTCATCAAATTCAGTCCCATTTGAAGGGAAACGTTTTGAACTGCAAAATCCCCTGTCGCTAATGCAACTTTTATCTTGTAAGTAGATTTCTCTGCTTCCACCTGTTCATGTTCGTCCTTCAACATTTCCTCAACTAGATTTTCGGGAGTAATCCACTCTCCTTCGTCTTCAGCGTCCGAGTAATCTTGATCTAGTTGTTCTTCAGTAGTCAAATTTTGCAATTCATCAGTAACCTGGTCTATGGAAGCGCCCAGTACTGTGTCTGATTGCTCTTTGGTATTTTTTTCACTCGAAACTGATTCTTCGCAACTATTGTCTTGGTCATTTGTAGGCTTTTTTCTGTGTCGTTTGCCGCCTCTTCTTGTCTTTTTAGCTTTCGATACAAAGGTTCCCCCCTCATTAGAGTTATCTTCATCGCCTCCATTCTCTGCGATTGCCTCTTGAGTTTTTTTCTCATTTTCGGTCTCGCTATTCTGATCTTTTACGTGCTTTTTCGATCTTTCTTTTTTTTCGCCAGGATAAGATCTTAATCTCCATGGGCCATTATTGAGCTCCAACTCAATCTCATAGGTTAGCGCTAGAATGTGAAGATCATTTTGTGACAAAACCACAAAATCACCCGTGAGCTTAGCGAAGTCAGCCACAGCCTTGATAGCATCAGGTCTGGGCTGTCTTACTTGTAGCACATCCCCCCAGATGGTTGCCTGTCTTCTAGCGTTTTCATCTTTAAGCTCGTTGAAAACACCAGGTGTTGTGAAAAACTTTTCGGCATACTGTTGTAGTTGAGAAGCGGACTGTGTGATCAGAGGTCCTGCGTCGAGGACTAGCGTATTCACTTTAGACATACTATCAATCTAACTGAAAAAAAAAAAAAAAAATATTTTTTGTACTATTTAAGGCTGTGTTTTCAACCCAAAAATTGAGAAACGGAACCTGGACCTTGATCATGCCCATTGGTACAATCATAAAAGATGGTGAAAAAGCTTTTGATGCTGACAAATTTGATGAAGCTCTTGAAAAATGCCAAGCCGCTTTGAAGGAAAATCCGAACTCTTTCAAAGCGTTGCTCTTGAGAAGCCGTATTTATTTAAGAACCAAAAACTATACTCTTGCCCTCGAAGACTCTTGTCACCTGGTTCAGATTGCACAAAATGGCTGCAAAAGAGAAGAAATTGCGCTAGCATTCAAGCAGAAGGCAATTGTGCAATTTAGACTAAAGAAGTATGCCGATGCCCACAGTAGCATTCTGAGATCAGAAGAATTGAATAATAAAGATCCAGAGACTTCGATGCTTAAAAATATGATTGAACACAAGTACCAGCATTCAGCGACCACTGAGGATGATTCTATCAAAGATGAGCCAAAAATACAGAATAAACTACATAATAAAAAACCAAGGCTTGATTGGTATGACTCCAAAGACATGGTCAACGTTTCCATTTACGTCAAAAATATTCCTCAGAATACGCTGACTGTCGATTTTCAGGAGTCATCTTTCAGCGTTGACTTTGCTGCGGTTGATAATTCGAACTTCACTTATTCGGTGGATCCATTATTCGACAAGATTATACCGTCTAAATCGACGTACAGGGTTTTCAGTACGAAATTGGAATTAAACCTCGCTAAGAAGATGGCTATATCGTGGAAAGCTCTTGAAAGGCCTGAACAATACGAGCCTGCACTTACAATCCCACATGATGACGCGTCCAAGCCCACGTTGGAATATCCTAGCTCATCTTCCAAAAAGATCAATTGGTCTCGATTTCAAGTGGAGGATAACGATGATGAGACGAGCCAGGACCCGGACGATTTCTTCAAGAGGCTCTACGAGGGAGCGGATGATGATACTAAGAGAGCTATGATGAAAAGTTACATGGAAAGTAATGGCACTACATTGAGCACGGACTGGAAGGAGGTCGGGCAGAAAAAAGTAGAAATTGTGCCGCCCGATGGAGTTGAAGTGAAGAAATGGTAAGTACCTATGATTATAATACACAAAGTCGATTGATGAAACTAGAACGTCTCTGTTTCCCAGTTCATAGAAACATCGTTGAGAATAAGATCATGGTTCTTGTTCGGCGTTCGAAGTGGCGATGGATTCAAATTCTCCTTCGCATCTTCGCTGTAGTCAATCAAAGAATCGCTCAATTCAGCAACTAGGGCAGCATTCGGAGAGCTTTTGTATTCCTTGCGCGAATTCTCGTTATCACTAATTTTCAAAGATGATGGTGGAGAAGGAAGTTTAAGTTGAAGACTGATTGGTTTTAGGTCCATGTTACTGGGTAAAAGCTCAGGTCGTGACTTCTTCAGCGGTGGACTTCGCGATGGGGGAGAAATGCTTGGCATTCTTAGTTGAGGACGAGTAGGTAGCTTGGAGCTCCCGTATTGCTTGATCGGAGAACCGCCTTTGATAACAATGGGTTTATTTGAAATTGTAGATCCAGGGAGAAAATTGACCGATCTCGATGGTAATCTGGATTCCTGCTTTCTAAAAATCGGCGGTTCGACCGGTGACATGGATATCATATTAGGATTTAGAATAGGAAATGTGCTGGATTGTGAGCGATAGATTGTATGTCCTTTGATTGGCGAGTTCTCTTTGGAGTTGAACGGATTTGCCATCGAATTGGTATCATGTCTTCTTATTATCGAATTAGGATTGGAATGGGAGTTGAAGACATCTAATCCTCTTTCGTGCATAGCTCTGTCACGGACCGGTGACTTTCTTAGATGAAAAGTCGTTTGACTCTTGGGGACAATGTTAGCGCTTGTTCCACGTTTAGGTGCTCGACTATAAGCTCTCGCTGAACAAGATTTGAGAGGGGACCTTCTGAATGAGCGCTTGCGACAGGTATCGCTTTCAATTTCTTCCAATCTTGTTGTATAAGGCACGCCGTCCACTTTGAAAGCTCTTCCGCGCTCCAGTTCGTATTCTGATAGTTGTTTCTTTAGCTGATCGATCGTTACAGGCAACTGTCTGGACAACTTATCTCTCACTTTTTCTTCCTGCCTTAAAATCTTGAAAGAGTCTCTTTTAAGAAGTCTATGTGGATCTTTTACAGCCTCTTCCAGTTGTGATTTTTCTTTCAATAGTTCGTCAAGTTTTGTGATTGATTGTAATAGCGGCTTAATCTTTTCAATTTCACCTCTCAGTTTTGTAATTTCTCGATTGTGTTCCTCTAAGAGTTCTTCGTCAAACTTGAGGGGATCCTCAATATAATACGGAGTGAACTTCAAGCGCTCCTCTTCATCATACATTAGCAGGTCCCAAAATCCAAGAATTCTAATCCTGCAAGATTCAATGAATTTTGAAATATTAGCTTTCTTTTCCTGCTCTAACTCTTCCACGAGTAACTCAAAATTATGCAGTGATTGCTTTTTAAGGTTGCGATTCAGCTTTAAAAAGTCATGAATAGAGCTATCGTTGGGCTTTAATATGGCCCAAAGATCTTCCACTTTTCTCATGAGCTCTTGAAGCCGTCCTTCTCTGCTGTTCTTTTCTTCTATCAGCCGGTTAAATTGTTCCTCATACAGACAGAAAGTCTCTTTTTTCAATCCAATATTCTGTATCAATTCCTCGTCTGTGCAGGTCTGAGTCTTCACTTTTGTTTCTATTTCAAGATCTCTTGAGAGACTAGTGATCTGACTCATAATTTTCCTCATGGAATCGCATTTGTCTTTGATGAATAGCTCGAGTTTTCGTTTCTCTTCCTCAATTTTCTCCTCTAACAGTGGACTCGCGCCGCTGAACTTGGTAGCCATTATTCCCTTTATATCATCAACTTGTTCTATTGTTGAGTACTGGAAGCTCTCCTCCGATGAGGGTAATTGGTCAAGAAATTGTGAATTATAGTCATCAACCAGGTTCAACCTCAAGTAGAATGCCCGTATATTTTTTGAAATTCCGATGATTTTCTCAACTAGTATAGGTTTCAGCTCCAGTATGCCGCTCTCAATCTCCCTATTTACCTGTTCCATTGTCTCGGATTCGTTGCAGTACTGAGATAAAGTTACAAACTTTCCTTGCCTATAGTCATCTACCAATTTCTGCACTTTGCTGCTCAATAACTTGCTGTAATCTCGCTCATGCTGATAGTTTTTAAGCACCTTGAATATCCTTGACATGGTGTCCAGAGATTTGACAAACTCTTGGTTCAAAAGGCTCTCGTCTTGTTTAAGTTCGGCTAAGTAGTTGGAGAGTAGTGTGTGCACGGACTCAAACCATCGCGCTAGTTTTGGCTCTCTTTGTCCAATCTTAAGTCCGAGATTCTGAATATCTTGTGACATCTTAATTATCTCCTCAATAGGCAGCCTAAGCTTTGGTACGGGATCCTTGTCATGTTGCTTACTTTTTGCGTCCTGGATTATTTTGGCTATTGACGCTAAGTGGTCTTCTGATAGGCCTTCTAAGGCTTCAGAAAAATTCCCCTTCAATTTCATTACAGTATTGGGGCCAGATGTTATACATTAATTAGCCTCCAGTCAGTTTCTCAGCAGTATAAGATCTTGTACAATTTGTTTACGGCAAAAATTGTTTTATGATATTATTGTTTATATTTTTCCTATTGTGGTTAATGAATCACATCTAGAAAATGAACGGTAGCAGCGATGAAATGAGGGAGGCAAGCTTGGCACTCACATAAGGAAATGGAAGATGATTTTGGTGTCAGTTCCCTGTGTGAAATGACAAGTTTATGTTCTAACTGATGTGGCTATGGCATTGTATGGAAAAGAAAACGCTTTTGTAGTTGTCTTCAAAAAACTGATAAAAGTTTTGGATTTTGCTAAGTATTTGTGCTATTGTGCTTGTAGTAATCAATGTGGCCTCTGTCAGAAAATTGTCACCTACGACAGGAAGACATGGGCATCTTCTTGCGTATTTTAACCAATCATTGCCACAAGCAAGGTAGTTTTTGAAGAATATAAACTACTTCCTTTGTAAACATGTTTGATCCAACAGCAGAATATATCTTCTGGCGGATTTTGATTCCAAGTATCCTATACCCTAATACCCACCACATATCTGGTGCTTTTCAAACGCTGCAGTTTTAGTGCGGCATTCCACCTACGCAACGCCCACAATCTAGTCTGGAATCAACAAGCGAGGATCGAAATAGATAACACGTCATTTTGCCCTTATGTACACACTGCGAAATGTGTTTGCAGGTTGATGGTTGTATAGTGTAGTGGTTATCACTTTCGGTTTTGATCCGAACAACCCCGGTTCGAATCCGGGTACGACCTCATTTTTTTAAATTATTTTTGCTGCAAAAACCTATTTGTTCTTCAAGTAGTGAATAACACTGTCATAATACCCATAATGCGTCTCGTCGTCGTCATAAATTAGTGCCACGCCAGAAATTTTTAAGGCTACTTCAACTGGTAGCATGCGGCCAAATTTGAGCAAACTCAGTTTAAAAAGCTGTCCCAGATTTTCAACAATTTTATGTTCAAGGTTGAGAGACGTGCTTGTTCGGTTCACCAATGCCCTTTCCTCCTTGTACTTTCTCGTTTCGTAAGTAAGCTTCTGTTTGTTAATCAAGTTTTCGTGCTTCGCGAATATCACGCCGACCAGATCACAGAATCGTGTAGTGAAAAAGGTATTGCCGTATCTAATGAGCGTTTTCAATAATGTTATTGATGAAATCACCAACCTTGGATTTTCGTTGTCCACAAAGCTCGCAGCTATTGGCCAGACAGAAGCGGCAATCGGTAAGAGCTTTGTTGGTTCGGATGCCATTAATGGTAATAGGCGATCTAATAAGTGTAAAGCCATGCTCGAGATCTTGACTGATTGATGTTTGGCGAGCCTCTCACTATACAGTAGTATCTGGGATAAAGTTTTGTAAAGATTCGGAGAGATCGGCGACTTCCACTGCGAGTCTGATGTTGCTAAGGGGGCAACTGACCCTGCTTCCTCATCAGATTCGTCGTCGCTATCAACTTGCAAGACCTTATCCTTCATGAGCGGCTCTTCCTCTATCATCTGTTCCTCATCAGCCTCAGAATATTCTGGGATCTCGGGTTGCTTTTCAAGAAAATCAAAAACCTGGTCAATGTTCTTCAACCCCCAAGGAGCAGGATGAAGCACGTTATCTTCTTGTAACGTCTCCTCCAGCTTTTCTAGATCTAACCCTTCAATGTATTCATGATAAATCTGGTCGATCACCTGATCGAAAACAAGGAAGAAACCTTGGCAGAGCGAAACATAGCCATGGTATAAGTCAAGAAGTGTAAAGGTTGTCGATATGATATCCTCTAGTTGAGCAATAAGTTTCATCCCGCCAATTTTGACTAGCACACCCAAAATGATTGGAGTGCGAGGTGTAATTGATTCTCCTGTCATGTTCATTGAAAGGGAGTCCGCAAGATAATCACAATTTTCTGCTATTAATCGCTCGACAGATCCATCGTATAACTGATTGGCAATCTTAAGTGTGACTCGCTGGGCCTGAGAGCGAACTAGATCATTAGATGAAGCGAGATTTTCAATGACATAATAAAGATAATCCACGAGTTCGTCCCGAAATGCCTGACCCAGTTTCTCGCATGCTCTTCCTATACATTCGAGACTGATTAGCTTGGATTGAGCCAATTCTGACTCATCTTGCGGTGAACAAAAAGCAAGTAGTTCTCCGGCTTTCTCGAGGAGACTGTATGTTGATTCAAGGGCGTGTTGCTCGTCAAGATCGCTTACAATGAAATCATCCTTAGCAAGTTGAGCGTCTTCGACAACATGTGAAGCAATCCACAGGGTCATCGAAGCAGAACGCGCCTCTACTATTGAGTCGATGGAAGTCAATTCAAGCAGTAAGGATTGCAAAAACGAGGTATCAAATTGACCAAGTTTCGATAGCATTTTAACCAGCGAAATTTCAACATCGGCATCAAGCATTCTTTCTAGCGGGCGAACTCGATCAATCTCAGAAAAGTCAGAAGTCGACATCACATTGAGCAAAGTCTCGTCATAAGCGATTTCAACCTGTCTAGCTTTTTTCCCTTCTCTGTTTAAAAGAACCAGCTCGGCTTGAAGGGTAGCCAGTAGCTTTTCGGCTAGCACTTTATAATCCCACTCACACGAGGATAAAACACTAATGTAAAATCTCATCTTGTTGAAAATAGCAACCGCTTGCGAGGAGTCGGCAGAGTATAATACGGACGGTATTGTTTCTATCGAGCTTTCAAGCTGGACTTTGATTAAACGGAGGATATTGGGGCCATGTGGGCCTGCTGCCATCAAATCGATGAACTTGATGGTATAATCGTCTTCGTAACATATTTGGGCTAAACAGTCAATGGCCTGAGGTATCAGCAAATGGCAAGAAATAAAGCAACGGCTAAGAATTGAAGTGCAGAATTTGAAAAGCGGTTCCCTTGCCAACGATGCGTTCTCCTGCTGTAGTATAATTTTGAACGCTTTCTGCAGTTGATAAAGTGTTGCTTTCAGCCAGCTAGTTGTCCTATGGACCTGACGGCCACTCGATTCAGGTATCATAACTGGAATGTCGTCTTTTTGTAGGTTCTCCGGAGCAGCGAGGTCGTCAAGAGATTGCACGCTATGAACCTTCTGGGTGTTGAGATCGAAGTCATCGAAAACGCTGCAGATGATATTTTCCAGTAGGCCCACGCACGCAGCAGCTACACTTTGTCGTTTGTTCTGTTTCAGTACTTTGCTCATAGCTGACACGACACCTGGCAACATAAATGAGAGTATCTCCCCGTCATGAAGCATTGAAAATAGTTCCTTCAGGACAGTTATGCTTTTTAGCTGTATATCGTAATTCTGACCCCTTTGAACTAAAACAAGTAGCACCGTTACCATGTGCCCCAAAGACGGCATGCTCTGAGAGTCGTCCAGATATTGCTGTGTATATCGCGTTCCTTGGTTGCTAATTCCCTGTAATATATTTCCCAAAGATGCTAGTCCATTTACAAGTGTCTCATCGCTGTGCTTAGGAAACGCATCAGTGTTCGTGTTCGGTTGCCCACCAATGAGAAAGGTTAATAAAGGAATCAACTGTCTAGCCATCTGCATAGGAAGTAGGCCTGGGAGCGCCCAACAGTTCTCTATAAGTGTATTGATGATTGAAAGAGTATACTCTAATTCTGTTTCTCGAAGACTGGGACGTTTTAGAAGTTGGGCAATTGGAACAAAGATATAGTCAGCAAGACTTGACGGCAAGCCGTTTACCTTTGCTCCTGGCGTGTTTTCAATTGATCTCTTTAGCTCGTGATCCAGATCTTTCAAGGCATCCACTAGCTGCCTGGACGTGAAGATTTCAGGTGGTGCAAAAGTTATCCGCGATAGTTCCACGCACTTTTGTCTGATCTGTTGGAAAATCAGGACCCCGACATCGTCTGAAGTACGCGTTTCACCGAATGTCATGTTGATTTGACTTCAATGCTGAGTATTTGAGAGTCGCACCCGTACACCACACCTTTTGGCTGAAATGGAAGAGTTGTCGAAAAAATTTTCACCCATCTATATTTTATTTCGGAACAGCAAATACAGAGTACGTAGACAATCTCTTGTTTGCAGGTGTTCAAAATGGTTTCGCATTTTGGCAAAAAAGGCAAGCTGGTTCAGAAATTGTGGTCATCCGATTAGTTCGAACAACGAGTTGCCGAATCTGTGATTCGACGTCTTGATGTTAGTTCACATTAGAGCCACAATACCCTGCACCAGAAGCACAAACTGGCCTTTTCAAGGCTTGCTTGTCATGCTCATGACTCCAGAAGGACACTCATGCGGCTTTTATTGGCTTTTTTGCCGGTAGTACTAACTTGTTTAGAAAAATGACTAGAACTTCCGACTTGGCCGACGCTCTCAACGCTATCAACAACGCCGAAAAAACCGGAAAGAGACAGGTTATCATCAGACCTTCTTCCAAGGTGATCATCAAATTCCTCCAAGTGATGCAAAGACATGGTAAGTACTTTGAACACCGGAATGATAACTGGATGGCTTGTCGGTCTCAGTCCCTCGCTGTCTTTTAAGTTTCCGGAAGATCGTTGCGGGAAATGCTTCTTACACAGCATCAGTACTCGATTACCGTTGTCTGTTTACTTTTCCCCGACATAAGTTTCCCATACCAAACTAACTTTCTAGGTTACATCGGAGAATTCGAGTTCATCGATGACCACAGATCTGGAAAAATTGTTGTTCAATTGAACGGCAGATTGAACAAGTGCGGCGTCATCAGCCCAAGATACAACGTGAAGATTGGCGATATTGAGAAATGGTCCGCCAACCTGCTTCCTGCTAGACAGTTCGGATACGTGATTCTGACCACTTCGGCCGGTATCATGGACCATGAAGAGGCAAAGAGAAAGCATGTTGCTGGTAAGATTTTGGGATTTGTGTATTAGGTTTATAGCTGGTTGTAAGTGAATTGTTTTAATAATTTTTAAAAAAGTCTGCGGCTTGGGGAGTTTAGCGATAAAGTAGGATGGGCGTTAATCCTTTTTTTAAAATATTCAACTATCACATCTTCTTACTCTCTCCGGCTAGCGCAAAATGCTATTGGTTCATCGAACGGTAATTGCCTTCTTGTTTGCAGTTACTGCGTATTGTGCTGTGCATCCTATTGAAATTAGAGAGCGACACTTTTATGATTCAGTTACAGGAAAACCGGTAAGTGCTTTTTGGGTCTTTGTCGCTTGCTAACAAGCAGTTTTTCATCAAAGGAGTTGACTACCAGCCGGGAGGATCTTCTGCGGTTAATCAGCTAAGTGATCCACTGTCTGACGTGGGAAAATGTGCGAGGGATATTGTTTTGTTCCAAATGTTAGGAATTAACACCATAAGAGTGTATTCCATAAATCCCGACTTGAATCACGACAAGTGTATGACGCTATTGGCAGCGGCTGGTATCTATTTGGTTTTGGATGTTAACTCGCCGCTCCCTGGTCAGCATTTGAACAGATACGAGCCATGGTCCACCTACAACACCGAGTATCTCTCTCATGTATTTAAAACCGTCGAAGTTTTCTCTGGCTACAACAACACGTTAGCTTTCTTTGCTGGGAACGAGATTGTCAATGACAAGTTGTCCGCAAAGGTGTCACCCGGATATATCAAAGCGGTCGTTAGAGATCTGAAAGATTATATTAGTTACCAAGCGCCGCGCAAAATCCCTGTTGGTTATTCCGCAGCAGATGACTTGAGCTACAGAATTTCTCTTGCCAAATACCTAGAGTGCTACGAAAGTAGCCCCTCCGAAAGTGTTGATTTTTATGGAGTCAACACCTACCAGTGGTGTGGTGAGCAAACTTTCCAATCCAGTGGGTACAACATTCTGGTAAATGATTACCAAGATTACAGCGTTCCGATTTTCTTTTCTGAGTATGGTTGCAATGAGGTGCTGCCAAGACAATTCAATGAGGTGGCTAGTATCTATTCTGGTCAGATGTCTTCGGTTTTCTCTGGCGGTTTGGTTTACGAGTTCGCACAAGAGCCAAATAACTACGGGTTAGTGGACTATGACCAAGATGGAAATGTGATGTTGCTCAGTGATTTCCATGCATTCAAAGACCAGATAGCCAGGGCCGCTGATCCTCCAGCACCAAAGAGACCGGCCTTACAGACACAAGGCTCTGGTAACAGCGGTCCCTTTGGCAAAGGTAACCGGAACAGGCATCAGAAGAGCAAAGTGTGTGAAGTTCAATACCAGAACCTCGACATCACGAGCGGTGTTCCGCGGTCCTTGGGCGCTGATCTGGTTACCAGCGGAGTTAGTAAGACCACGAAAGGAAAGTATGTTGCTGTTACGGAGGAAGATATGACGTCCAAGTATAAGATTTTTGATGTCGATGGAAAACTGATATTAGAGAACGGAAAAATCAAGGTGGTGCCGGAGCCTAGGGCAGAAAACAAACCTGTTGTTTGGAATAACCGTAAGTTAAAATTACAAAGACCGAAGTACGATGATCAGGAGAGCTTTTAAGCTGTCATTTGATAATTCCGAGACATACTAACACTCACAGGGGCTTCTAAAGCAGAATTGTCGTTGCTTTTCAACGCTGTGTACGTTTGCCTGGTAGGATTTTTGGGTAGCTTCCTATAAATTTACCTGAGCGGAGCCTTTTCATAGATATCTATGTCTCCACTTTTACCCCCCGACTTCCTGACGACGCGGCATTCATTGATCTCCATTCTTTTATCGACAGCTTTACACATGTCGTAAACGGTCAATAAAGATATTGTTGCTCCAGTTAGTGCTTCCATCTCCACACCAGTCTTCCCGTCGCAGCTCACAGTACAATTCACTGTGATGCAATTATTCTTTTCATTGTGTGCTAAGTCGACATTAATCCCGGTGATACTGATGGGATGGCACAGGGGAATCAGCTCGGCCGTCTTCTTCGCAGCCATTATTCCCGCTATCCTCGCCGTCGAAACCACGTCTCCCTTTTTATTACTTGCCGACAGCAGAAGCCTTAATGGTTCTGGGTTACTGAATCTGATCGTCCCCTCTGCGGTCGCAGACCTATGAGTCGCTTCTTTTTCGTGTATTGAAACCATATGGGCTTCGCCTTCGGAGTTGAGATGAGTCAACTTTCTGGCGGTTGAGTAACACCGTTTGGCTGCTTTGATGTGCTTTGGTGCTTTATATGTTAGTAGTTAGAAACTAGCGAGCAGAACGGCAATAAAATAAAGTCATTTGAAGTTCAGCCCCCGATCAGGATCATAGGTCTATTCGGCTGATCTCCCAGCTCATCAAGTCCAGCATGTTTCTCCTTCTTGCTCTTTACTGCCTTGCCAATATGCTGTAAAAGTAGTTGATCGTCGTGACCGGCACGGATCATATCTCTTAGCGACAATTCTCTATTGTCAAACAAACACACTTTCAGATTCCCATCCGAGGTGATTCGCAACCTGGTACACGTGCTGCAAAAATCAGACGTCATCGACGTGATGAAGCCAATCTTACCTTTGAAGCCCGGTATTCTATAAATCTTGGCAGTGTCGCCGTGTTTATGGGGTAGTCTTTCAATATCTGGATACTTGGCCTGAATGTTGCAAAGTATGTCCTCATACGACACCATTTTGCTGGTGGACCACTTGTTTCCGTCAAACGGCATATACTCGATAAAGCGAACTTCCACCCTGTCGTTTTTGCTCAGTTCGACAAAATCCAAGATCTCGTCCTCATTCATGTTCTTCATCACTACCACGTTGACCTTCACCTTGGGGATTTCGAGCTGAAGAGCCGTCTTCAGGCTTTTCATTACTGCATTCAGTCCATTGCGTCGCGTTATTAGTAGAAACTTACCGTTGACAAGAGTGTCTAAGCTCAGATTCAAGGAGGTCAGGCCATTTCTAAACAGATCTGGCAGCTTCCGGTGCAGTGCAAGCCCGTTCGACGTGATACAAATTTCTTCGATACCTTTTATGCCATTCAATCTTGCCACCAAATCAACGATATCTTTTCTCACAGTCGGCTCTCCGCCAGTGAGTCTGATTTTTCGCACTCCTTGCTGAGCAAAAAGACCAGCCAGCCTCACGATCTCATCGGTTGTTAGCATGTTTCCCTGTGGCGAGAGGTCAACACCTTGTTCAGGCATACAATAAACACAGCGGAGATTACATCGTTCAGTGATCGAGATACGGAGATAGTCGTGTTTGCGTCCATAAGTATCCGTCAAAAATTCAGAGAACTGCTTCACCGGCATGCTGCGCAGTCTTTCGATGCGGGATGCGTTTTGTGCCACCGCAGATGAGTGCTGCCGTATGAAGAAACTCGCCAGCTTCATAGATAAAAAAATTAAAAAGATAAGATAATTTTTCGAGTGTTACGAAATGTCCCGACGCCCGTCGAGATTGACCTTGCTGGAAACATCAGGACAGAAACTGGATATACGTGCTCACCAAAGAACTTACCAGGGAGCGTATATTCGAACATGCCTTGGATGTCTGTCTTTCTCGCTGATAGTGCTCAAGCTTTTCACGGCCCAATTCTACCATATTGGCCTCGTCTTCAATTGCTACGGACTGCTGATCTGTGGTATCGCGTATCTCCGATCGAAAAACATGGACCTGTATTTTCATGGACCTACAAGTGACATAGAGTGCTTCAAAACGAGCGGTAACGTTGTCTTGTGGCTTACGATGATAAGTCTGGGATGTTATATAACATTACTTGTACTTATATCTAGATTGTAATGCAATCCGATTTTCCCACTACTCTTCCTTGACTCCGCCGATTCCGCTGATCTCGGCCTTCTCAATGGACTCCTTGTCGGTTTTCTGCGGAGCAGCGCCAAAGCCGCCAAACAGACCAGCACCGGCCTTGAATGGTCTTTTGAGGTCTCCGGTAGCAGGCTTGCCGAAAACGTGGATCTGAACCAAGTTGGACTCGAACGCACCTTTCAAAGGTGAGATGGACTGCATGAGCAATGGGTTGGCATATTTCATGTACAAGTGCATGAATGCCATCATGGCCACACCGGTGAAGACACCCTTGATAGCGCTCTGAAGCTGCTTCAGATCGTAGTCCTTCACGGTTGTGACGGTCAGTTTGGACTCAGTCTCGCCCTGCAAGGTGTTAGGAGGCTCCAGGTACTTGAGAGTCGTGAGATCGTTCTTCTTAATAATGATGAATCTCGTATAAAGGTAAACACCCAAAGTCAGAAGTGTACATCCAATGTACAGAGCTCTAACGTAAAAGAGAGTGGTAGGTTCTTCGAAGTCAAGTCTACGCGAGACTTGCATCATACCCAGCATGAGAACAAGGTTGGACACGGCAGGATTCATTTCGAAGGCGAATTGTCGAGGTGGACAAAAAAACAAAATTTTCAAAGGCTGTGGAAAAGATAAGGAAGAATAAAGCCGGGCTACAACAAGATGGCTTGCGAAGACTGCGCCACAGTTAACTTGACCGAGCCAACGCATTGGCGAGACACCAGAACTGCCCGGGTGTGAGTTTGTGATCTGATGCGCCGGAGACGCGGCGACCCGTGGCGATCGAGGAACGCATGCTCGAGGGCTGTGCATCTGCCAATCCGCGTGCCAGTAGTGATCAGGTATTTTTTTGCACCAAAGAGGGCAAGATAGGGTTTCAGGTTTTATACGCTTTCCGGAATCCACACAAGATTGAGCTTATTGGCATATCCGCAATTGCTGTCTGGAGAATATAGCATCCCGGTGTCGACAAATCAAACAAGTAGAGACTTTCTTTTGTGCTTGAGACGCGATAGTGCTTAGACGCTACCTTGTTGTCTATAAAACTAGATTCGATTTTATTCGATTGGATACTGAATCTGACATCAATTCTGACCGCCATGGGAGACTCCGTGCCTTCTACTACTACTTTTTCTGGCCCTAAAGTTTCAAACCTGCATCCGGCTCCACCTCCAGAGGTGAACCCATGGAAAAGATCATCGAGCTCGCCACAAACAGCCCCTCAGACTAAAGGCATAACATTGCCGGAGCAACTGGTAGCTGCTGACAGTGGAAAACAGTCGGCGGTCCCGGCTGCTGCAAAAGTCAAGAAAGCGGGGAAGCAGAAATGGGTGCCTCTCGAGGCCGAGATCTTGGTTTCATCGCCAACCAAAACCAAACCTAAGCCTTCCAACGGGGGTTCTAAGAAAAAGGACACCAAGCAGACCATGAACAAACGCAATAACCGAAAAAGGCTGACGATGCCGGATGAACAGGACGACAAGAACGTGTCTCAAGATGCCACTACGCCCGCCACTTCGGACATGTCGAGCGCCACAACCGAGGCTACAGATCTTTCGGATGAAAAAACATTGACCAAACTTGTTTCCCGTCTAAGTATGGCCTCTCCTGAGGTTGCCACTGCTGCCCCACCGACCTCTGGGTCCCAGGCAACCCTCGATAACGGGTACAGGGAGAATACAGCTACCCCTCAGGACACCCCCTTCCCTGAACAACACACTGACTTTCAAGACCAAAGACACCAAGGAAGCAAAAGTTTCAATGACAGCCCAAAGTTTAACAAGAAAAATAGAATTCCCCATGTCCGCTCAGCGATCAACGTTCCATCGCTTCCTCCATATCCGATGATGTCCTCAGCGCCTTACTATGTGCCCTATTATATGCCACCAGCTCCACCGTACGGTGCACCGATGCCATCTTCTTCTCCGCGCCGGAATAGCCAATTTCAGTCCCAGCCGTCGTCCAGAGGTTCGCCGAAGCTCAACAATGAAGGCTTTTCTCCACTGTCCGCTGAAACACCTATGCATGACCGCAGTCCCGGCAACTATTCTCCTCCAGTGTACGGCGACCCGAACATGCTGTATGGCGTTATTCCTGGCATGGCCTCACAGTCAGGGTCATCGGGCCCTAGCTCGCCGTCTCCGTACTATCAACCATATTATTTGCCTCCGCCGGGTGCGGGCTATCCAATATTTTCTCCTAATGGCAATTACTCTCCCAATTACGCGGGAAACCCCATTGCGCAAGGTGACTTCAAAGCCGATCGTCTGGCAAGACAACTAGAGTACTATTTCTCCATGGAGAACCTGTTGAAAGATATTTATTTGAGGAGACATATGGATTCCGAAGGCTACGTGAGCATTTCGTTCATTGCTGGGTTTTCTCGAGTCAAAGCGCTGTCTGAAGGAGACTCCAATCTAATATTACACGCATTGAAAAGAACGAACTTCCTGGAGGTTGCAGGTTCAGGGAAGTCTAAGGCTGTCAGACTTAGAGACGGCTGGCAGCGGTGGGTCTTACCAGAGGACCAGCGACAGTTGTAAGAGTACGAAATTCGAAAATATGCTTATTATGCTTATCAATAATAAATACATGCGAGACTAGGAGAATATTCTTTTGTTCAAAAGGCGAAGGTCTGACAGGCGACGGTGATTGAAATTTTTGAACTCCTGAGAGTTCAAAAGTTTGGCATCCTCGTTATCAACTACCCTATGTTGCGTGTTTTCCAAATGCGACTTATCGATTCGGCGTCTTAGCAACGCCACTTCCTCGTGCAAGACCTTTTCTTTATCGTAAACACCGTTTAAGTTTTTGAAAAGCCGAAAACTTTTGGAGTTGGCTTGTATTTCCACATTTATTGCAATCAGCTTGTCTTGATTTTTACCCGACGGATTTATCGTTTCCTGACTCAGGTTGAGATATGCGTTCCTGAAGTTCTCGACGTCCAGGAAACGGTCAAACTTGAAAATGTTGCTGTATGTTTCGTTAATGCTGGAGAATAAGCTAGTAATCAAAGACTGCAGACTGGTCAGCATCGAATTCCTGAAACAGCTGCTGGAGACCGATCCTACCGTGAAGTTCACCAGACGTCTGGTGTTGAAAAGCTCTAGAAGGGCCTCCAGCAATTTTTGATGGTGATGTATAAGCACAAGCATGTACGATGTGTTGGAAAGCGAATCCAAAAGTTGTAAGTTGAGATTGTACCAGGTTTTCAATTTTAGCTCACTCAAAGCAAGCTGATCTGCCGACGGCGATGTCTCTGTAACTGCAGTAAAAACAAGTGGCCTTTGGGAGTGCGTCTGACGCCGGCAATCAAGCGGGTTCACTAGAGACATGTCTGATATTGCGAACGGAAAGAAAAAATATTGTTGAAAATAACTTTTTCATGAGTCATGGATATATACAGCACGGCCCGAGAAAACAGAACATTTAATTCAGCTTCGCTTGGTTTTTGATTTTTGTAATGAGCCGCTTGCCTGTCATCCCAGAATTGGCGCGGCGAAAATAAATTATTCTGTAATCCGACGCCAAATGGAATAGCCCACGTGAATCAAAAAGGGATCTCATCCAAACACAGCCCGAATGTTTCCCCCAGAGATAAAGGGGATGCCGTATTAATTGTGCGCTGTATAATATCATGGAACTTGACAGTGACGATAACAAGGTTGAACAGGCGCTTGTTGTTTCGAAAAGCAGAGGTGGCTCTCTTAGCAACACCACAAACCCTTTTTTGGACCCGTTTGTGGCCAGCTACTGGACTAAGGTGTATGACGATTGCAAATACGAGTGCAGGGAACGTTTTGATCCTGTGTTCAGCTGGACCCCAGAAGAGGAACGTAAACTCGGGTGGAAGCTGGACATGAAGGTGACGGCGCTGGCTTGCTTCATGTTTGTCGCGTTGCAGGTTGACAGAGGTAATTTGGCACAGGCTGTTGCTGACAACTTGCTGAATGACCTCAATTTGACTACCGACATGTACAACAACGGCAACACGATATTCTTCATCACCTTCATTGTCAGCGAGGTCCCGTCCTCGTTGATTTCAAAGAAGCTTGGGGTCGATCGGTGGGTGCCCTTCCTGATGGCAGCATGGTCGCTGGTGGCCATTTTGCAGTGCAAGATGACAAATAAGCAGTCTTTCTACGTGACTCGCGCGCTTCTGGGGCTTCTGGAAGGCGGCTTCACTCCAGAGCTTGTCTTGTGGATGTCGTATTTTTTCACCTCCGGCGAGCTGTCCATGAAACTTTCCTACTTCTGGACAGCCCTGTCGCTCACACAGGTGGGAACAGCGCTTATGGCGTACGGTATCCTGCGGATGCGCGGCATCCTTGGAATGGCTGGCTGGCAGTGGCTGTTCATCATTGAGGGCATTTTCACCCTGGTCATCGCGTTGGTGTCCGCATTGGTCATGGCACCGTCGGTCGTCCAGACCAAGCGCTTCTGGAACAAGAAGGGCTGGTTCACCGAGCGCGAGGAGAAGATCATCGTCAACAAGGTCCTCAGAGACGATCCTTCCAAAGGAGACATGAACAACAGACAGGGGGTCACGTGGTCTAACCTCGTGCACGCGGTTCTGGACTACAACATGTATCCGTTGTATGTCATTGGCATTCTCGCGTACATTCCGTTGAACCTGCTGACCAGCTACATGACGCTTGTGCTCAAGAACCTGGGCTTCACTACGCTCAACGCGGTGCTGCTCACTGTTCCGTACAGCTTCATCCACATTGTCCTGCTGATCGGGATCACGTGGCTCAGCGAGAAGGTCAACGAACGGTCATTGGTGTGCTGTCTGTTTGCTCTTTACGAGATCCCGCTCATGGGCGTGCTTGCGTTCTGGAGAGACTCCATGATCAACAAGTGGGGCACGTGGACTGTGTGCACGCTCATTCTGGGGCTTCCATACATCCATGCCATCTGTTTAAGCTGGGTCTCGCGCAACTCGTGGTCGCTCAAGACGCGGTCGGTCTCCACGTCGCTGTACTACATGTGTGCGCAGATTGGGTCGCTGATCTCGGCCAATATCTACCACGAAAGCGACGCTCCTCTGTACCGCAAGGGCAATGCGGTGCTGTTCTGGCTGTCGGTGGCGATGCTGCCCGTTCTGCTGCTCACTAAGGCCTACTACATGTACGTCAACCATCTGCGCGAACGCAGGTGGCAGATGATGGACCCTGCCGAGCGTGAGAACTATATATTGAACACCAGCGACGTGGGGTCTAAACGACTGGATTTCAGACTCGCGCACTAATAAAAAAGTGCTCCCTAAAAGGGTAATTATTTATTATCTAACGCCATGTGGGCCCAAAAGTAGGATCAGGGGTAATAATAATACACATGGTCGCAACCGAGTTTCAGAACACAAACTACCAATTGCTTAGTTTAGTGCGCTCTTCTGATGATCACTAACGTGTCAGACTACAACCCGCCATTCTACATACCCCATGTGTTTCAGACACGAGCAAAACAGTTCTATCTGACGTACAACGGCTGTGACTTTCGCTGCATCACCCTGGAACCTCCCCTGGACGTCAAGTACAAAGGGCGGTGTTTGTTTGTTCATGGCTACAGGGAGTGTAGCGAGCTCCACCTGCGGATGATGGACGCTCTGACGTTGCAAGGCTATGCGTGCTTCATTTTCGACCAGCGTCGCAACGGGTTCTCCAGACCTCGCGGCATGTTCGACTACACCAATGATTACCACACTTACAGAGACTTGGAATTTTTTGTGAGCTACAATCTGGCGATCGAGAGCGACAATCTGTGTCTGGTGGGACACTCAATGGGCGGGGCCATAGTGCTCAACTACATGATGAAGGGGGCCAACAGACACCGTATCAGAAGCGTGGTAACATCGTCACCGCTGCTGATGCATCGCGACAACAACTCGTTCTGGAAGTTCGTGGTCATGCTGATTCTGAGCTACATTCCGCTGCTCAACCTGCTGACGCTGCAAAAGACAGACGTCAACGTGGTGAGGAAACAGCAGGCGCAGCAGCAGACGTTGGAGGAGGACACGTTCAGGAAGGTGGCAACGCGCAACAGACTTACCAACGACATGAACTGGCTGCGCACGGTGAACGAGATCCGACTGATCTCCAAGGTGGGCACGATTGAGGAGGTGATTCATATTCTTCGCCGCGGAATATATCTGGTGGACAACACCCATCGGGTGCGCGAAAAATACGCAGAGCTCGAGAGCTGTCGATTTCTTGTGTGCCAGACGCTGCGAGACCCACTCGCGGATGTGAGCGGCGTGGAGCGCTTCGTGAAGGGGGTTCCGGGCGTGCAACTGCGCTGGTATGAGGACTGCAAGCACGCGCTGTTCATCGAGCGCAGCGAGGTTTTCGAGCGCGTGCTGACCGACGTGCTACAGTTTCTGAACGAATAGAGCTGGACACGCGCGTCTCACGTGCATAGTAGGCCAAAATATAAATAAATTAATAATATCTAATTCGATTTAATTTTGCTTATCGGTCTCGCCGGCGCGTCGATCGGCGCAGACACGCGCACGTGCCTAGTGGCGGCATTGTTTCCTCGCGGGGTGGTGGCACACGCTCAAAATTTGGCGCCCAGGTGCGACAATATGAATTTCATGCTCGTGCGGCTCAACACGTGGGGAGACTCTGGTCACAAGACCATCCACACGGGAGGGTGGGTCGACAGCAATCACCGCGGTATCGTGGCCAGCAGCCGTCTGGCACGCACACACACACTCGGGAACGCCTGGTGGCGTTCTCCAGCGCGTCCAGGCCGTCTTCTCGCGCCTCCTGTTGTCTAGCCCATGTTTTGAACACACCTTGTCAAACCTCCCTCAGATCCATGCATGCAACGTTTTTAATTATTTAGGCTCCCACCCGGAATAAATATCCCTGGATAGGCACATTGTCTTCTGCGACCATGAGTGATATGGACTCCAACAGCTCTGTTCAAGGCACCAGTTCCGGGTCTACGTCGACAGCAGTTTTGGGAACAGGGATTCTGCCTCCACCACCGATTTTCAAGCCCACTTTTGTACAAATGCAAAAGAGCAACTCGTCCTCGTGCAACATCTCGCCAACGGGGTCTGCAGACACGTCGCCCAGAATGAGCGGGTCGAGCAACTCCAACTACCTGACCTCGTCTTTCGTCTCCAGCGACGAGTACAAAAATCGATTAATCCGCCAATCGCCCTCCATCTCGCCCATGATGTACGCCATCGACGTGCCGTCGCCTGGGCCGGCCAGTCCGGCACTGAGCAACAGCAGAAAACGCCGCAAGTCGTCGGTGGCGAGCAAAGAAGACCTTGAGCGCAAGAAAAAAGAGCTCAAGAACCAACATTCGATCATTGAGAAAAAACGGCGCATCAAGATGAACCGGGAGTTCGAGGCGCTCAAGTTCCTGGTGCCCGCGTGCCGGCTAAACATCCTGAACGGGCTCAACGAGAATAACTTTGACAACTCAAATATGATGCACAAGCTGACCATTTTGCAGAGCACAGTGGAATATATCAAGTATCTGCATCTGGTGATCAAGCTGCTCAAGCTGCAGATGCTGACGCCCTCGAAGACCCGCACGTACTTCCAGAAATGGCTGGCCAAGAACGACAACCTCAAATTTGTGGACTTTGACCTCGACCTGCAATCCTATAGAAAAATAGACGACGAGTTCAGTTTCGAGGACGTGTTCATGAGGGTCTGGAAAA
Source organism: Ogataea siamensis (assembly GCA_030574315.1). Lineage (NCBI taxonomy): Eukaryota > Fungi > Ascomycota > Pichiomycetes > Pichiales > Pichiaceae > Ogataea > Ogataea siamensis. Next base: position 57,359 of record JAJMET010000022.1, read on the forward strand.
ACAACGGTGATATGCCAGCCGAAGACATGGACGTGATCTCGAAAGAGGTGGAAGCGCTTCTCAACCAGGACAGCGCCGACAGTGAGGAGGATGACGACGACGATGACAACGAGAACGATAACGGCCAGTCTGACGACGTCCGCATAAAGCTGCCCGAAATCAGGAGTTTGGCCGAGCAGCTGCCAACACAACTTCCTAGCCCGCTGATCACGCCTGACATCAGCCGCACAGTGAGACCAGCGTCGTCTATTCGCCATTTTTCCACGTCTGCAGTGGCCACCATCAAAGCGCAAGAAGCTGCGCCGTCTTCCAATAATGCCAAGTTTAAGCTTCCACTTCCAGCGATCGTGGATGAAAAGGTGCTCAATGTGCCCAAAACGGATGACGAGATTGGCGAGCTGAATGCGTCAAAAGTACTGATGTTGCTGAAGAGCGACGAGAAACGGACCAGTATTGAAAGTCTTTTAAATTAATGCGATATTTAATACTCACTGAATTTAATAGTCATTGAATTTATTCTACTCATTGGCACTGTAGCAGGAAGCAAAGAGGCGTTGGCAGATAAATCGCCAATGGTATTGTGTGCTGTTTTTGTGCTGTGTCGGTGTGATGCGCTTGCAGAGACTTCCAAAACTAAAAGGAAGAGGTCCACAGGGTATACCAAGCCGTTATAGCTGGCGCCAGCAAAAAAATGACAACAATTTGGTTGCGTGGTCTAGTTGGTTATGGCATCTGCTTAACACGCAGAGGGTCCCCAGT
>JAJMET010000023.1:0-52161 GCA_030574315.1 Ogataea siamensis
CTGTAACCAGACGAGGCCCCAGAGGTGTTGCTGGAAGAAGCTGCCGAACTATAACCAGACGAGGCTCCAGAGGTATAACCGGATGATGTTGGGGCAGAATTGTGACCGGATGATGCCACAGAGGTATGACTAGATGATGTTGGGGCAGAGCTATAACTGGATGCCACGGTGGTGTAGCTTGATGAAGCTGCCGAACTATAACTTGATGATGTTGGGGCAGAGCTATAACTGGATGCCACAGAGGTATCACCAGACGACGCAGGAACAGAAGCGTAACTGGAGGAAGTTGCAGAACTATAACTGGATGATGTTGAGGCAGAGCTATAACTGGAGGCCACAGAGGTAGAATCAGACGAGGCAGGGACAGAAGAAGAGGGAGAGCCTGCTGAAGAGCTGGTTGCCCAGGAGACCGGAACAGAGCTGATGTCGGAAAACGAAATCGATGGTCTTGCAGACGACACGGCGGACGTGTCGGTAGAGGCTGAGTCGACGGTGGTGGCCCACGACACAGACACAGTGGTGAAACCCGGGGTGGTTGGTGTCAGTGTTGTTGGTGTCGGGGTGGTTGGTGTTTGGGTGGTTGGTGTTTGGGTGGTCTGGACTGACGGCGTCACCTGGTGGCCCGACAAGCTGGACGACGGCGTCTGGGAGGACCGGGACTGGGGAGGCAGCTCTGGCGCAGAGCCCGTGCTGACAACAGCGGTGGTATCTGGCTGGGTGCTGGTGGAGCTCGAAGGCAGCACGGAACTGCTCTGTTGTCCGCCCCAGCAGTACAGCGGCGCGTCGCCCTGGCAGTTGCCCTGGTTGTCGCTGCTGCAGGTGATCAGGTAGTCGTAGGACGCCTGGTATTTCCAGGAGCTCTGCTCGCTGGTGCTGACGCCGGCGCCCGAGAACCAGTCATACTGGATCTGGTAGCTGGGGATGCACGTCTCGCCGTCGTACTGCTGTCCGTACACAACAAAGGTGGCGTACCAGTCCTTTGGGTTGTCGATGTTGTACACGTTGGAATTTCTCGAGAAGAGCAGGTACTGTCCCTGTTCGGGCGAGTTGACACCAATGATCTTGAGCTCGCCCAGATTGGAGATGTCGCATGCGGCCTCTGCTGTGAAGTGGATGGTCACCTGGTACACGTTGCCGACGCCGAGGTCGATCACCTCGTCGACGGTGATGGTGGCCGAGGGATAGTGGCCCTGGCTGTGGAAATTGAAGTTGAGGTCGGGACACTGTGCGTGGTTGTTGGCCACTGGGACCGACGACGGGTACGTGCCGGTCACGAAGTTGTGGCTGTTTGTGCCGCTGGCTCTTTTGGCCACCGGAACAGCGCGCGTGTCCTGCGAGCGCAGGACGTTGGAGGAAACGTCCTCGACGGCCGGCGTCTTGCAACTGGAGTGGAATAAACCGTCGGGTTGGCAGACGAGGTCGCCGCAGCACTCGGCGGAGTTGGTCCAGAGGCTTGCGCCGCAGCTGGCTCCCTCGGGCGAGCACGAGTGGACAGACGCAGACGCTGTGGACAAGAGGGTCAGGATGGCTAGATTAAGACGCATTAAAATCCTGGGAGAACTGAATTGGAAACAGACGAACCGGCCCGCTATTTATGGTGTGCTGGGCAGAACGATGCGGCTGCCTCTTGCAAACAGTGCATGATACAAGAGAAGCCGGTGACAGTCGAGTCGTTCAAACGGCATCTAGGTAGCCCGGAATAGCAGCATGCGCAGTATGTCGAATCGCGCATACCCCGTGCATGTTCTTGCATTGTAGATCTGAATTGAATCGGTTGCAGATCTGTCCCATTTACGTGATCAATAAACCGTAAACCCTGTTCCGGTAGATTGAGTGCGTCAGAGTTACGCAGATACGGAAACCGCCAAGAGGCCGGTCGACCTGATTGGCCACCAGCCAAGGCTACACAAGACCCACGTCAACCAACAGCGAGATGCAGAGTGTTGCAGCCCCTGCTTTGCTGATGTTACCCGACTATGCCACAAACGCCTCTTAGAAAGTTCTATGCTTTCTGAAGCGACCCAATGGCATTCGGAGCGGGACCAGATGGCCAAACTGGCAACACGGCTTGTGCATTGGGCAAAGCTGGGCCAGTACAGTGAAGCTCTCCGTGGAGAGAACCCGACCCTGTTGTGGTGTCTAGGTGTCTTTCCCATGCAGTGAAAATTACCTAGGAAACTCAAATTAAAGCGCGATACGTCCTGGATCTTGGGCCTGACAGATCATGCGGGCGAAGAATAAGAAGTGTAAACTTCCCGTTATTTTTTTCACTCGCGTAAACGATTTTTTTTGTATAGAAAGCCCCCTGTGCGTCATTAATGTATGGAATGTGAAGCCGAACGGCTATTATGCAAAGTGGTGCATATTGCAGATCTATATTTAAACGCAAAATAAACATCACCCGAAATAGCCAGCATTTGAGTGGCTCCTATGTACAGTATGTGGGTCGTTTCAGTTCAAGCTCTATTCAACTTTTTTCAGAGCCCAGTGATATTTTCTTCCAGCCCATCCCCACGTCCGACCCAATTATCGTATTGCACAACGCAGCTTGCATATACTCTCGACCAACAATAGCGGCCTTGTCCAGGTCGCAATCTAGAATGCTTTCTCTGCGCACCTGTTTCATCTCGTCGTCCACGTCGTAATTGAACGCGGTGGCGCCCTCACTGCGCACACTGACAGGCGCATCCAGGCTCTGGAAAATGCTCAACTTTGCCTGTCCCAAGTCCTCCTCGCTGATTTTGCCGCACTCAATCATGCCCACAATCTTCTCCATTGTGTGTGCGAATGTCGATATCGAGCGTGCTGCATTCGGGTCCCGGAAACTGTAGTACGAAAAAATACCGTTCAGAGCGTCGTACGTCGCACCTCCTCCGTAAGCACCACCCTTCTCGCGAACCTCGCTGTGAAGGTGCTTGAACGTGCTGAGCTGGGCAAGAATCTGGAGAGCCGCGCCGTTTTCGCATGTGTACGACGAGCCTCTGGCCACTGCCGCCGCAAAACTCACCTGTGCGGGAATCTCCACCGTGTGGTTTTCCACAGCCGGCTGGAGCTCCATTCCGTACGGAGAAACACAGTAGTTGGAACTGTATCTCTCGCCATAGCCAGCAACCAGCCGTTCCTGCGTCATCAAACTTGCTCTGTCGCACGTGACGCCGTATTTGAAGTTGGAGCCCTGCACTAAAATGTCGCGGATCCGCGTCAGAACGCTGGACACCTCGTCCAAACGATTCTGCTCGTCCAGAGCACGCAGTTCGTTCAGAAATTGCACCTGCTCAATTCCACTAAGCAATTGCTGCAGCTTGGCTGGCTTGGAAAGCTGTGCCGCAGAGAACCCGCGCGCATAGCTGTGTCCACTGCTGACAATATTGCTGAGATTGTCACTGGTCAGACTCTTCACCAGAACGCTCAGCTTGTCGTGGTTACCGAAATCGGTCTCGCAAAGAAGTTCATAAGTCAGGTCCAAGAGTTTTTGGAAGTTGCCGTTCAGCGACACGCCATTCAGACCAAACTTCAAGTACGTCTCATCCAGATTGTCCGGCGAACTGTGCGCAAACACGGTCGGCGAAATTCCACCTGTGTACAGCTTTATCTCGTCCTCGAGTTGCGCCATGGTCTTGTTCTTTGTACCCAGGTTCGTCAGACACTCTGAGAATAGAGGAAGATACTTCACTAGCTCCAGCGGCAGCTCGCTCGAGCTCAGTGTCTTGAGCGACCGGAAGTACGTCAGGCCGTTGGTCTTCGGCGAAACACGCGTCTGCAGCTCCAGCGAACCGAGGCTCTTGTAATTCACACGCACGTTGTCGCCGTCACGTGCAATGTCGGCCGTCGACAGCGATGGAAGACAAGAGAGGTCTTCCTGCTTTGTTTGATTCTCTAGGAGCTTCAACCCGCGGTTGTATAGCACGTCCTTGTCACTGTCATTGAGACCGTCCACTTTGCTGCTCAGGCGGGCCTGCTCCTCGGCCACGACTCTCGACTCCAGCTCCTGGTCAGGGAACATGGTGTACTGGAAATGGGGCGATCCCAGCAAGTACTTGTCAATACGCTCAACGAAAAGCGCGTCACCGTGAGCCTCGTACTCGCTCCGGAACCGCCCAATCACACTGTCCCATTTCAGCATCTCCAGCGGGTCTACGCGGTTGACCCACCCGGGAACTATCGAGCTCAGCAAGTTGAGGCCAAACGACGCGCTTTCCACCTTACGGCCAAGTTCCAGCTGGTGGATCATGGCATCGATCTTGTCACGTGCAAACCCGTTCTTTTTAGCTCTCTCGATGGCGCTTGTGACGGTCTGGGCCAGACCGTCCGCAGTCTGTTTGTCCATACCCTGCAACCCAACGCTGAACATGTTGACGTCCGTCATTGAGTCCATGCCCGAATTGATGCTGAAGTCTGATCCAAGCCCAGACTCGATGAGTTCCTGGTACAGTGGCGACGAGTGACCATCCAACAGCAGGTTCGACACAATTTTCATCAGAAACGTCTCGTACACGTTGTCAGGCTGTCCACAGTACCACGTCAACGAGCCCTTGTACTGTCTTTCTGGCGGCAGCATCGGGTCGACGGGACCCGGCACTTCGACTGCGGTGTTGCTGGTCAACGCAATTGGCTGCTTCACATCCAACCGTCTAGGTCTCTTTCCAAACCGTGAATACTTGGCGTCGATCTTCTCCAAATGTCTGTCCAGTGGCAAGTTTCCGTATGTAAACGTGCATCCGTTAGACGGATGGTAGTATCTTGCATGGAAATCCACAAGGTCTTCGTAGACAAGATCGGTCATTTTGGACGGGTCCCCGCCGGAGTTGTTCAGCGAGGGATAGATCGCCTCCTGGAACTTGATCCAGAACCAGTAGCCCGAGTCCGACATCTGGCCCTTCATCTCGTTGTACACCACGCCCTTAAAGCACAGCGGACTGGTGCGGTCTTCGGTTTGCTCGTGCTCCAGTCTCCAGCCCTCCTGATAGAAGTCGTCCTCCGACAGCAGCGGATTCATCGTGGCGTCCAAGTACACGTCCATCAGATTGTAGAAATCGGTCTGGTTAGTGGTGGCGAACGGATAAAACGTGTAATCGTGGCCAGTCATGGCGTTCATGAAGTTGGACAGCGATCGGTTGAGCATTTTGAAAAAAGGGTCTCTAACAGGGTACTTTTCGGACCCGCACAGCGTGGTGTGTTCCAGGATGTGCGGGAGTCCGGTGCTGTCGGGCGGGTTGGTTTTGAAAACCATGCTAAACACGTTGTTTTTGTCCTGGCGATCGATGTGCAAATGCTGTGCGCCCGTGCGCTCGTGGACCAGGTCCACCGCCGTCAGGCTGAACTCTGGTACTGGAAGCGCACGGCGGACAACAAAACCGTGGCGGCTTTGGCCGGGGACATATTTTCCCTGTGCTACGGTGGCAAACCGACGCAGAGACATTGGGGAAAAAAAATATTCAAACAAAATACTTGTTTGTTAGGCAAAAATAACTAAATAAAATAGTTTACTTGTTTAAATTAGGTCTTTTTCCATATTCATGTTGCTTTGGTTTTTGGTATTGGCCCTGGCCTGTGTGGCCGAAAAGGTCGAATTGACCTCTTACGCAGCAGAATATTGCACGGGCATGTACTCCAAACAGGACTGGGGAGGACCGGTCGACCCGTTCATCAAGGTCGACGTCAAAAGGTTCGGAACACAAGACCAGACACAGCCGCTGTCGCTGATAGTATTCGAGTACCGAGATCTGGACTACATAGGGCTGACAGATAACTCCACCGGGCTCACGAACTATATCTGCTCGCCAACCATGGTGGAGGAGTCCCTGTGCTCCAAAGACCAATTGAATGGATTTATAGTGTCGTCCAACAACTCGGGCTACAGCCTGATCAAGACCGCGGCGCTGGCAGATCTCGGGACCAACGACTTTAGTTACCATGTCGCGAACACCGGTTACTACTGCGTTGCCGTTTACGACCCTTTGTACTCCTCCGACTCTGGCTCCTTCAGCGTGATTGTCAATTTCCACAACGCATACGGCAACCTTCCGGCCTCAGAGATCCCCAAGTTACCTCTTTATGGACTGCTGGCTGTTGTGTACGCAGTGTGCTTAAGTGTGTATCTGTTTCAGGTGTTCAAACACCGGTCCGAGTTGCTCTTGCTGCAAAAATACCTGGCCGGCTTCTTTGTCTTTCTGACCGTGGAAAACATTCTGGTGTGGTCGTTGTACGACGTGGAGAACAATAACAAGACGTTCCCTACGCCCAACGGAATCAAGTTCTACATCTCGTTCATCTCAATGCTCAATGCGTTCAGGATCTCGTTTTCGTTGTTCCTGCTTCTGATCATTTCGCTCGGCTATGGAGTGGTGTATCCAAAACTCCAGCGCAACGTCATGAACAAGTGCAAGCTTCTGGCTGCTGCCCATTTCATTGTCAGCACGGTGTACATCTGGTTCTCGTACTACTCGAGCCAGGTCCAGCCGTCTAGTTCTACTACCAACACGTCCAAAGCGACCACTACTATCGAGTCCAATTCGTGGATTATCATCGCCATCACTCTTCCGCTGGCAATTTTGCTAGTGGTGTTCTACTTCCTGATCCTGTCGTCGCTGCAGAAGACTGTCAAGCTGCTGGCCGAGAAGAAGCAAATTGTCAAGCTCAAAATGTACAGAAATCTATTCAAGCTCATTTTCTTTTCCATGCTGCTTATGCTATTCGCCCTGATCATTAACGTTGTGCTGGTCTTCAACGATTCTCTAACCGAGTCCATCGAAAGACTATGGAAGTTTAACGACGTACTCACAGACTTCTGGCCTGCCTGCATCTACTTCATTGTGTTTATCGGATTGGCTATTATCTGGCGTCCGACAGACTCGTCGTACCTGCTTGCTGCATCGTCACAAATTCCTACCGCCGACACCGGTGACATCGATCCGGAAGAACCACAAGAGATTTACAACAACCTTGACCAATACGGCAATGAGTTTGAATTTGACGATCTGCGCAGCTTGGACAGCGATAATCCGTTTGGAGACCGGTCAGAAAGAGAACAGACTCCAGAGGATCCATTTCAGGACCCAGAGCACAAGCCGGACAACGATGATTTCAAAATAGACGATGACGAGGACCACGAACTGCCAAACAGAGAGGACAAGGATAAATAGGGCTCAATGTAAGATATCGGGGCTAATCAAGAAGCGTAGGCAGGTAACTAAGTCGCGGTAGAATCAGAATCCGGACCGTCGCCTGGACGGTATATACCAGAATGATACTAGAACAATGTAAATCGCGTAAATGGTTTAGTGGTAAAATTCGTCGTTGCCATCGACGAGCCCCCGGTTCGATTCCGGGTTTACGCATTTTTTTAAAGTTTTTAAAATTATTTTTTTTTATTACATGTCCAAGGTCCAGCTCCAGGAGCGCTACAACAAGTTCAGCAAAGCAGCCAAGTACAATCTCAACTCAGAGGAGCTTTTCTGTGTATGCCGAAAGGTCGACGATGGTGAGCTCATGGTTGCCTGCGACGGGTGCGACGAATGGTTCCACTTCCGATGCATGAAGCTCGATCCCAAGTACAAAGATTTGGTGAGCAATTTTTACTGTATCTTTTGCGACGAGCTGTTCCACAAGGGCTCTACGCTATGGAAGAAGAAGTGTCGTCTGGACGGCTGCTTCAAGCCTGTGCGGATCGCCACAGAGGGCTCAAAGTCGTCGAAATACTGCTGCAATGAGCACGGCGTCCAGTACATGAAATGTGAGTTGCTGAAGAGGTTTGGCAACTCCACCAAGGAGCACAAGCTGGACGCAAGCGAGATCGCGAGTCTGGTATGTGGCGTGAAGGATCTACAGGAGTTCCAGGTGCTAGGTCTGGATATGCCTGTTTACAGCGGGATGGACGTGGATATGCCGCCCGAGATGGCCCAGCAGGTCTCGCGGATGGACGCTGAGCTTTCCGAGCTGCGACAGGCCGAGGCGTTGTACAGTTCGAGGGAAAAGTACCTGCTCAAGTTGAAAGACCGGATCAAGCTGATCAACGACGCTCTGGCCGAGTGCGATGCCGAGACACCGGCCAAGAAGGGCAAGAAGCCCAAGGTGGACGTGTGTGGCTACGACGCGCGGCTGGTGATGACAGACGAGGCGTGGCGCTCATTTGAAGGTAGCGACGAGTTCACGCGGCTGACGACCGTCGCGTCGCTCGCAGACGTCGGTCTCGACGCACAGCGCGTCGCCGTTGCCTATCGCGCCGCGGAGCCCCTGCTGGGCATGTGCATGGCAGACAGAAAGAAGTGCGTGAGGCATCTCACGTGGTTCAGCATCCAGTACGACGCCGTGATGCTCAAGCTCAACGAGGTACTTTTCAGAGTCGCCGAAATCGACGCGGCGAAAAAAAAGCTACTGGACCAGTGGAACATGGACAAAATCGATCGGGAGTCTATGTAGGAGTAATATCTATTCGTCGTCCTCGGCCGGCGTCTCGTCGACGTGTCTGGGGCGCCACACTTCCACAAGGCCGTCCTCTGCGCAGCTGACCACCATGTTGTCCAGCTCAGGGTGCCAGTCTGCCTCGCAGATCCGTCCGGTGTGGCCCCCGTGCATGAACACCAGACACGGGTCGGTGTAGTCGCCCTTCCGCTTCTCGTACTCCTTGAGGTCGAAGTCGCCGTCGCGGATGTTGTTGAGGTTCCAGATCAGAACCCGTCTGTCGCTCGACGACGACATCAGCAGGTTGTCGCGGAACTTGAGGTCTACCACAGACCCGGTGTGGCCGCACAGCTTGCGCAGCGGCTGGTCCATCATCCTCAGGTCCCAGCAGTTGATCAGGTTGTCGGACGAGCCCGTGGCCAGCAGAGTGCCGACGTGCTGGTGGAAGGTGACGGCGTTCAGCGGGCCGCCGTGTGCGTTGGCGATCGCCATCACCGGCTGCTCGGCGCGCAGATCGTGGATGTGCAGCGACAGGTCGTCGCTTGCCGAGGCAACCAGGTCGTTGTGCTGTTTGTTCCACGAAACGTCGTTCACAATGGCCGAGTGCGTGTCGAACACACGCACCGGCCGCTCCGCGCCCACGCTCCACAACGCCACCTGGTGGTCCTCCGAGCTGGTCAGCAGCTGGTTTTTAGCATATATCGGGTTCCACTCCAGCCCAAAACCCTCCTTGGTGTGGTGCTTCAGAGTCGCCACCGAGTCGCGTTGCAGGTCGTACATCAACACATCGCCCGAATTTGTCTGCGTGGCAACCAGGCCGGACTCGGGGTTCGCGCGCAGCTTGTTGATCTCGCCCGGATGTTTCCACTCGCGCTCCAACCGGATCTGGTTTCCCTTGAATGCGTCGTGGTCCTGATGTCCTGGGGTCGGGATCTGGACAGAATACTGTCTCAGGTAGTTCTGCGACCCATCCGAGGTGTGCGTGCCGGCCAGAAAACTGGCGCGCAGCGTGCCGTTCGCCTGCTCCGTCTGGTGCAGCCACTCGACAGTCAGACTGGGCCACTGAAGCGCATACGTGTAGATGCTGTCGTACAGCATGGGCGACGTTTTCTTCCATATCTTGTACTCCTCGTTGACGATCTTCTCGGCCACTTGGTACTTTTCCTTGACCGACACCGCGGCCGACGTCTTGGGCTCGCTCTGGACAGACGTCATTTTTGCAAATAATTATTTTAATTTGCACTTTTTCAGCACCGGTAGTGCGCATGCTAATACTGTATCCCCTGGCCGACACTGGCGAGCTGGCCAGCGTCGGCCTCGGTGCTGAAGTCTGGGTGTACGAGGGACGGCGTCGCGTCGGTGTAGCCGCAAGAGGCTCGTACGCTTTTTCTGGCCATCTCCAGCGTATGTTCCGGGTTGTCCGCCTGGTGCGGTGCTGCGCGACTGTTCAAGGCTCTGTGAGGCAGTTCGGTCGGTCAGATCGGGGCAGCGTCCAGCTTGCGCTTGACAGCGTTTCAGTGGGTTATCGGTCTATCCGGGCGCGTGTGATGGATCGCGCAAAAGCAGGACGCGTTGCTTTCCCGGTTGCAGGGGTTCGGGAAAAGGTGCGAAAAAAAAGAGCATATAGTGCAATCACATAGACTACTAGAGCCCATTGGCCTGATGGCATTGGTGCCCGCGACAGCTACAGGTGAGATGGCTTCTTTTTGCCGAGCGGACGTGTTTTTTGGCGGTCCTCGCGGTCAAAATCAGGCACCTCTTCGCTAACAGGATTTGTTTACAGACGCGTCTGGGAAAAAAACTATATAAGGTGCATAAAAACCAGTAGGCAATTTTAATCAGAAAGAAAAAAAAACTTCCTCTTGTCTACCAAATGTCTGTGCAAGAAACTCCTTCGAAGACCACCGCCAACGCTTTATCGACCCTCGACCTCTCCTCTGCTGACAAGAAGGACTTGACAGCCACCTTGACGGCCGCCGCTAAGGCCAAAGCCGCCGCCAATGGTGTCGAGGAGGTTACAAAGGAGTCGGAAGAAGTTTGCGAAAAGACAAAGGAACACCAGGAGTTCCTGGCTAAGCACAAAGTGCATAGACACAAGCTGATGCAGATGGAGAAAGACGAGCCTCTGTTGATCGAAAACAAGAGACGTTTTGTTTTGTTCCCTATTAAGTACCACGAGATCTGGCAGATGTACAAGAAGGCCGAGGCATCGTTCTGGACGGCCGAGGAGATCGATCTGTCCAAGGACCTGCATGACTGGAACAACAGACTGAACGAGAACGAGAAGTACTTCATTTCGAGAGTTCTGGCCTTCTTTGCTGCTTCTGACGGAATTGTCAACGAGAACCTCGTGGAGAACTTCTCTGCCGAGGTGCAGGTCCCGGAGGCCAAGTGTTTCTACGGTTTCCAGATCATGATGGAGAACATCCACTCGGAAACGTACTCTCTTCTGATTGACACGTACGTTAAGGACCCTAAAGAGGCCGAGTTCCTGTTCAACGCCATCGAGACCATCCCATGCATCAAGGAGAAGGCCGAGTGGGCGATGAGATGGATCAACGACGAGGAGGCACTGTTCGCCGAGAGACTGGTTGCGTTTGCTGCCGTCGAGGGTATCTTTTTCTCGGGCTCGTTTGCATCGATCTTCTGGCTCAAGAAAAGAGGTCTGATGCCTGGTCTGACGTTCTCGAACGAGCTGATCTGCAGAGACGAGGGCCTGCACACCGACTTTGCCTGTCTGCTGTTCTCGCACCTCAACAACACCCCTAACAACGACATTGTGCTCAAGATCATCACCGAGGCTGTCGAGATCGAGAAGAGATACTTTACAGACGCCTTGCCGGTCAACCTGTTGGGCATGAACTGCAACCTCATGTGCCAGTACGTCGAGTTCGTTGCCGACAGATTGCTGTTGTCGCTGGGCTGCAAGAAGCACTACAACGTCACCAACCCATTCGACTTCATGGAAAACATCTCTCTGGCAGGAAAGACCAACTTCTTCGAGAAGAGAGTGTCCGACTACCAAAAGGCCGGTGTCATGGCCAAGAACACCCAGGAGAAGGCCGACACCGAGACCGGCTTCACCTTCGACGAGGATTTCTAATGATTACGCAACGTCTTTACTGTATACTAGAATGTTTTTTAAGCATGATGAATCGAATAAACTATGTGCAAGGATGTAGAACATTTTATCTGTGGAAAATATTTCTCCCTCTGTTTATGAACACACACAAAGCCAGCGGCCAGGAGACTAATTCGATGATCAAGCGCACATATAAGGATGCTATCGCTGCGCTGAACTCGCTGCAGTCGAACTCGGCCACGATCGAGGCTGCTCGTCGTGCCGCAGGGGCCAACAACTCACGGCTTATCCCAGAGATGCTGGAGTGGACAAGACGCATAGGATACCGGCCGCAGGATCTGGACCGGCTGAACGTGATCCATGTGACGGGAACCAAGGGCAAAGGCTCGACGTGCGCCTTTGCTACCAGCATTCTGTCGCAGTACCGTTCTCCCACGCAGGTTCCTGGGGCCAAGATCACCAAGATCGGGCTGTACACGTCGCCGCATCTTAAGAGCGTTCGCGAGAGACTCATGATCAACGGCAAGCCCATCTCGGAGGCGCTGTTCACCAAGTACTTTTTCGACGTTTGGGACCGTCTCAGCTCGTCGGAGTCGGACCCAGACCGGTTTCCCGACATGGGGCCTGGTGTGAAGCCGGCGTACTTCCGGTTCTTGACGCTGTTGTCGTTCCACGCCTTCTCGAGCGAGAAGGTGGACACGGCCGTGTACGAGGTGGGTGTTGGGGGCGAGTACGACTCCACCAACATTTTTGTGCATCCGACAGCATGTGGGATCACGTCACTGGGCATTGACCACACGCCTGTGCTGGGCAGCACGCTCGAGAGCATAGCGTGGAACAAGGCGGGGATATTCAAGGAGGACGCGGCGTGTTTCAGCGTGGAGCAGCCGGAAGCGGCGCTCAAGGTGATCCGGGAGCGCGCGGCGGAGAAAAAGGTGGCCAGTCTGCAGGTGGTGGAGTCGCGCAGCGACCTCGAGGAGATCCGGCTCGGCATCAACGGCGACTTCCAGCGACAGAACGCGTCGCTGGCGGTGGCTCTGTGCAAGGCGCATCTGGAGCGGCTGGGGCTCGAGCTCGGCGACTTCGACGTGCTGCCAGACGAGTTTGTGGCCGGGCTGGAACAGGCCTCGTGGCCCGGGCGGTGCCAGGTGATTGTCGACCACAAGCGCACAGATCTCACGTGGTACGTCGACGGGGCGCACACGGCAGAGAGCATTGCCAGCGGTGCGGCGTGGTTTGCCAGCCGCGCCAGCAGCGACCACCGCAAGGTGCTGCTGTTCAACCAGCAGACCAGAAACGTCGAGGCGCTGCTGCGACAGCTGCACACGGCCATGGACGCCGCAGGACACAGATTCGACAACGCCATCTTCTGCACCAACGTCACGTACGCGGACGGGCGCTACAGCGACGACCTCGTGTCGATCAACGTGGCCCCCGAGAAGGTGGACTCGATGGAGGTGCAGAAGCACATGGCCACCATATGGAACGAGCTCAGCAAGGAGTCGCGCAAACACCTGTTCCACGACATAGAAACAAGCCTCAACTTCATCCGGACCCTGGAGGGTCCGCTGGACGTGTTTGTGTGCGGGTCGCTGCACCTGGTGGGCGGCTTTTTGCTGGTGCTGGACGGCTCCAGGTAGATATATAATCGAGAGCACAGCCTTGGAAAAAATAAAACCAGAAAATGCTAAATCGCAGCGTCATCGACGAGAGGGCCATCTACACGAAGCGGGCCGAGGACTACGCGGAGCTGGTGCGGCGGTTCACGGCCCCCGAGCTGCGCGAGGTCGGCAACTACCGCATCGGCGACGAGATCGGCTCCGGCGCCTTTGGCAAGGTGTATTTGGCCCACCACAAGCTGCTGAGGACCCGTGTGGTACTCAAGAAGGGAGACCGCGTCACGCCGTCGGGCTGCAACGACAACCTGATGCGCGAGTACTACTATCTGCGCGAGTTCGGCGCCCATCCCAACGTCACCAAGATGTACGAGCTGATCCTCACCGAGACCAGTGCGTTCATGGTGCTGGAGTACTATCCCGAGGGCGACCTGTTCGAGTATCTGAGCCGCCGCAAGCGGCTGCCGCTGGACGAGAGCCTCAAGATGTTTGTGCAGCTTGTTTCTGCGGTGTATTACATGCACCGCAACGGCTGCTGTCACCGCGACCTCAAGCTGGAGAACGTGCTTCTGGACCGGAAACACAACGTGCGGCTGTCGGACTTTGGGTTTGCGCGCGAGTTCCCCATGGCGCAGCACGGCCCGCGCGGGCTGCTGAGCGACATCTGCGGCACCAGCGCGTACATGGCGCCGGAGCTGCTGAAAAAGACCCCGTACCTGGGCACCAAGGCCGACATCTGGGCTCTCGGCGTGATTCTGTTCACGCTGGTCACCGGCGAGATGCCGTTCGACGACACCCAAGACGAGGACGCGCTCGTGGGCGCCATCTTGCACCGCGAGCCCGTGTACAGCGACCAGCTGTTCGGGCCCGATCTTTTGCATCTGACACGGTCCATGCTGGCCAAGGACCCGGAAAAACGGGTCTCGTCGCTGGAGGACGTGCTGCGGTCGCCCGTGCTGCTTGTGCACGGCGGCCTGGTCCATCTCGAGCTCGTCAGCCGTCTGGTGTACCGCGGCGCGCCCACGCTCGACCTATCCCATAAGGACAAGTTCCTGCTCAAGGAGCTGACGTACGTCGGCGTCGACAAGGACACGCTCAAGCGCACCATCTACAACGAGACCATGGACCAGGTGTACGGGTTTTGGCAGCTTGCGCGCGAGAAAAACCGCAAGAGCAAGGCCAAGCGAATCAAGCACCGCAGCCGCAGCATGCTGCGGATCTCGACGCCCAAGCCGTTTGCCGAGTCGCGGCTGGCGTCGACGCCCGAGCAGCCGGCTGCGCGGCCGGAGCCCGCGGCGTCGGAGCAGAGCAGCGTGCGCAGGAAGCACGGGTTCTCGCTGAAACAGCTGTTTGGTAAGATGCGCCGGCCGCGGGACCACGACGACCGCGACGTTCCGACGCCCGCGGCGCGGGACAGCGCGGCCGAGCCGGCGCCCACCGAGCCTGTGTCGGCGAATATCGTGGTGATCGAGCCGCCAAAGTCGCCGCAGGTGAAGAACGTGAGCAGCAGCACAGAAAACACCGCCAAGCCTGTCAGACCGCAGTCGCTCATCTCGTCGTACTCCATGCAGACCACGGTCTCCGAGACCTCGAACGGCTCCGGCTACAACACGGGCTACTCCACAGACACCAACCAGAACGGGTCTGCCAGTGCGGCCGCCGGCAACGCGCATTTGCTGGCGCACGTGACCGGGTCCCGGCCGCAGTATGCGCGCGGACTGAGCGACTGGTCGCTGAACTCGAAGAACATGGCGTCCCAGCCGGCGTCGCCCACGTCGTCATTCACAACGGTGTCGCGGTCCAACTCGCTGGACTCGGCATCGCGCAGGGCCCGTGGCCGCCCACGTAGACGCAAGAATTCTGGCATTTTTGGCAACGCTAGCACTAACAGCTTCCTGTCTAAGCGCGGCAAGTCGCCGCTGCAGTCGAGGCTGAATGCAAAGTGGAGCTTCGGAGCCGCAACGCGTCCGGGGAAGAGCTCGAAACAGCAGCAGCAGGTCATCGAGGAAGAGGTGGAGGACGAGCTGCTCAACGAGACAGAGTACGCGGACGGAGAGCTCGAGGAGGAGGAGCTGGGCGACTCAGACTACGAGCAGGGTGACGAGAACGAGATCCACAACGTGTCGGAGCAGCTGTCGGACTACAAGCTGCACGACAAAGACGATAGAGCGGGCTTGTAGTTTATTAATTAATTAATGTATAACACGCACCAAAAAAATTGCGTAAACCCGGAATCGAACCGGGGGCTCGTCGATGGCAACGACGAATTTTACCACTAAACCATTTACGCAGATCTTGACAGTAGGCCGCGGATTCCTGTCCATATCCTTTGGGCCGGTCTGCGAGATACAGCTAGTCTGTTGACTTCTGTACAGGATGCCGCACGCATGTACGTTGATGCACACGCAAGATCTGGCCATTGCTCAAAGCAGCGCCGCTTTAAACGACGCTTCCAGCTGAAAATTGCCCGATCGGGTAAATAAAAGTTTTCGCGAGACGGTCGTTCTTGACTGCACAAAGACCAGGCCCACTTTTCAATATGGGCCGGATTTCGTCAAGAAGCCGGTTTCCCTCGCACTGTGCAGCCAAAGAACTGTTGTTGACCAAGCGCCGCATATTTAGAATTCTTCTTATTTAATTACACAACGTAGCAATACGTGCTCTACAGTGCATTCATCAATAGACCCTTGAGCTCCTTTTTAAAGTCGTCCAGCTGGTCGCTCTTGATTGGCGTCGATGTTGACAAGGACCCCTCGTTCTCCTTCTCTTCGAATGTCTCGTTTGTTCCGTGCAGCTCGCCAACACACAATTTCTCTAGCGTTTTTTTCAGCTCGTCCTTGCTTTGGACTCCAGCCTGCTCCAACGGATCGATCTCGACCACACCGTCGGCCGTGTGCACCACATCTTTCGTATCTGACGTGTCTTCAAACACCGTGATCAGGTTAAAGTTGAGACCGCTGCTATGTCTTTTTTTGGGAGCTGGAAACTCTCTGCTACCAACCAACGGCGAAGGAAGTGGACTGGCTTTTGCAGAATCGTCCGCGTCCCGAGCTCTGTCAACTGCCTGGTTGTACAAGTCCACCAGCTCGTTAATCGATCCACCAACAGAAGTCAGATTCTCCACAGAATCCGTTTCCGACAGCTCCATCACACTCAATCTCTCGCATACGGCATCCATTTTGCGGATCAGGGCAGAGTATTTGGATCGAGGCGGACGCTCTGGTTCCGGCAGAATGCCGTCTTTGTGCACTGTGTCAACGGTCAGTTCTGACTCCAGACATTGGGTCATTGATGTCAGCTGCTGTAGCGTCTGGATCGTTAGCACCAATCTTGTAGAAAGGGCCATATGCACGGAGGCCGGCGTGACATCGAATTTGCGTGAGCACAATTGAGCAAAATGCGCTGCTCCTTCTGTATCGTCCAGATTGCTAGTTTCGGCAATCGCAAGTAAGACACAGAGGAAAACTTTTCGCATTATTCTGAAATATTGGAACATTCTCGATGGACTAGTAGTCAGGTGAAGAGGCTGCAGTGACGGTGCGGTGCCCACATGCGCAAAGGTGGGGCTGTGCAGACCCGAGTCGCCAGAGATAGAACGCAGACGAAGTGGCTTGAGTTTTGCTGGTGCTGTTCCGCCAGATAGCTCTGGGTCATTCAACGCGGTTATGAATCTGAGATCCTGGCCTGCCAGGTCCAGCTGGTAGATATCCATGTATTTTCGGAAATACTCGATGTTGCAAAACGGAATTAAATGAGCGACTCGTCGGTTGAGGGCGAGCAGCATGGTATTAAGAATGCCATGAACCAGTGTGGGTGATGTTTTATGACGACATCTCTTCCTGCCGTTAAGAAGCGCGTTGAGGTCGTCATTGGCAAGATTGCTGAGTCTGCGGACATGTACGGATAGCGATCTGTCAAGTTTCTGGTTCTCTAGCAAGAACCTGGACAGTTTATTTGTGACGAGTTGCAAATATATGCGTATAGCGATTTTTTTGGTGTTGATGTCGAGAACAAGAAACGTGGTTGCCAGCAACAGCGCTAGTCTCAAAAGTGGTCGATACAGGGATTTGAGGTTTTTTTTGGCAAAATGCAGCAGCGCAAAAGCCAAGTGCAAAGCTTGATGTGAGTGTACAATTTTATGTGAGGGTATTTGACAAATGTCGATAACCACCCGATTCGAATTGGCTTTCTGCATTGGTGGGGCGTCGTTGGAGTCCATCAAACTGGACGTGATGATTTCGAATTTAAACTTGTCTAGCGCCCGCTCCACATTGTGTCGCTGTTCAAGACAGCTTTTGCAGTAAGCATCAATCAGAGAATAGTAACTCAATTCCAGAACTTTATTTTCAGCTGATAAGCTCGCGATCGCGGAATACATTGCCGATCCGTCGGGATTGGGTGCGGACCCACAAGCGACCTGGCTCATAAATTTCGCACTGTGATCCGCATGGGTATAGAGGTGCGGCTTGAAGGATGCCTGCGAATCTGAGAGCGTTTCCTCCAGTCCCCAGTCAGAGAGGACATCTAGGGACGGTCGATGGTGTAAATCCCGGCCGGCCGCGGTTATTCGCTGGTCCATGGTAGCGTCTGTGTACGCTCTGGGGAATATAAAAACGATAAATAAAAAAAAAACAAAGCTTCCGGGTTTTTCAGCCGACGCGTCGACGCGGCTAAATTTCCGGGCCGTGCTACATGGTCTGCACGACGTGCATCATTATAGGCTATGAAGCAAGTCAAAGGTGCGGAGTCAAAACAAGCGTAGCGCGGAAGGTGGGTGTTGTGAACAAATCACATTGAGTCAAAAGGAATGAATATGCGGCCCATGTGCCAAATTTGCAAAACTGCCTTCTTAGCTTAGTGGTAGAGCGTTGCACTTGTAATGCAAAGGTCGCTAGTTCAATTCTGGCAGGAGGCATATTTTTTTGTGTTTTTTTTTAATTAATTATTTATTCCAATGCACCAGGACGAGATCACAAGGGTCCGGCTGGCGGTGCTCGGTCAGCTCACCAACCAGGATGCCATGATGGCACATGCATTAAACCACCAATTTGCGCAGATGTATGGCTCAAAGCCTAGAGACAATATCACGACCGTCAAGCAGTACGAACATGAGCTTATGAAGCAATTGTGTGGCAAAAAAAAGGGTTAAAGCTGCAACTCGCACTTGTTCAACTCGAATTCTATTACTATATGCTCTTCCTAATGTACAGGTCCTTTTCGCTTGTCTCTCTTGTCCTTGCGTTTCTTTTTCGAAACATATCCGGATCTTGAGGGAGCAGGAAGCCCAGCTGGCCGCTGAGGAAGAACCCCAGTTTTTTTCGGTTGCGGTGGTGCTCTATTGTCTCTATACTTGCCGCCGAACTTGGTATTCTTATCGGTCCTGTCCACTTTGTCGTGCTTCTTGGGACGTTTGTCTCTGTGCTTATCTTCTCTATATTCTTCGAACAACGGCCGGCGTCTTCTAGGTTGGGACGAATGGTACTGTCTTCTCAATTCGCGAGGCAAGTTTTCGCCCGTGAAAGCAGAGCCGTTGATGTTGGGCGTCTTGGAGACACGCGGCCTGGGACACTCGTCACCATAATGGCCTCTTTCAGCGCAATTATAGCAGTATATTAAGTCTGTTGGATATTGGAACCTGTGACCTTTCTCATATGCGATGGTAATGTAGCTTCGCCAAATGTTAGGACAACGGTCTGCAGAATGCGTCTTGGAATTACAATCGGTGCAAAAGTTGAATTTGCGCTTTTGTTTGCACAGATTGCGGAAATGCCCTCGTTCACCGCAGTTCGTGCACACCATCGAATTAGGACATTGCGTTTCGTAGTGGTCGTCGACTTTACCACAAGCATGACACACCACCACTTTGCAATTTGCACGGATGTGGCCTCGACGATGGCAGTTGGAGCACACAGGCTGCGAGGACTCAGGATCTGTTACTCCGAAATATCGCCCTTCGCCCCTCAGCTCCACCAGCTCGTCATTATTATTGTTGACCTGGCCATAATCTAAAGATACCACGGGAGGAACACTCGGTGTGGCGCTCGACGGACTGAGAGTTAGCAACTGGAAGACAACAATACTTACATCTCATCCAGGTCCTCTGGATCAGACATGATAAAAATTATATTTTTTATTGACAAAATTCTTACCCGGCCAGTTCGTTGAAAAATGAATAAATATCAATTTTATTTATTCTGAGTAAATTACCATGTCTGAAATCGAAAAGAAAGTCGAAGCGCTTTCTGTCAAGGACAAGAAGTCTGCGAAGGCCGGCAAAAAGTCTGCGGATGATGCTGTGAAAAGACCGCTGGAGCTTAATCCAAAGCCGGAGTTCATCGAGCACAGAATCAAGATTTTCGAGAAAATCAAGGCTAGACAAGAGGCAGAGTTGGCAGCCAAGGAAAGACTCCCTATCAAGGTCACCCTGAAAGATGGTACGGTCAAGGAGGCCACTTCATGGGAAACTACGCCGTTTGAGATTGCCAAGAGCATCGGTAAATCCTTCTGCGAAAGACAAGTGATTTCCAAGGTCAATGGCGAGTTGTGGGATCTTGAAAGACCATTTGAGGCTGACTCCAAGCTGGAGTTTTTCGATTTCGACTCTCCAGAAGGTAAACAGGTTTTCTGGCACTCTTCCGCCCACATTCTGGGTGAGGGTTGTGAGAATCACTATGGTGCCCATTTGTGCTTCGGACCTCCTACTGAAGATGGATTTTTCTACGACATGGCCATCGATGAGGGCGACTACAAGGTGTCACAAAATGACTTCTCGAATATTGAGACCTTGTGTGCCAAAGCTATCAAGGAGAAGCAGCCTTTTGAAAGATTGGTGCTGACCAAAGAGGAGCTTTTGGAGATGTTCAGCTACAACAAGTACAAGGTCGCCTTGATCAAAAGCAAGATCCCTGATGGCACCTCGTCCACTGTTTACAGATGCGGTCCGCTGATTGACTTGTGTAGGGGTCCTCATGTGCCCCACACCGGAAGAGTTAAAGCTTTTAAGGTGCTCAAAAACTCCTCGTCGTACTTCCTTGGAGACTCCAACAACGATTCTTTGCAAAGAGTGTATGGTGTTTCTTTCCCGGACAAGGCTTTGATGAAAGAGCACCTGAAGTTTTTGGAGGAGGCCGCTGCTAGAGACCATAGAAAAATTGGAAAAGAACAAGACTTGTTCTTTTTCCACGAAATGTCGCCGGGATCTTGTTTCTGGCTGCCACACGGCGCCAGAATTTACAATGGATTGTGCGACCTGCTCAGAGGCCAATACAGAAAGAGAGGCTACGAAGAGGTCATCACTCCAAACATGTACAATGCTAAGCTGTGGGAGACTTCTGGTCACTGGGCTAACTACAAAGAAAACATGTTCACTTTCGAGGTTGAAAAGGATACGTTCGGTCTCAAGCCAATGAATTGTCCTGGCCACTGTGTGATGTTCAAATCCAGAGAAAGATCGTACAGAGAGTTGCCATGGAGAGTGGCCGATTTCGGTGTCATTCACAGAAATGAGTTCTCTGGTGCTCTTACGGGACTGACTAGAGTCAGAAGGTTCCAGCAGGATGATGCCCACATTTTCTGTACGCAAGATCAAATTGAGGACGAGATTTCTGGTGTGTTCGACTTCTTGCAGTACGTCTACGGCATTTTTGGCTTTGAGTTCAAGATGGAGCTTTCCACCAGACCAGAAAAGTATGTCGGAGACATTGAGACGTGGAATAACGCTGAGGCCAAACTGGAGAGCGCTTTGAATAAATGGGGAGGAAACTGGGAGCTCAACCCTGGTGACGGTGCTTTCTACGGTCCAAAGATTGACATCATGATCTCCGACGCCCTCAGAAGATGGCACCAGTGTGCAACTATCCAGCTCGACTTCCAGTTGCCAAACAGATTCGAGCTAGAGTATAGAGGAAAGGATGACTCTGCAGAGGTTCAGCGTCCTGTCATGATCCACAGAGCTCTTTTGGGATCCATTGAGAGAATGACTGCTATTTTGACCGAGCACTTTGCTGGAAAGTGGCCATTCTGGCTTTCCCCTAGACAGATCCTGGTTGTTCCCGTTGGTGTCAGATACTTCGATTACGCACAAGAGGTGCAAAAGCAATTACAAGCCGAAGGTTTCTACGCTGATGTCGATCTTTCCGGTAACACTTTGCAGAAGAAGGTGAGAACTGGACAGCTTCAGAAATACAATTTCATTTTCATTGTTGGTGAACAGGAACAGAACGAGAAGGCTGTCAATATCAGAAACAGAGACATCCAAGAGCTGCAGAGCAAAAACGATATGGTCAAGCTGGAGGATGTCCTTCCCAAATTGCATGCTCTCAAAGATGAGAAAAGAAGAGACAATGCTTTGTAAGTCGTTTTTGGAGTCTTTGCGCGGAGCATACATTCAGTGAGGATAAATATGTTTGATCTTAATAAATATGATTTCCCACAACTGGCACTTTTGCTCTTTACCAGACCATGGAGCTCGGCATTGTACATGTCCAATGGCCCAGTGATGACCTCCATCACTTAGCCGACTGATTGCGACCTGTTAGAGGACTGTTACTAATCTGGAACCACGAACGACATATATTTATAGTCTCAAAGACCATGATCTAGTCGTGTGTCAAGTAATTGCAACCTGCCGCTTTTGACTCTCTTATAACTTAAGCATCCACTGAATAGCTGACAATGCTCTCAGTAAGAGCCCAATAAGTTGGATAGACCAAACGTGAATACCTAGACCCAAATAAAAACAATCAACTTACCGAGCTACTCCCCAGGCTCGTGCCCCATTGGAGCTGTAACACGATGGCCAAAGATGTGAAGTCTAAGCATTATGATGGCCGGTAGCGAAATTAAAAAATAAATGCGTAAACCCGGAATCGAACCGGGGGCTCGTCGATGGCAACGACGAATTTTACCACTAAACCATTTACGCTTAATTGTTAAAATTATCTAGAGTGCGTGTTATATTCCCAGTCGAGGCCATCGACCGCGTAGATACCCATCTCCTTCAGTTCGTGTAGTTCTTGTGGCCAAAATGTGCGTCCAACGATCCTATCAAGCTCCTCCATCGACGTCTTGCCTTCCAAGATGCACAATCTGGCTGAAGCTTCCTTCAGTTTCTTCCTGCGACTCAACTTCTCTAGTACACTTTCTCTCAGTCCGCCAGAGATTTTTGAATACGTGATTGCATTTCTCAACAGCTTGTTTGCGTTGGAACGGAGTATTCTTTGCGTTGACTCATCAATATTATTACAGTGCGACCGCTCCAGGTCTACATCAGCGCGCTCGATCAAAATTGAGCAGATTTGGGAAATTTTGCTACCAAGCTGGGAGTTGGTGGCCATCTTTTTCTTCAGCTGGTCAAATTCAGCCTTAAGAAGCTCGAAGCACTTTTTGTATTTATTGCTGATGGCCGACAAAACATTCCACTTCTCAGAAACCTGTAATCCCTCAAATTTATCCAACAATGTCCTGTAGCTTTCATTTTCAAGAAGCAGTTTTTCAATCGAGTCAGGAACACTCCAGACCTGGCCTAATATTTCAAAGCTGCTCGCTCTGGAAGCCTCATAACACAATTTGGTGAGCTGCAATTGGTGCACGTCCTCGGTCGATAATTGGGGGACAAATTCGTTGACAGTAATAGAATACTGCTCAACAAGAGAGGCTGCCAATTGATCAAGGTGTTGAACACTGGCTTCAAACTTGCTATCCAGTGCCCTTATGTCGTTAGGAGTAGCCGCACCATCGTAAGTGGTCGCAATGATCTTGTAACCTGTTATGCATGTTTCCAGAATTGTAGATGGAACTATAGCTTCCTCCTGAGTCTCGTACTCAAGCTGACTGGTCTGTAGTGGAGTGTCGTCAGGCTCCAAGAGAGCTTGAAGCTCTCTTAATTGGAAGTGTAGTATTTTTTCGAGGAGTTGAATGCAGGTAGAAGCACATGAGACCAGCTCCTCAAAACCGTCTCCATTTTTCACAATTTCTTCCATATATTCGAGATAGCATAACACGGCATTGTAGTTAAGATCCCAAGGGAGCCGCTGTTCTGATTGAGAGATCTGGATAGACTCCTGAAATACCTGAATGATTTGATCCAGAGGTCTCACCACGCTAGACGCAGTTCCTGTCAGAGCCTCAGAACAATTCTCGAGCTCGTCCAGGAAGACCGCTTCATTCTTCACAAAACGGTCATAGACAATAAAGAGAAGACGTGATATATTGTACCGGGAGTCCAAGTAGTTTGGTTGCAGCTTCAGCGATTCCACATACAACGTGTATGCCCTTTGGTAAAATCGCAAGGATTTCGCAAGATCGGATCCCAGCCATCTATCACCAAACTCTTCCTCTTCGGTTGCTTTCATGTACAGGCTCTCGGCGGAGTCGGGTTCGGATTTGCTTGACCCGGACTTGCGAGACGGCTGAAACGTTTTTTGCTTCATAGTCAATATATCCAAATTTATTTTATTTATTTTATTTGTTTTATTAAATTTAACGTTTTGTCATGAGTCCCTCTATTGCAATAAAGGACTTATCATCCAATTTGTCGATCATTAACACATACCAAACAATCAATGGAGTACTCTGCAGCTATAGAGAGCTTGAAAGATCTCCCTTTGTCCTCCTGGAAATAATCGATTTTACCACATGTGCTACTCTGCTCAAAAGAGGGAGCTACGGCAGTCGCTTCAAGCTTAAGAACGGCACCTTTGTGGACCAGACAATGGCACTACCAGTGGAAATCCACAGGGAAAAGTTCGAGCGCTTGTTGCGGCAATTGCGTTCAATTGACAATTTTCCCACCTTGGATCCAAATCCGTGCGATTTACCATTCCAGCACATGATCTTGGTCGAAGTTAACGGCCGCGTTAACGAATTCAATTTGGAACTCGAACTGAATCGCGCAAAGGTCCGCCCTCTCACCTTTGAAATCATCCAAAATCGCCTCCCAGAAGACCCTGTGTTGAGGAGTTTTTTAAAACGCGTTCGTCACTTTACCCCCTCCGACTTGCGAGAAAGTATGGAGAAACGCTACATGTTGTCCGAACTGCTAAAAAACTCGCACAAACTAGCTGAGAGCGGTCCACCGCAAAGTCCACAGCGGCCACAAGAAAAAGTGGTCTCTGTGCCGCAGAAAAACGAAGCATCCAGTTTTGTTTCGACGGAGGAGGTGCTGAGCACTCTAAAATCGGAAATAGAGGAGCAACCGACAAATAAACAGAGAGAGCCACCAGTTAGTCAACCAGAGCAACAGTCCGACCCAGGCGTCGACTACGAAAAATACCGTAAAGTCACACTATCACAGCTGGACACGGTCAAGGACGAGCTGGTGCTGGTTTCATGCCAGATCATCGGTTATCTTCCTCTGCAGTCGAACGTCTTAGTTCAAAACTCCCGGAACAAGCTTGTGATAAGCGATGAGTTCAAGGTGTACATTGCCTCGGAAGACGCGACTGAGCAGTACGCGGTTGATTTTGAAAACACCGAGGCCGTCCTACGTTTCTACGGTCTTAGCGAGCTGGGGCCAAAGACGGTCGAGGACATCAAGTTGAAGACCATCCAGCTTATGGGCAAAATATGCACAATAGCTTTGAGACGGATCACGATCGATAACTCAATGTGTGGCTATTCTACTTGGACATTTGCAGAGACACTAAAGCAGATCAGGAAAAAATCTGGCTAATTTTATTTCACTAATATGTCGTTCAAATTTATTCGGGAGTCCGGCTTCAAGCACAAATTCGGCGCTCATGTAGGCATGAGCGGCGGAATCTACAACGCGGTGACGAATGCAATGAATGTGGGGTGCAATTCTTTTGCTTTGTTCCTCAAGAACCCAAAGCGGTGGGTGTCTCCAATGTTCAGCGACGAGGACGCGACAAAATTCGCGGATTTCTGTAAAGAGCACGGATTCAACCCGCGAACAGATGTGCTTCCTCACGGCTCATACTTCATCAATCTTGCCAATCCGGACCCAGCCAAGGCCCAACAATCTCTCGACTGCTTTGTTGACGATCTGGTTCGCTGTGAGAAGCTGAACATCGGCCATTACAATTTCCACCCTGGCTCGTCGTTGGGCTCCGACCATGAGGAATCGCTCAAACGGCTGGCTGCCAACATCAATAAAGCGATAAAGCAGACTAATTTTGTCAAGATCGTCATCGAGAACATGGCAGGCCATGGAAACCTTGTTGGAGGTGAACTCGAAGATATACAAAAGGTGATCTCGATGATCGACGACAAGCGACGTGTGGGCGTGTGCATAGATACGTGTCATACATTTGCTGCTGGCTACGACTTGCGCGACGAGGATGCATGGACCAAGTTCTGGGACGAGTTCGAATCCAAAATCGGGTTCCAGTACCTGAGTGCTCTTCACATCAACGACTCCAAGGCACCGCTTGGGGCAAACAGAGACCTCCACCAGCGTCTCGGGTGGGGATTTTTGGGGTTGGAGTGCTTCAGGCTTCTGGCCAATGACCCGCGATTAGAAGCAATCCCGCTGATTCTGGAGGTTCCAGTGGAGCCCAAAGACGACTCGGCTTTCGGTGAAGATATCAAGCTGCTTGAGTGGCTTGTCGGAAGAACAAAAGACGACAAGGAGGTGCTGGAAAAGAGCGTTGCTTTGCAAAAATTGGGCGAGAAGGAGAGAAAAGAGCAGCTGGCAAAATTCGAAAAGAAGAAGGAGAAGAAGCCCGCCAAGAGAGCCAAGGGACAGACCACAATTACGAAGATGGTGAAGAAACAGAAGGTGGAAATCGAAGTCAAATCCGAAACCGCTTGACACGTGTGTAATTTTAAAAAGAACACTGTTCCAAATGCTTATATATTAGCCCTTGCTGACCAGCTCTTCCTTGACGCTGTCAACCTGCTCGTTGAGCGGTTTAGCAACTGGCTGTTTGGCGACAGGCAGCTCTCCTTTTTGTTTGATGGCCTCTGCCACCGCTTCATTGTCGCGCGCAGCTTCGAGTTTCGCCTCCGAAACATCAAGGGAAGAGTCTGCGTCGATCTGGGTTTCTTTTGCTGGCACGGCGGCCGGTTTTGCAACGCCCACCCCTTCAAACTCCCCCTGTCGTCTCCACCCGGTAGCGAACGGCGCCTGCGCGTATCTAGGGAACGGATGCGCCTCTGTGTTGAGCACCATATTATCCAGGTCCCATTTCGGATCTGTCTCGTCATCGAACAACAGATACAGGTACTTCAACGTTTCGCTCAGCCAGAACGACTCCATGTTGTCGCGCTTCTTCGCCGGGTCCACGGTGACGTCCTGCAGACTCGTGTACCGTGGCTTGTTATCTTTTCCTCCGGACGTGACCTTGGTGTGCTTGACAAAGTTCTCAAAGATCTCCCAGCCCCATTCTCTGTACTTGACGTCGCCTGTGATTTTGTACAGGTAGTAGAGTGACTCGACGGTCTCGGGACGCTGCAAATTATGTTTGTCTGCCGGCTTGATGTAGAAGTCCTTGTCGCTGTTGGCCTCGGGCTTGAACACTACAATCTCAGGAGCCAGTCCGGTCGCAGGCACATCGTGGTACATTCTGTAGCAGGTGTGAGTAAGCTCCTTGGCCATTGTCATCTGCTGCTCTTTTTCCTCTGTCCAGGTGGACAGCTTTCTTGCCGTTTCGTAATCCAGACCCTCGGTAGCGCCCACAGCAAACATCCCGCCTGCAAAGCACACCAGGTGGTCCATCTTGTTGCTCAAAGGGCCGCCGATCCCCCGCTCGAGCTCGCCAATGTACATCAAGTTGTTGGGCTTGGAGTATCGAACCAGATGCTTGCGGATCCCAGCAACCGTCTCCAAGTACATCTCCAGGTACACCTGCTCACGCGTCTGCAGATACTGCTTCAGCAGGTACTCGTAGTACGAGTCGCCACGAGACCCAAGGCGAATCAGATTGCCTTGGAACTTGGCCGTGTCCGGTTGGATGTATATAGGGGCCAGTCCGTCTGTTGGGTTAGCCTCGTCCATGGCCTTCATCACTTGCTCAGCCTTTTGCCAATACAGTTCCTCTCCCGTGAGCTGCGCCAGGTACTTG
Organism: Ogataea siamensis; assembly: GCA_030574315.1. NCBI lineage: Eukaryota > Fungi > Ascomycota > Pichiomycetes > Pichiales > Pichiaceae > Ogataea > Ogataea siamensis. The sequence continues at coordinate 27,123 of JAJMET010000023.1, forward strand.
AACTCCAGTTGCACAGTGGTGGCCTCGGCAGTGGAACTTGCTCCCCTGTCGACGTGGCTGGGAATACCCTTTCCAGTCTTGAGGTTGACGGACGCGTAGGGAATACCTTTCCCCGAGTCGAACGCACCCATAAGCTTGTTACCTAAGCGCACGGCCTGTTCCAGATACACCTCGTCCTCGCTCAGATAGTGCGCAGACAAAAGGCCACCTAGCATTCTGATGGTTGTCTCGAACGTGTTGACGTTGTAATCGAAATCGTAGTCCAGTTCGTGCTTGACCCACGACCTGGCCTCCCGCAGCTCCTCCTCGCACTTCATCAACATCAGCGTGTCCAGCGAATCCACAATGATCCATCCCAACGGCTGTTTTCCCATATTTTTGCCTGTCTGGGACACAGGCTTGTACACGTCTTTTCCCCATCCATGGCGCGCATAGTCGTCCCAGCTCTGCAGAAACACCGTGCGGACCTGATCTCTGCGCGATTGCCACACGTCGACGCCTTTTCTTCCGCGAAACACGAAAGTCGACAGCACAGCGTACGATCCCACTATGAACAGAACGATTTTCGCCGCCAATCGCTGCGTATTTGACATATCTTGCCATAAGCCCTTGGCGCGATCCCCGATCGACGAGTCCCGCTGGAGTTTGTCCTTATAGTACAGCGGCAAACCGACGTTCTGTTTAGATTTCCATGTGGACATAATAATGCAAAAAAAAATATACGCAACAAATCAAGGGGCTCTCGTAGCACGACGGAATGCACACGATATGAGCCAAGATTGCCGTTACCGTCCTCAGAGAGAGTTCTACGGCCAGCCACCAATATTTCTACACCTACACGTCCTCCAATGGCACACAGAGCTGCCCGTGGCTGTACACCCCGCCGCGAGCCAAGTCGTGCTATCACGTCTTGACACCATATAATTTTTTTCTTAATTACTCATTCGCTCCTAACCTTTTTTCACAGTATGCCTGTTTCGCAAGCCATCGGGGCCCCAATCCCCAACAACACCGATCACGCAGTCTCTGTGACGCTCCCTACGTGGGAGGCCACTGTTGGCTACGAGGAGGGCCAGGAATGGGTGGTGAACCAGATGCATTCGGGCTACCCGCGATTCTTTATTCACAACAAGGTCAAGGAGCTGTCTCGTCTGCTGGAGCTGAACTACGCCAAGGAGAACGAAAAATCGATGATTTTCCCGTCATACCAGGTGGCTAAGCGCTGCAGGGAGTTCATCAGGTCCAAGTCGCTTTTGCCAAATTGTCCGGTCAGAATTCTGCAATTGAGCACAGAGGCCCCCAAGACGGACGAGGAGAAGTCGTACAAGGTCGAGGCGCAGATCGCGGTGGTTTTCTTCCCGGGGTCTGAGTTCTCGCTCGCCAAGGCGTACTGGCAGCACGCGGGAGAGGGAATTTCATCAAGACTGGGAGAATATGTGCTGAACGAGATGGGCGAGAAACTCGAGTCCACCGCTTCGAAGGGCCGCAAGACTGGCAAGGCGGGATCCGAGCGGTCGTCCTCGGGCAGAAACTCGCGCTCATCCATTTCGTCGTTGCAAAACAACCAGGAGTACTCCACTTTTGTGGAGGAGAGATTCGGCAGAAACCTAGACTTGCGGTTTGCCAAGGAGGCCAAGAACATTCTTAGAAACCGAATTGCCTCGCACATCTCGCCACATCTAGCCGATGACAACGTTTATCTATGCTCTTCCGGCATGGGGTCCATTTTCGCGGCTCACCAGCTGATCCTCAACACTCTGGAGAAAAAAGACCAGAAATCCGTTTGTTTCGGGTTCCCTTATGTGGACACGCTCAACATCCTCAAGAAGTGGGGCGCCGGCGTGCACTTCTACGGTTTTGGCGACGACAAATCGCTGGACGCTCTGGAGAAAAGACTGCAGGAGGGAGAGCCAATTTTGTCGTTATTCTGCGAGTGCCCGTCGAACCCGCTTCTCAAGACACCAGACCTGATCAGAATCAAGCAGCTGTCAGAAAAGTACGACTTCGCGGTTGTGGTGGATGACACTGTGGGCAACATCACCAACATCGACGTGATCAAGCATTGCGACATCGTGACCTCGTCACTGACTAAAGTGTTCTCCGGCGACTCCAACGTGATGGGCGGGTCGCTGGTGCTGAACCCAGAGTCCAAGTATTACAAGACGTTTAAAAGCTACCTCTCTGAGAACTTCGAGGATAATTTCTGGGACCAGGACGCCATCTATTTGGAGCGGAACTCAAGAGACTTCGAGGCCCGGTCTAAGAAGATCAACCACAACTCGCTGCAGGTGCTGGAGTTTTTCCAGAAATCGCCCTTGCTCGAGAGCATCTACTATCCATCAACTATGCCGTCGAAAAAACACTACGACGCGCTGAAAAAACCAGACGGGGGCTACGGAGGTCTGATGTCGATCGTCTTCAAGGAGCAGACCGACGCGGTGTGCTTCTTCAACAATGTCAAGCTGTCCAAGGGCCCATCGCTGGGCACAAACTTCACGCTCATTTGTCCGTACTCGATCCTAGCACACTACCAGGAGTTGGACGTCATCGAACAATGGGGAGTGGACAGAAACTTGGTCCGGCTCAGCATCGGTCTGGAGCCGACACAAGAGCTGCTGGCCACGCTGAAAGAAGCCCTGGACAGTGCGGAAGAGCAACACCATGTGTAGTAAACATTGGACATCGTATTCATAGCTGTAAATCGGTTCTATGTCTCTATTTCTTCTCCATGTCACCCTTCTTGAATCTTGGGTGTCTTGGGTCATTGATAAACTCAGAAGTGTCCATCATAGCATTCTGAATCTTGGCGACTCCGTAAAAAGTCAATCCAACTATACATGTTAGCAACACTGCAATTGATACTTACATCCAACGAAAAATGGCCAGTAGTACTTCACCAGAGGGAAACGGTACACTTTAACACCCAAAAACTTCATGATGATTGCTGACGTCGATATAAAGGGAGTTAAGGGAAAATATAAGCTGTGTTCTTTAATTTTTTTTCGCACCGTCATTGGACAGCATCGCCGGGGCACAAAACCGGGTCGCCAAACTTGTTGTGCGTCGATCGTCTTTTCTCCTATCTAATGAACAAACACACCGCACACGGCTCTGAGCGTTTCGACGCCGACACAATCGAGCTGAGGCACCGCAGCCTGACCGTCGAGTCCGTCTCTGTGGACGAGGAAGAGATCGAGTACCCGGACGGCGGGCTCAAGGCGTACACCGTGCTCTTTGGCGCATTTCTGGGCTTCACCGTCAATTTTGGCCTTATCAATTCTGTCGGAGCGGTGCAGTCGTATTTAAATAATCACCAGTTGCAGAACGTCTCGTCGTCCATTTCGTCGCTGATCTTCTCGATCTTCCTGTCGATCAGCTACGTGGCGGGCATTTTTTCAGGCGTCCTGTTTGACGAGTTTGGCAGCCGCATCCCCATGGTCACCGGCACCGTGCTCCTTTTTGTCGGTCTGTTTCTCACGGGCCAGTGCGAGTCCGTTGTGGCATTTGTGCTGGTTTTCGGTGTGATTGCCGGAACCTCGCTGGGCTTTTTGATGTCTCCGCTAGGCGGTGTTGTTTCCCACTACTTCATGAAGAAACGGGCCCGTGCGTTTGCCATCGCCACCCTGGGCGGGTCCGTGGGCGGCGTGGTTTTCCCGCTGATTCTCAACAAGCTGTACATCGCCGTCGGCTTCAAGTGGACCATGCGCATTCTGGCCTTTATCTGCGCCGGACTGCTGGTGGTGTCGTTCACGCTCAGCAAGGAGCGGCTACGGCCTGAGTCGCCATTTGCAGACTCGCAACTCCCACTCGGAAAGAAGAGCCGACTTGTGCTGAAAAACCTGTACTTTATGAGCAAACGGTCCATCGACTTCAATGCGCTCAAAGACCCCAAATTCCTGTTCTGCACACTGGGTGGCGCCTTCACAGAGGTCTCGCTAGTGTGCTCACTCACATACTACGCATCTTTCATTGTTTTCATTGGCTACACGGAGACACAGGGCAACACGATGCTCACCATCGTCAACGCGGTGGGGCTAATCGGCAGGTTCATCCCCGGCGTCATTGCCGATAAGATCGGCCCATTCAACGTGATGATCGTCATGTCAGCAGGAATCGCCGTGTCGGACCTGGCGTTATGGCTAGGCTACGCCACGACTTCCAGGAGTCTGGCGTCGCTGTACACCTTTGCCACCATCTACGGGTTTTTCAGCTCGTCTGCGCTCAGCCTGACACCGGCATGCTGCGCAGCTGTGTCGCCGACCAAAGACTTCGGCAAACGGTACGCGACGCTGTCTTTTGTGATCGGACTGCTGTTTCTGGGCGGGCTGACGGCCGGAGGAGCCATCATCGGCAAGCAGTCTGTGGAGTCGTACCAGCGGTTTGTGGTGTACACGGGAACGCTGGCGGCGGTTGCGTGCGGAATCTGGGTCGCGGCCCGGATCCAGATCACCGGGTGGAAGTTTGCAGCCAGGGCCTGACTCGGGGTGCATGTGGTGCGAGGAGTAGGCGATATTAAGTGTAATAATATATTCAAGAAAAAATCCTAATCAAGGAAGTCACGGAAGAGCAAGGTTGTGGCAGACGGCGACGAAGTAAGTGAGTTTGTGCGGAAAATCTATGAGCGCGAGTTAAGATGGTGCACAGTGCAGAAGAACCTTCGGGGAGCGACAAGCAGCAGATGCCAGCCGGCACGCGAGTTCCCTTGCACCCGATAGCCATCAAACCAAAGCCCGTCACGAAGCCTGTGGCAGCGGTGGTGGGAATCGCGCCCAAGGCGCCGCAGATGGCCAAGGGCGCGTCGATGGTGGCCAACAAGGGCTCGGAGGAGATAGTATTGACCACGTCGAAGAACTGGATTCTCCCCCCACGTCCGAAAATCAAAAAAGGAAAAGCGCAAAAGGCGGTCGCAGAGCCCAAGCAGATCAAGAAAAACGACAAGCAGGACAGGCCGGAGAAGCTGAAGGTGAACTCCCAGATACACTCGAACATCAACCTGCACACGAACAACCAGCTGGATCTGAAGGTGCAATTGCAGAACGTGACCAAGGAGAATGACAACCTCAAGAAGATACTGGTGAAGCTTAACAAGGAGATCAACAACTTGAAGCTAGCGCGGACGGACGCACGGACGGCTTCTGTTCCTGTGGTGAGCAGGACGCCGTCGGTGACGGAGTCGGACGAGGCGACGACGATCGACCCGATCAACCTCAGCTACAACCTGGAGAGCAAGCGGGCCAAGAAGAAGGGCTCGGGGGTGGTCGGCGTGGGCATCGGCCCGCTGTCGGAGCTGGCTGTCTCGTCCAAGGACATTCTGATGGGCACGAGTCGCACAAAAAAGAAGACAGACAGCAAAGCGGACGAGGTGAGCCAGAAGGCGCAACTGTTGCTTGCAGAGCAGATGCGACAGAGACAACGGCAGGAGCAGGCGCAGAAACAGTTCCACGCATGCGGCGTGTGTCCCGCGGCCGGGGTGTGTATATGCGGCGAGCCGAGCGACCTCACGAGCGAATGGCTGGGGCGCGGGTTCGACGAGACAGACCCGCTGGCCGCGGACGAGTTCAAGTTCAGCAATGACTTCATGATGTACGAATAAACTAATGGATGTGGATGTATTTATGTGGCACGTACGAATGTATTTAGAGGAAAGTGAGGTATGTTCCGACCAGGGCTGTGAAGCCGAGCACGACGTAGCCGGTTCTGTACACACCCTTGAGCGACAGCTCTTTACCGAAATCCCAGATCAAGTGTCTGAAGCCGTTGGCGACGTGGAATGCGAAGGGGAACGATGCGGCAGCCTTGAGAGCGACCTTTGCGGCGACAGGCAGGCCGGCAACAACAGACACCAGAGTGGCGGTATCAAAAGGCACGCCGGCCAAACTGGTGAAGGCGTAGGTACATGTGACGGCGTAGAAGCCCGCGGCGAGACCAACACCGGTGATTCTGTGGAACGAGGACAGAATCCACGTCAGCTGAGGCTGGTAGATTTGAAGGTGTGGAGACGATGGTCTGTTTTTTCTTTGTGCCACTAGGATCGACTGCTCCTCGGCAGGTGTGGCCTTGATGGTGACGAGGCTTCTGACACCCAGAGCGGCACTGGCCAGCTGGGGTCTTGGAACGGAGAGGATCGACTTGCGTGCGAGAGAAAGCATTTTGGAGAGAAAGGAATAACGGAGGCCAAATATTAATATTTGACGAGCTGCGCACGACCTTTCTGGCGGTCCGGGGCCGAGAAGCGCATATGCACCAATGGGAAATTTTACAGGTGTCAGCGAGAGCCAGATACAGTACGACAGCACGTTGTGTCTATGGACGGTGTCTATGGACGCGGGGGGATACAGAGCAGCGCGCGGCAGGCCCCGCTTGCCCGGCTCGCGCAGCAGCGTTTCGGCTATCCGCGCGCTCTATCCGAGCACCACACATCTCAACACCAGAAGCGGTAGAAACGGTAGTAGAACGGTTTTGCGCGCAGATGTGCCTTCTCTTCGGCGATCTCTGCCTTGAGCACTTCGAGGTCGGCGTCGCGGCGGCCGGTGTCGACGTCGATGTCCTTCGACCGGATGAAGAGCACAAAGTCCTTGTGTTTCCACACGGCGTGGAAAATATACGACGCAATCACCACAGGCACCGTGAGGTATGCCTGGAAGAACACCTCCGGGTCTGGCGACTCGCCTGAGGGGTACAGCGCGGTCCAGAACTGCGCCACCAGCACGAGGAAATTGAGCACCACGCCCACCCAGGACCCCCACACTCCCACCGCACTGGTGAAAGTGAGCTCGTCCGTGCCTCTTCCTCTGCGAGCCAGGGCTCTTCTGAAGCGCACGTGACAGAAGCAGATGGACCACCAGGTGAAAATGGACGAGAGTCCGGACAAGGCCATCAGCCAGGCGAAGATCTCCGACTCCTTTGGCGACGCTGCCAGGAAGCACAGCAGACCGATGGCCAGGGTGATTCCTATGCCCACTAGTGGTCTTCCGTTTCTATCGATGTAGCCAAATATTCTAGGCGCCATTCCTTGCTCTGCGAGCGAGGCCAACGTTCTGCTGCTGGCATAAACGCCCGAGTTGCCGACAGACAGCACTGCAATTAGCACGACGACGTTCATGATGGAAGGCAGCACCTTGATCCCGTTGTCTTTGATGGCGATGACGAAGGGCGACGACGACGCGTCGGTAGACGCTCCGAGGAGACGATCGTCGTTATATGCGACTAGGAATCCCACCATCGTCAGCGAGCACATGTAGAACAAAGAGATACGCCAAAACACCTGTTTGGTAGCTTTGGGCAGAGTCTTGCGTGGGTCCGCCGTCTCTGCCGCGGCCAGGCCACAAAGCTCGGTTCCGGCGAAAGAGAATGCTGCGGTGACGAAAACAGAGCACAGGCCCTTAAAGCCGTTGTTGAACGGGCCCGGGTGGCGCCAGTAGCGCGCGCCGACCACCTCGTGGCGCGGGCCTCCGCCGGAGACCAGCACCACCGACAGGATCACAAAGCCCACCACGGCAATCACTTTGATAAAGGAGAACGTGAACTCGGCCTCACCGTAGCCCTTGACTCCGAAAAGATTGATGAAGACGATCAAAACGTAGAAGATGGCCACCCATGCGGCCGGGCTGATAGAGTCGTTCCAGTACTGGATGGTCATGGATGCGGCAACCAGCTCGATGGGCATCACCACCACCCACTGCAGGGCGTAGTTCCAAGCCATGGCGAAACTCCAGGACGGCGATATGAAACGGGTATTGTACTGCAAAAACGAGCCCGACACGGGGAACGTGACGGCGAGCTCGCCGAGAGCATGGACGGTGCAGAAGATCATGATTCCCACGATGAAATAGGCGATCAAAAGCGACGCAGGGCCGCCCGAGGAGAGCGCAGAGCCGGAACCAACAAACAGCCCCGTTCCAATGGCGCCTCCGATACTGATCATCTGGATGTGTCTGGACTTGAGAGAGCGCTGCAACGGCGACGCGGCCGCCATCAGGTTGGCGCGCTCGATCTCGGACAGGTTGGGGTCGATATCGGCCACGGGAAATGGCTTGAATGAGTCAACAAACCTGTTCCACTTGGTATTGATCGGGGACGTTTCCTCGACGGCGCCCGAGGCGGAGTCGGAGGGCGTCGAGGGCGACGAAGACGAGAACTGGCCTTTCTCGAGGTCTTTGGACATGGGATACAGGAAAGAAAAAGTGTGACTGGGCGGAGATTCATCTTTTCACCAAGATCGGTTTACGTCAATGCCGAGTGCTGCAGGTGAGCGGTGAAAAAAATTATTGGAAGATTACTGCATAAAGTAAATCTGGACGCGCTAAAGTGACGGCGAGAAGCACCCGCGGCGTGGGCGCACGAGAGCCCCGAGGACGCGGACTGAAACCGGGTGAAGACGTCTCTCGACAGCGTGCGCATGCCGGCCAGTGCCTGAGGCGTTCGGGCCTGTGCTGCTGGAACGAAACCGTTTTTTGCCTTGCTCGAGCGTGCGGCGCACGAAACTCACTAGTGCCTAATCCACGGCAAAAAAAAGATTGCATATTACATAATACATACGGAGACACCCTAACACCAGAACTTGTACACTCTGTAGTAGAATGGCTTGGACGCGAGGTATGCCTTTTCCTCGGCCACCTCCTGTCTGATCAGGTCGAGATCGAAGTCCCTTCTTCCGGTGTCGACGTCGATGTCGGTGGCGCGCAAGTACACCAGGCACGTTTTTTTCCAGATCATGTAGAACACGTAGAACGCAATCAGCACGGGCACCGTGAGGTAGGCCTGGAAGAAGTCCGAGGCGTTTGGCGAGCCGCCCACCGGGAAGAGAGCAATCCAGAACTGCGCAATGAGAATCAGCACGTTGAGTGCCACGCCGAAGTACGATCCGATCACGCCGGCCTGCGCCGTGAACACCAGCTCGTCGGTACCTCTGCCTCTGACGGCCAGCGCTCTTCTGAACCGAATGTGGCAGAAACAGATCGAACCCCACGTAAACACAGACGAGAGGCCGGACAGGGCCAGCAGCCAGTTGAAAACGTCGCCCTCCTTAGGCGAGGCGGCCAGGAAGCACAGCAGACCAAAGAGCAGCGTGAAAATGACGGCCACCAGGGGTCTTCCGCTTCTGTCGATGTAGCCGAAGATCTTTGGCGCAAACTTCTGCTCCGCGAGCGATGCGATGGTTCTGGAGCACGCATAGACGGCCGAGTTTCCGACCGAAAGCACGGCCACCATGATGACGACGTTCATGATGGAAGGAAGCACTTTGATGCCGCCGTTCAGAATGGCGATGACGAACGGCGAGGCGTTGGCGTCCACCGACGACGAGCCCAGCAGTCTGTCGTCGTTGTAAGGCACCAGCAGACCGATGATGGTGAGCGAGATCATGTAGAACAGCGTGATTCTCCAGAAGACCTGTTTGATGGCGGAAGGCAGCGACTTTCTTGGGTTGTGCGTCTCTGCAGCAGCCAGACCGCACAGCTCGGTTCCTGCAAACGAGAAGGCTGCGGTGACGAAAACGGCACACAGTCCCTTGAATCCGTCCGCGAATGGACCCGGCTCGTGGAAGTATTTTCCTCCGAGGTAGCCTCCCTTAGGACCTCCACCGCAGTTGAGGATGATCCCGAGAATCACAAAACCAATCACGGCAATCACCTTGATGAACGAGAACAGGAACTCCGCCTCACCGTAGCCCCTCACACCGAAAAAGTTGATGATGACAATCACAAAGTAGAAAATAGCAACCCACGCAGCAGAGTTCACCGTGCTGTTCCAGAATTTGATGGTGAGCGACGCGGCGACCAGCTCCAGCGGCAGAACCACCAGCCATTGCAGTGCGTAGTTGTATGCCATACAGAAACCCCAGCAGGGCGAGATGAAGCGGGTGTTGAACTGGACAAACGAACCAGACACAGGGAACGTCACACTCAGCTCTCCCATGGCCTGCACCGTGCAGTAGATCATGATACCCACCAGACCCCACGCAATCAGCAGCGACGCAGGGCCTCCCGTGGACAGCGCGCTGCCGGAACCCACAAACAGTCCGGTACCGATCGAACCCCCCAAAGCAATCATCTGGATATGTCTGGGTTTCAGGTTTCTCTGGAGCGGCGACCGCGAGCTCAGGATGTTGGCCTTCTCGATGTCGCTCAAATTAGGGTCCAGCTCCTCGACCACGGCAGGCTTGAACGAGTCCTTGAAGTCGCCGAACCAGCCCTGGGAACTGGCCCCGGTGTCGGCAAGCTCTGTCTCGTGGACAGGCGACACAGACGTGTCGACGTCAGTTTTGTTTTCCTTGGAGTACGACATGTTGCTGGCAGCACAGGGCGGGCGTGCGGGTTTATATGTCCTGTGTTGCGCAGCGGGGTCTTATCAGCTTATCAGAAAAGAAACAATAGCATGAAGTATGGCATTAAAATTGCATCTGTTACCCTGGGCAAAAAATAGAATGCCGTACAATAATATGCGGGCTGCGCAACGATAACGAGAAAATTTCTGCACGTCGCGATTTTATGCCGCACGCCAGACCTCGTGCCAGGGCGCCGCCCGTGCAAGATCTGACACCGTTATCATAATGCCGTATAAATGGTGCTACTCGGCTAACAGTCACGCTTATCTACTCAAGTATTTTTTCCCGGTCCAGCACGTAGCTGTCGCCCTTCTTGACGAGCAGCTTCTGCTGCAACAGCCGTTCAAACATGTCCTGGGGCACCCATCCGCCCGTCGCCGCAAATGGCGCCGACGACAGCTCTGTCTGGTACTCCTGGAACGCTGTCTCGTACGCCTGCAGCTCCTGCTCGTTAAACGTCAAGGGGTTCGAGCCCCGAACAATGGCCGCACGCTCGTAGTGGGGCCACATCGTAGATAGTTCCACCAGCCCGTTTTCCACATACAGGTAGTCCTTGTCGGTCTTGAGGTCCAGCGCGCTCAGATACGCACCCTTGATCAGCTTGACCGCTGGCGAAATCACCCCGAGCAGCTTCTTGTTGGCATCGTTCAACGCCAGCTCCCAGTAGAACTGGTTCCGGGTCCGGAAAAACATGTATTCGTACTGTTGCTTGGCCAGGTCGTCCATCTGGTCGAAACCGTCCACGTCCGCGTGCAGATCGAAGATCTTCGGGCCCTGGTATGCCACAAACTTCGGGTAGCTGCTCAGCAAAAACGGCTTGATACAGGCCCCCTCCAGGTCCAGAAACCAGGTCTCGTCTCCAGCCACTACGTTCATTGGGTCCAAATCCGGCAACACAAGCCGCGGAGCAAGCAGCTCGTCCATGTGCGGAATCGCCGTGCTTTCCACGTCAAACAGCTTCTCGGCAACCTGCACCAGCTTGCCGTACACTCGGCCCGCCTCGTCGTGCCCCTTGTTTTGCAGGCTGTGCAATTCCAGCTCTGCCAGGTCCGAGACTGGCTTGAGCGGCTGGTCGGCCGTCCACGGCCCAACGCGCGCGTCTTGCTCGACCGGCGTCACGTCCTTATTTCTGTAGTATGCTTTCTCCACTGTCGGTCCGATCACCCATCTGTTCTTCAAGGACTCGTCCGTCTCGCCAGAATACGGCTCGTCCACAATGTGCTCGAACCCATCGTCTTTGAAGTACAGCGCGCCGTGGCATGCAAACTTGAAGTCCGTGACCTTCTTGTTGAACTGTGCGATGGGCGAAATTACGTTCATCAGCTGCGTCTTTGCTGGCTCCTCATTGATGGCTCCGGCAACAAGCGGGTTCCACTTTTTCATCAAAAGCTCGCCCTTTTTGAACTCCATCAGCATGAACGGACTTCCCACCGGGTTGTCCTCCACAGAAGCATACGCAAGCACACGAGGAACATTCAGACCCAGCTTGCGGGACAAGAAGTCCATGGTTGCTGCCTCGGACTTGATGCGCCGCTCCGTGTACAGTTCCGAGTCAAGTTTGTACGGAAGCCGCAAAACAAGCTCGCTTTCCTGGTGGTCCAATTGCAGCTTGTAAATCCGGTGGTGTTTGCCCTCATGGATCGAGCTGATCTGCTTTATGTGCGAAAATCCGTTTTTCACCAGATCCACGTTATCCTTGATCACACGCACGTTACGCCCGGCAGATAATAGCACAGAGCCCTGGAACGGCTTGTTGACCTGCGCCAGCAAGTCATTGAGGCCCTTGAGAGAAAATGAAGTGCGTCTCTTGCTCTTCTCCAGGGTGTCGTTTTCCAGCCAGGACCCCCAGGTATACTCAAAAATTGAGGCCCTCTGTGGATCGGTTTCATCATTGAGGTTAGTGAAAACCTCCCGCGGAGCAGACGCAAACCGCCGCTGCCGCAGTGCGGCCCGCGAAACGGGCATTATCCACCGTGCAAACATGAAGAATATTTTTCACAATTATGTCAGCTTTTGTCAGTATTTTTTTGCCCAAATATTATGTCATCTACTGAATATGTCGAAAATGCGTACCGTAGACAATGCCAACCTGGCTGCCGTATTCACCACATTGGCCGTATCATGCGTGGCATATCTCCGTGGGTTTTTTGATGAGCTCCACTTCGATGACAGCAGCGTCGCCAACGCATCAGAAACCCCCCTCAAAGTCAAGATCCTCAAAAGGGGGATTTCCCACCGGGCAGATCTGGTGCTAGACTGGCTAGACAGGATTTCGCTGCTTATCGAGCTAAAACAGGTCGCAGCGGTGTGTTTCTATGTCACTGACAAGCCTTTCGGGGACCGCTTTGTCGAGGCTTACCTGTTTGATATCAAGTACCACCAGACATCAGTTCCAGGGAACAGCAGCCAGCTACATCGCACACTCCACAGACTCATCGCATTTGTTCAGGGATTGTCTGAACTGCCGCAAAGGCGGTTCCTGAGCATCAGAGTGGCCACAGATGACAAACAGTTTACACCGGCCCCCTTTTTGGAGGCCTGTTCAACAGCATGTTTAACGGGAACAGGTAAGGACCTTGAAGTGGAAAACTGTGGCGCAGTGGGAACAGATAAGTGTCGTGTGACAGCACGCGTGGTTGTTGGTGGCACAGAAACAGAAATACTGCTTGACCCGCTGGCAAACACCTACGGCAAAGTTTCGTCCGTCACCGATGCTCTGCAACAGGCAGTAGCTACAAAACAGGGCGACACGCAGGACGAGTCAGTGCTCACAGAAACGTCGTCGACGTTGGAAAAAACAGTCTCGTCGCCTGATACAACTTGCTACTCTCCCGAGTCGAAATAATAGGCAGACGCGTCGAAAAATAATTTGCGCGTAAACAACATGACCACCAGAGAAAGACAGATACAGCACCTGAACCACCAGCTGAATGAGCTTCAGCGCAATCTGCTGTATATGAGCAAGCTCTGCGACAAGACAGCAACGCAGTTCCGGTCGATTAAGCGGTTTGGCGAGGTGCAGGCCTCGACTTTCATGAGTTCCCACGCGGTCTTCCAGGTGTTTAGCGAGAAAAAAGAGACACGCAGACAGGAGCTGTTGCGCGAGATGCAACAGGATGTGAATGAAGATGAGGCAGACGACGAGACCGAAAAATAAACCCCGTTGATAGGGACAAGGGCGCAAATTTATTTATTTCCAAAAAGTATGGTCGCAATAGAGGTGGAATATTTCGGTCCCGCAAAAACTCATACTAACGGTGTTACGCACGAGACGGTCGAGCTAGCGGAGCCTGCCACTGTGAACGCGTTGCTGACACGTATCGGCCACGCGTATTCAGCCGAATTTGCACAGTATATCGTCTCCAGTTGCGGCGTCGTCCTCAACGAGACCTATCTAGAAACAGACCGCACCAGCCGCGAAACATTCGGCAACGATATCGGCCTTGGTCCGGGCGACGTGGTTGGCATCATACCGCCAGTATCAAGTGGTTAAGGAACTATTTGCAAACTATAAACACGCTGCGGCTACTCCTTCAACTCGCCAGACTCGACGATCTTCACCTCGGCACCAACACGGCCGCTTTGGGAACCTAGCGACTCAATTTTCTTAACGGTGGTATCGTAGCCCTCGACAACCTCGCCGAACACGACGTGGGCGCCGTCCAGCCAAGGACAAGGCACCGTGGTGATGAAGAACTGCGAGCCATTGGTGTTCGGTCCCGCATTGGCCATCGACAGCAAACCAGGCTTGGAGTGCTTCTTCTCGAAGTTCTCGTCTGGGAACCGGCCACTGTTGTAAATGGACTTGCCGCCGTAACCGTTGAAGTGCGTGATGTCACCACCTTGCAACATGAAGTTTGGAATCACTCTGTGGAAAATAGAGTCTTTGTAACCAAAGCCCTTTTCGCCAGTGCACAGGGCTCTGAAGTTCTCGGCAGTCTTGGGAACGACCTTATCATACAGGTCAAACACAACACGAGGCTGTTTTTCGCCAGCAATGGCAATGTCAAAATAGCACTTGACAAGGTTAGCGCGGGAGGTGGAGAATGCTCTTTTAAACATGGCTAATTATCTTCACTATTTTATTTTCTCGTAAAATATATGTCGTTACTGTGCGTCGATCGGCGCGTCGCTCTCATAGCTTGCTGTGTAGCTTGACGAGGGCATCTTGGATGATCTCGAGATTCGCTGCAAACGCGTCGTAGTTTCCGGATTTGAGTGGCTCGTCCAGGCCGGGAAGCACACTCACATGTTGTGCATCTTCCGCAGGAGCAAACACCAGATGGCGGATCCACTCGCGATCTTGCAACACCGGGTCTGTCACGAAGAGGCGGTCTAGCGACCGCACCTTGAGATTGGCCACCTTGATCTTGATTGCGATTTTGATCTTGGTCAGCAATTTGAACCACGGGTAGTCCTGGAGAATCTGTCGTTGCAGAAGTTTGAGGTTTGCGTCGAATCGAGAGCTTCTTTTCAGTAAAGTCTGAAACACGACGTCAGTCTCTTTGAGCCGGGTTTCCAGGCGCATGTTGTGTTCGTCATCGCAAATCCGATCCAGCCAGTACTTAGGCACCTTGTCGACGATGCGGCAGTAGTGGGAGTAAATAGCGGCCAGATAATCGAACGTTTTGACACGCAATATTTCCTTTTCGCTCAGGTTCAGTACAAACAGTCCTGCAAACTGCGCCAGCACGCTCGGGTATCTATAATCGGGATCCAACGCCGTGTACCATGCTATCGAATCCGAGAGAGAATTGTAGTATGGCACAGGGTCTCTATTGTTGTCGTTGGAAAATCCGAGGTTGAGCGAGGGGATGCCCAGATGGTTCTGGAACACAGAGTAGTCGCCCATCTCGCTGGATATGAGGTCTATTGTCGAGTTGGAGGCAGAAAAATACTGGTGCAGAGTGTGCTTCTCGTTCATCATCACCTGTCCCATTACTTTGAGCAGCAGACTGTTGAACAGCGGGTGGCTTTGGATCTTAAGCTTGGACCCAATGATTCTGTCCAGATTGATGTACAGGATGTTATTTTTGGCTAGTCGATGCGCATAAAACTCGCCGTGCTCAGTTGAACCCAACAGCCCGTAGCTGGAGCCGTCCCATGACACAAGCTTGATTGTCCGAAGCGGTTTCCAACCGAGTTTGACCAGTTCGTCCAAACCGCGAGCTAGTTCCATCATGGTCGCGTGTCCGCTAGAAACGCCACCCAGACCGCCAATGGTGTCCCGGGATGCACCCACGATAAGTTCTTCATCCTTGATGACACCAGGTATCTCGTTCACTATGTTGTATATGGGCTTGATTCGGTACTCCACCTGGTTCTGCATATCCAGCGTGTGGTTCGATGGCCCGCAGGAATACGAAAACTCCAGATCTCCTGTCCAACCCACATCGGGGCCGTGGATAGTGCGCAAAATCGGCTGTATTTCCTCGAAACTTAAAGGCAAGGACGGGATCTTAGGAATCGTCTTGGGCTCTATGCGATGAGCAAACAACGTGGACGACCAGCCCGGAGTGGTGGGGTCTCCTGGCTGCAAAGACACGAAATTCACAGTCTCCTTTTCGACACTGGTGGGCCGCCGAGCAGGCCCCGCGGGAAACACACGGTAACCATTGTTTTCTGTATATTTCCCATCGTCGTAGGGGTCTGAATACACCAAAACCCCTGCCACTCCATGCGCCTCGCAAAGCCGTATTTTGCGGTCAACACTGACTCTGCCACGACGGACGATTGCAATCAGTCCCTCGACAGACACCCCTGCACCGCGAACGGTCTCGAAGTCCTCCTCGAGTCCGTAATTGAGATAGACAAACTGCGAACGTACGGTGCCGTTGGCAGAGTACGGCTGGAACGAGCGCATCTCGCTCTCTTTCAGAGCAGCTTCATACTCAAAACTGCCAGTCTCATCAAACAGCTGCAGACGAGTCTTGACCGGCTTGCCTGTCCAGACCTCGTACTTGTCCGCATAAGTCTTAAAGTTGTAATTGTCTTTGAAATAGGTTTCGAAAATCTCATGGTTCTCGCCCGGAAGATGCATGTCTTTCTCCAAGAGCTCCATGTAGGCGCGCACGTTGTTCTTGAAGTTCAGCTGGGTCAAAAACAGCCGCGAGCAGTCGTCAAATGTCAGGAACTCGCCGTGAAGCCGTCTCAAGTCCCTGTCCAAAGAAGTGCGCGGCAGAAAGATGAGATTGAACAGAAACATGAACAGGCACCCGAACACGCACACAGACAAAAACCGTCGGCGCTGGATCTGCTCCCATGTCACATTTGTGGCCACTATCATCGAGTTGGTTATGGATTCTGTCAAACTGCGAGAACGTCTTAAAACAGGTTCATTGTCATTAATGCTTCCGTACGCAGTAGACGGCTTGCGCGAATTTGACCGTGAATTGTTGGACACCAGAAGATTGGAGAGGTAGTCGTCCTGCGAAACCGACTGGCCCGACTGGGCCGGGTAGGGAAAGGGTTCTGTCATGTTCTGTCGGAAAACACGGAAGTCAGGTACACACAAGTCACGCGCAACTAGAGCCGCTCGGTGCCATGCAAAATTGCGGTTTCGGGGTTATTGCGTGCTGCCAAACTGCTGTACTGTCGTTGCCTCTATATATTTATTGTCTAGATAAATAGTGCGCGGGCGGGTGGCGCGGGGCCGCACCGACGCGCCGATCGACCGCACAAGGTCACGTGCGCTGCTGGGCCTGGTACGCCTGGCGCGCCTTCTCGGACCGCAGCGCGCTGGCGCTGTTCCGCAAGTGTCCGCGGTCGTCCAGGTCGACAGTACCCGCCGTGTCAAAGAGCGACACTTGGCCCACTAGGAGCCCCAGTGTGTCCAGGACCTGGCCCGGGTCGGCCAAGTATGCCTTGGCCACGGTCTCCTTGTTGGCCGGACCCACCGTGACCGGATACAGGCCTCTGGCAGCAGACCCCCGGCGCTCTCCGATCGTGTTCAACACGCGGAACATGTCCTCGTCCGTCGTGTCATCCCCCAGACACAGCACAAAGTCCGGCACGTGATCTGCGTCACGCGGCTCCTGGTCGACAGGGTCGGAGCTGAGCACCAGCCGGCGTACTATCTCGCCCTTGTTGACGAAGCTGGGCCGGATCTCGACGTTAGCCTTGCCCGCCATGACCTCAACGTCGTACGCTGCCATCCGTTCCAGCAGGTCGGTCTTGCACTTGGCTGCCTGGAACATGCCCAGCTCGGGATCCGCTTGTCTGTAGTGCCACACGATGGCAGCTTTCTTCTTCTCAATGAACGAGCCAGGCGTCCGTTCTGTGTACTGTTTCAAAATTTCCACCACCTCGTCCCGCCAGTGCATCTCGTACCGCTCTGTTAGGTTGATCCACTCTTTGCTGCCCGCTTTTTTCACGAAACAGCCGTGTTCCGCACTCAGCCCCACTTCTGGGAACTGTGAGCCGATCCATTTCTCCAAAAACTCCTGGTCACGACCACTGATGATCCACAGCTCGTTCTTCGGGTCCTTGACCAGCGAACGAATAATGTCGCACAGCCTTGCGGAGGGGATTGCGGCGTTGGGGTCGCGAACAATTGGCGTCAGCGTTCCATCGTAGTCAAACAGGAACAGCCGATGCTTGGCCTTCTGGTAGTCCTCGAGCAGCTTGGGCTTGTTCAGGTACGGCGTACCGTGCTTGGAGTTGAGCTTCACCACAAAGTCCATGAGACTGTGCAGGAAATGACACGTCCAGTCTTGGTTGGTGTTGTTACAAACTGCCCGATAGAGCTTGGCCTCGAGAGCGCTCTTGGTGTCGTCGCTCATCAGCAAACACTCGTTGATCGAGTTGGCCACGCCCACAGAATCCCACGGATTGACCTGGACGCAGTCCTGCAAAACACTGGCTGTGCCGCTAAATTCAGACAGCAGCAGCGGCGACTTGGACTCCTTCTGACACACAATGTACTCTAGCGCGGTCGTGTTCATACCATCGCGAATCGAAGTGATCATGCACAGGTCGGCCACGCGCAGCAGTGCCAGATACTCGTCTCTGTTGACCTTCATGTTGTAGTTCTGCACCGGGGTGTAGTCGAAGGAGCCGTACTTGGCATTGATGCCGGAAACCAGCTCGTTGACCTTCTTGTCCAGCTTCGAGCTGTGGTAGAACGGCTTGAAGGACACCTGGATCAACACAACCTTACCCCGCCACTCCGGATAGATGTCCAGAAACATGTCGAATGCCTGCAGTTTCTGCACCACACCTCGCACCAGGTCGAGACGGTCGCGGCCGATGATGATCTTGCGGTTGCCATTGAGCCGCTTGAGCGTCTGCACTTTGGACTCGACGCTCTGCGTGAAGGCGTTGTGTTCGAATTTGGCCACGTCGATGCCGAGCGGCAACGTCACCACCTTGACGTTGGACGAGTGGATGTGGACGCCGTCCGGCGTGGCCTCGTAGCCCAGCAGCCGCGCACAGCAGCTAATGAAGTGCCGCGCAAACGAGTGGTTTTGAAACCCGACCTGGTTGGCCCCCAGCATGCCGTCCAGCAGCACCTTACGCTTACTCAGACACTTGAAATACTCGGACGACGGAAACGGCACATGGAGAAAATGGCCTATGTACGCGTTCGGCAGCTCCATGCGCAGAATCTGCGGCAGCAGCAGCAAATAGTAGTCGTGGATCCAGATGATGTCGCCAGGACGGTAGACCGACTTGATCTTGGCGGCGTAGGCCTCGTTGAACTTGACGTAGTCGTGCCACCACTGCGCCTCCTCGCGGCCGTCGCTGGGTGGCGGCTGCATGTAGTGGAACGTGGGCCAAATCACGTTCTCGGCGTACTTGCGCCACCTCTCCTGGTCCTTCCGCAGCAGCCACACAGGGTGGATGTTGGCGTCGTTATTGACCTCGCGGATCCGCCTGGTCACGTGCTCTTTGTCACGGTCGTCGAGGTACAACGGGTCGTTTTCAATTGACTGGTTAGTGGGGATCGAGTGCGGAACGCTCTCGTTGTACGAGAACAGCTCTCCGGTCCAGGCTATCAGATGAGACTCCCAGTTTGTGCCCTCGTTGAGAAACTGGTTGGACGCATGGAGAGCAGAGCTGCCCCTCAGCGGCTTGAGGTCCCACTGGCCGTTCTTGGTCTTGTAGATCTGATTGGGCAGTTGCGTCATACAATTGAGAATCCTCCCGCTCACCTTGATGGGGGAAGACTCAAAGTCTTTTGGATCAATGCGGGTCATTTGAAGAAGCTTGGACACAAGTTATACAAACGGCAATCTGAGTCTTATATAGGCAGAAAACCTTTTTATTGCCTTGCCTCAAAACTCGTCACTTTATAAGGTGAATAAGAATTGCTATCAAATAAATTCCAGAAAAAACAGCAGCGACGTGAAAATTCTGGGGTACATTACGTGGACTATTAGCAATACATATCTAGCAAATAATACACCTTGGCTATGACTTAATGCAGATTTTGGATCCGTCTTTCAGACGGCTCACGTCTGCGCTATCGGAGCTGCTGATGGTGGTGGCAGGCGTGTCGACTGCACGGGCCCCAGCAGCAGGAGCTTTTCTGTTATGTGTCATATGCGACTGGACCAGATGGCCAGCCGCAAGAGCAGAGCACAGAGACAGCTCGGCAGCAAGCACCGCCGACGCCACGATCTTCGCCAGCTGTCTGGCATTGGCCCCCGGTTCTGTAGGATGAGGACCTCTGACACCCAGCAGCTCCAGCATGGCGCCCTGGGGCTCCAAAACAGTTCCTCCGCCGATAGTGCCCACTTCGATCGAGGGCATCGACACCGAAATCTGTAGGTCACCATTAGGCAGCTTGTTCATCAATGTGATACAGTTAGAACTCTCGACGTTTTGCGCAGGATCCTGTCCCGTGGCAAGATACACAGCAGTCACCAGATTGGCAGCATGCGCGTTGAATCCACCGACCGACCCTGCCATAGCAGATCCGATCAGGTTCTTCGACACGTTCAGCTCCACAAGCGCATCCACGTCGGACTTGAGCACTTTACGCACCACTTCCGCAGGAACAATAGCAGCAGCAACAACACTCTTTCCACGACCTTCAATCCAGTTGATGGCAGCAGCTTTCTTATCGGTGCAGTAGTTTCCGGACAGAGAGATGATTTCCATGTCGTCAAATCCACATTCATTCACCATGTAGTTCAACGCATACTCCACACCCTTCGAGATCATGTTCATCCCCATAGCATCACCCGTCGTGGTCTTGAATCTGATGTAGAGCAAAGTGCCTGCCATCGCAGTCTGCAAGTGCTGCAATCTCGCAAATCTGGACGTCGAATTGAATGCATTCTTCATCACTTTTTGCCCTTCCTCGGAGTCCAGCCACATCTTGGCAGCTCCTGTACGGGCCAGTGTAGGGAATGAAATGCATGGGCCTCTGGTCATTCCGTCATTGGTCAACACAGTTTGAACGCCGCCTCCAGCATTGATGGCTTTGCAACCGCGCATCGTTGAAGCAACTAAACATCCTTCAGTGGTGGCCATTGGAATATGGTATGGAACCCCGTCAATGATCATCGGACCAGCAACACCCACAGGAATAGGCATGAATCCAATCACGTTCTCACAACAGGCTCCAAAGACCCGGTCGTAATCATAGTGTCTCCAAGGAAGCCTCGTGGTGTTTAGCACAGGAGCATCAGCAAGCTTCGCAATGGCTTTGCGACGCACAACAACAGCACGAGTCTTGTCTTCCAACTGTTTCTCCAAAGCATAAAGAGGGAGTTTACCCGTGGTCACGAGCTCAACAACCTCGTCATTTGCACAGTCTTTCACTTTTCCGGCCTTCATAATGTCAACTAATTCGTCAAGCGACCGCTTAGTAGTCAATGCTCGGATGTCAAAGGAATCGGCATCGCTACCCGATTGCTCGTCTGTAAGACCCTCATCAACAATTTGTGCCTCCTTGATGTCATCTGAACTGGAGTTGCTAGATCTGGAAATTACCACAGGAGAAGCAGGCTTGGGAATCGACGCAATCTTGCGAGATTCTGTACTCTTTTGTTTTTGCTTCTTATTTTCCTTTCGCTTGATGGCATGCGTCTCGTTAATATGTGCGTTGGTAGCATTCAGAAGATATATGTTGATTGCAACGCTAATTCCGGCAAGAACAAATAAAAACTTTCCAACCAACGGATCGGAAATAGCCTTGGACAACCTCTCAAAGAAATGTAAAGTTAGATCCTCGGTCTTTGTGAACCAGTCGACCCTACTGTACACTTTTGGAGGCATCACTGCAATCAGAGTTCCATACCTTCCAATTGGGACGTTCATGGCAACAGACTTGGACAGAGATGGAGAGAAAGTGGAGAATAGGTTCACAGGCTCGTAGTCTGCAGAGTCATCATAAAGCCAGGACGTGCCTAACGCAAACAGATGCAGTGAGATGAATCCCACAATCATTGCAACTTTGAAGCTGACAATATTACTGTTGTGGTGAAACAAATCTGTAGGCAACTCCGATGACGCGGCAACGCTCTCTGCAACCGTCTCGGTAATGCCGTCTTCCTCCAGAAATTGCTTTAGTTCGATCTCTTTATGCACCTTGTTAATTTGTGCCTTCAAAGACAAAATTGACGCGTAAAAAGTGAACGTGAAGAAGAGATCCACAGCAAGGATCAGTGCAGCCATAATGCAAAAATTCATCAGACCGGTCAAATTTGGAGCAAGCACGGAGCAGAGCAAAAAACAGGCAATGATGATTGATTGGTCCTTTATCAATGGAAGGGCGGTGGTGGACTTCACCACACTGGAAATGATCTTTGGAACGTCGTCATTCGACCCAGATCTCAAACCATTGAGCACCGGGGTAGTGAAGGCAATCTTGTGCTTGAATCCGATCGTTGCAACCAAAAAAGGAAGTCCTTCGCTGAGAGAGATTAGAGGGACTTTTAGGTTGAAAAGAAATATGCCAATAGCCAGCGCGAATAGGAATGCAATTCCGGAGGACAGAAGAGAACCAAACGCGAGCCAGAAATTAGAGCCAAGCTTCTTCATTTCAAAGAACAATTGAGCAAACGTAAACCACATTGCTCCATACGCGACAGTGACTAAGATGATGTCGAAAGGTTCTGCTCCCTTGATCAAGCTTTCCACCCTAGTGAAAAGAGACTTGATATACTCATAGTACTTCCCAATACGATGTGTGCTTCTAACCTTGAACTCAACACCTTGCTTGTTTCTCATGGTCTCGAGATGGTCATATTGGGACTTGGTGGATGCATAGTCGGAAACCAAAATTTTCTCATTCTCCTCCATGCCCGCGATCAAGTGTTCGTACGAGGGAAGTTCAGCATCTCCAACTCTCTTGAATTTGATTGGAGTCAGCGCATAATGGTCGGCAGCTTCATGGTCTGAGATATTCTCAACTTGAGACCATTTCGAATAGTCTGGAGATCCTGAAGGGTGATAAAATAAAACAGGTTTCGATGAAGCAATGTTCAGTGAAGACGCGTAATGATCCAAAATTGATAGATAGGTAATTGATGCAATTAAAGCTGTGCCTATGATCACATGGATCGGCCTCTTGGCGCAAATCTGTGCGAGAAACGCGCTAATGTTGGCTAACACCGCTGACATGATATACGAACGTAGATTTGCTAACTTTCGCTAATGGATAAAAGATCTAATGGGCAAAATGCAGACAGTATTGATGAAGCCTGGCCAAAAAGCAAGTATATCTCAAAATGTCAATTCGAGTTGGATATGGTGACCAAACAAAGTTGTATGACGCCTAATATAAAATAAGCCGGTGGGAAAACGATAAATTGTCTGGGGCTAAACAGGGTGTTTAGAAGAGAAAGAAAGTATTAAAAAGCACAGATGTCTTTAATCGACTCCGTACACTGCGTCGGCTGGTTGCTAAGAAATATAAGGCTCGTTTATAAGTTATGAATTAAATAAACCAAAACGGTGAACTCATCAGATTTTTTCACTAAACGAATTCCCTTTCTACTTCGCGAGCATTCGCAAATTAGCTTTTTAAGATTTTTTTTTTAGCGCACGTGATTTATGTGCATGTGACCGTATGACAATTCGCAAGTATCAACGTCCAATTTACTTTTATTATTTCTTAATACAAAAATGCCCAAGGACGTCAAAAGACCAGAACTAGCAAGACCGTAAGTATTTGGAAAGTCAATGCTAACTCCAGATATGTGCATGTGCCAGTGAAACCACGCAACTCCGCCACCGGATTCGCCGCCCAGAACTTACCAATGTTAGCCATGTTTATGAGGAATAAGCCATTGGCCTGGTCATGCGTTCTGCTAGCCGTGCAGAGCTACCTCAACGAGCCATTGATCAAAGCCCCTGATGACGAGTCCCAACCGGCTATTTTCAAAGTTGTTTTCGCTATCATAGCTGTGCTTGCCAGCTATGTGGACCTGGTTTTCCCCAACACCAATCCGCAGGCTCGGATACAGAAACCAGCCCCAACGGACGCTTAGAATGAATACTCTGCGTCAGTGTGATTATCATTGTGGTGTTGCAGCCCCATTTTTGTCGCCTGGGTCTTTATCTTTTTTCTTTAGAGGCAGAACCTTAGGTTTCCTCTTGAGCTTGGTTATCAAACTGTGGTCGAATTTGGAGTGGCAGGTGGGGCATTTTTCGTCTTCAGGAATGACACTCAGAATACACAGACACACAGAGCAAACGTACCCCACATCAATCACTTTGTTTGTTATAAAGCACGACGCCCGGAAATCAATACTTTCGTCTGTAGGAAGCACAATTATAGGCCTTAGCATAGGGTCAATGAATAATGCAGTGGTAAGGTATTGTATGAGTCCACTGGGCTGCGTAATATAAATGTAAACTCCATTTGTGGCGTCGGCCGCTTGCTGTAAGAAAGTTGAGCTAGGACCCAACTTGCAAACATCCACAGAGATTTTCATTTTCTGTGCTGCAAAAATAGCGTTCATCACAGAGATGTACGGTAAAGTGCTATCGTCGCTGATACTCACAACCAGAACTCGTGATTTTAGCGCATTTAATTCATCTGATTGCTGTATCTTGTTGATATGACAAAGGGCCATGGACATGGCTCCCGAAAGTGTTCCCTTCACATGCTGACTGCCTGGGTCTCTCCCCACAAGCTGACTCAAAGAATCGGGCTGCTCAGCGAGTAGATGCTCAATCTCATCGACGATCGAACCATCTATAAATCGGAACTGCCTGTACATTCCGGGAGTATGCAAAAATTTGGTAGAAGTAGTGGACTCCGTGCGAGGATATATCAATTGCGCACCATGTGAATAGCTATTGGCAACATACAAGGCAACCTGGTTCGAACTATTAAGCGAAAGGTGAGAGTTCAACATAACGATGACAGATGAGACGACTTGCTTCAGGGAAATTGAACTACCTTGCTCTAGCTTGCGCCATTCTAAGGGATTGATATCCACGACAACGGCGAGTAGCGAAGGCGTTTCGTCAACGAGCTTGTGGGGATTAGGCTGTGCTTCAGTAAACGCCCGATCAGCAATAGCATCCATGGCAGTGAAAAAATAAGCGCCGGTTTTTTTTTTTTGTTTTTTTGATTTAATTTGTTTTCTGGCGTCTAATTATGCTATAAATTGATGTGAGCTAGCTCAATTCTTTAGTTCCACATTATTACTTCTCTTTTTCCTGAAGAGTGGTCATGCCGATCCTTTGAGCACAAGATGGGCCTCAATGCTCATGCACAATACCCACCTGAGCTACACCATCAAGTCACACATA
>JAJMET010000024.1:0-18077 GCA_030574315.1 Ogataea siamensis
ATTTATAATTATTATTCGCTTCAAAAACATCCTCAACTACGATGTCGGACATCACATTAACTTCTGACCATGTATTTGTCAATTCTTCCATTCGAGGAAGTATTGAAGCGCTTGAGGTTTTTTCTAGCATGGATTCTAGCCACACACAAAACGGCTCTTGAGAATTTGAATGGTTATACTCTGTTGCATATCTAGACCATATATGCTGGTTTTTCTCGGATTTCCACGCCGTTGCAAGTGCAAAGGACAACTGTTTTTGTCCGTTATAGTCTGAAATTCTCCTGGAATAGAAAGATCTATAAGCCATAAACCCATTCAATCGCTTCTTGCTCTTCACAATTTTGATGTTCCGCCTAGATTCTTTCCTGACGTGGTAAGCTGAAGTCTTTGGGCGTGTCACTTTATAACCTTTCAACAATGATCTTAATGAAGGTGAAGCTTTTGGAAGCTCCGGTAAGCTAGAAAGAATCAAGATGTCTATTTCACTACTGCTCATAGAATTGTCAGAGTTGTGGGAAAGTTAGAAGAAATAATTTTGCAACCATTTCGTGCACATACAAAAAGCTAATATTTGAAACAGCGTTGAGCACTAGCTGTTACATTCCTTGCGTCCTGCCCAGCTACGCCTAGCTACGCGAGTTCTGGAGAACCTCCGTTATTTCTTTTGAAACCTTAAGCGTCCTTTCCTTTCTTCTCTTGTTTGACACCCAATTTCTAACTTGAGACTCAGAAAGTCTGGTCGTGCTAACGAGCTCCTGTAAATCCCTTCTTGAGAGATAAGGGTTGTCCCGATTTTCATCATACCTGGACATTAGTTGAACACGAGTTTTTGAGATTAGTAGCATACTTACCACCTCTGTAAAAAACTATGCGCATCGTTGGAAAATCGCTTGCTTTTATTTCTGCAGCAAGATGAGCTTCTTGGGTCCTGAATGCTGCCCTCAAAAGCTATACCACAGGATGGATCGATGCCAGGAATAGAAAAACGACCCATAAGCTGGCTTTGGTAGTCTCCTCGGAAACTGTATGAATCAGACAGATGATCGAGCCACAACTTTTCCAGAGATGCTTTGAGTATTCGGCGCTCCATCAAAATAAAAATGATACATCTCGTTTTCAATTGTATGTGTTCTAGTGACTTATAGTCTTCAAAGGACGACAGCTTTGCTGAAAGCTTAGAGAAAATCCATGTTAGTATCCAACTGAATCAGTACCTACCAGTATAAAGGAACGCAAATAATCCCCCCAATAAGAGTCTGTATCAAGTGTAAGTTCTGAAGAGGTGACTATTTGAATGATTTGATCCAGCGTTGCATCCAAGGAATGTATTCTTCCAAGTTAGAAGCCATGGAATGGTACTTATTACTTACACAAATGGGTCAACATCTCGAAAATCTAGTAACTGTTCCGCTGGTGCTGTTGAGTACGGCAGACTATTCTGCATGATGGTCATTTTTGTCAAATTTTGCTGTAGGGGAAACGCGTTCGTAAGTTGAGCAAAAAAGCCCCCAGAATTACTGTATCCCAAATCCGGTTGCAACATTTTATAAACTTAGTCGTGTGGTTTCGAGACTGAGAACCAGAAGTGAATGAAAATTCTTACCCGGATTACCCAAAAAAATTAGTGATGACATAAGCTGGGTCAGGGAGTCTTAATCACCCGCTTTACAAAAAATCCAGTGCCTGTTTCCCCTCACCTCGATAAACCCGTTTTTTGTACTGACAGATCTAACTACGAAAAGCTATCGCTGGTCTTGCGGAAGGACTGACGCTTGCAATCTCTTCTACTTTAACTCAATTGCCAGTTCTATCTTCTTGTTGAAGCTTGTGAACCCAATTAGTTGCAAAGTGGTCTGGTATATAGTACTATTCCAAACTACCTGTGTTCGTGTTTCACGTCTGTGCACAATTCTCGTTTATAGCTGTAAGGCTGTATCGGGCAGTGCTGGTGGAAATTTTTTTACGAGATAACGAGCGAAGTCCGATTTCCAAACACATAAAGTGATGGGATTGCAAGCTAAACAGAGTGATAAAAGCCAGCCTGTGACTTTTCCGTAAGTGATTGTTGATTATTTTGAATATAGTAGCTAACTTTCAAGATTTTGGTATGGAGGTAGGTATGAAAGAAGATTATTGATAACTTGAAAGGAGTCGCATCAATGTTCGCGTGTTTGTTTACACATCCCCTGGACCTTGCCAAAGTTCGACTACAAACGGCGAAACAGCCAGGTGATGGCTTAATTTCTTTGGCTTTAAAGATAGTAAGGAATGAGGGTATTCTTGCTGCCTACGCGGGATTATCAGCGTCGCTATTGAGACAAGCGACATATTCTACTGCAAGGTTTGGTGTCTACGAGAAAATGAAGGAGCTCATGTCCACTGACAGTTCAATTCGACCTTCTACAGCTCAGCTATTAGGTGCTTCTATGCTGTCTGGGGCTATAGGAGGTATAGTTGGGAATCCCGCAGACGTTGTTAATATTCGCATGCAGAATGATAACAGCCTTCCTAAAGCCGAAAGACGAAACTATAAACATGCATTAGATGGATTGATTAAAACTACACGAGAGGAGGGTTTCAATGCCTTATTCAGGGGCCTTGGTCCTAACTTGATGAGGGGCGTGTTAATGACGGCATCGCAAGTCGTGTCGTACGACGTCGCAAAGAACTTACTAGTTGAGAAACTTGGACTGGATTCGACAACCAAGAGTACTCATTTTTCTGCGTCGTTGATCGCTGGCCTTGTTGCCACAACAGTGTGTTCCCCTGCTGATGTTCTGAAAACTAGAATAATGAACAGTTCTGTGGCCGGCGAAAATGCGACGAGCATTCTTCTCAGTGCCTTAAAAAAAGAAGGTATTAGCTTCATGTTCAGAGGTTGGACGCCAGCATTTATTCGGTTGGGTCCTCATACTATCTTGACCTTCGTTGCCTTGGAAGAACTGAGGCGACTGAAACTTGGGATGTGAAGCATGTCTGCAAAATCGGACTGGAGTTAGAGTGTTCTGACTAGTAAACCCTATTTGGCGTTTTAGTCAGGTCTCTATGTAGGCGTCTCAGTTCTCGTTGTTTCCATAGTTCGAACTCTTTTTCACTAGTTGTCACAAGATACAATCCGGACCGATCCTGAATGCCTGTAGACTGACCAGTCTGTCTATTTGAAGAGTTTACTATTTTGTGGCAATTTCTGGCTACGTGGTCATTCCCCCGCTTAGACTTTCGAATAAAAGATGGCATTCTTGGATTTCACGAGATAATTTAATTTATTTAGTAACAAAATCCGATAAGCAGGGTAACAGAAGGTAATTTGACGTAGATTAATTTTGTGCATCATAGAATAGTAAGTATAAGAAAAGGATTCATGAGACGTAAATTGTTTCCCGTTTTGATCTGAGACATTCAAGATTTACATATTCCAGTCTAACGGTTCATTAGGGGTCGTTCAACTGTTTTAGCTCTATCGAAACTGGTATCTTCCTGTCTGGGTAATGATCCGTAGTGTACCAATCCAAATAGAAAAAAAAATTTATTCTAATCAGATTTAAGTACGAGTTGTGAATTATATCTTCGATGTCAGCAATATACCGTGCTTTGAAGCAAGAGGGCAGTACAAAGCAGGATGACTCCAAACAAAAGCAACATAAGTCATTTGCTAATAGACAGAGGTGCTTACTTATATCTTCTAGAGGTGTCGTCCAAAGACATAGACACTTGATCAACGATCTTTATGCCATGTTGCCTCACTCCAGAAAAGAACCAAAACTGGATACTAAGAAGAACTTGTATGAATTGAATGAATTAGCAGAATTACACAATTGCAATAATGTTATCTACTTTGAGAGCCGTAAACACCAAGATTTGTATATGTGGCTTGCAAAAGCTCCTAATGGACCTAGTGCCAAGTTCCATGTCCAAAACTTGCATACCATGGATGAACTGAACTTTACTGGAAACTGTCTTAAAGGTTCCAGACCAATACTATCTTTCGACAAGGCATTTGATGACGAAGCACACCTGCAGTTAATTAAAGAGTTGTTTGTTCAGCAACTCGGTGTTCCACCAGGGGCTCGGAAGACGAAACCGTTCATCGATCATCTGCTCACATTCAGTGTACTAGATGGAAAGATTTGGATACGCAACTATCAAATTAGCGAGCCAGCTGAATCAGATGTCGAGCTAAATGGACCAGGAGAAATGAAATTGGTCGAAATTGGGCCCCGTCTAGTTCTCACGCCTATCACCATTCTTGAGGGATCTTTCTGTGGTCCTAAACTTTACGAGAACAAAGAGTATGTTTCGCCGAACGTTGCGAGAGCAGCATTGAAAATTGAAGCAGCGAAAAAGGCCATTGCTCGTCAACAAAGATCGAAGAATAAAGCGAATTTAAAAGTCGGGTATGTTACCAAAGAGGACGATGAGTCATTTATCTAGCGGTGATGGTTGGTCACTTGGGACATAATATATTGTGTAATATCTAACTTAACTGCATATACCACAATACTATACGCTTTTGGTCAAGAACCAAAGGCTTTTCCTTTGGCTTTCACAAACCTTAAGAATGCTTTTCAATATAGTCCTTAATATATTTCTCTTCGTCAGGAGAGGAGGCATCGATCTTTGGTTCCAATTTGACCTTCGTAGCCCAGGGTTTGGGGGCCACCAAAGCAACGACGGAACCAATTGTCGCAATTGCCAACTAACAGATTAGCCACGATAAAAGCCCGTTCATACTTACGTGATGTGGAGGAACAGCTTTTCCTAGGATAGTGTATGCGCCTGCCATATTAATGTGTTAATCTTTGAGAAGGTAATTTTTTTCGGGTCGAAAGGAATATCAGAAATAACGGTAGGGTAACTAGAAAGAATTCAATCCAGTTCTAGTCACAATTTTGTAATCTAGTGAGGCTGTCTAATATGTAATTTTGATATTTAGAAATTATTTTTTCAGTTCCCACATCCGGGAATATTTAATCTATATTTGATGATCAAGCTGTAAGACGAAGCTGTACATAAAAGCATTTTTATTTTCTCTTGTGTCTGGAGTCGTCAAAATGGCATTTTGTCACAAGCTGGAAAATTTGTTAGATACAATACGTTCTAGCTTTGATGCTGGCATATTGATAGACGGTAACGACGATATCTGGCCAATCGAGAACAAAAATGGGTATAAATTATCCGAAAGACAGCCAGGCATGATTACCGGCACAGGATTGACTGAGAACGGAAAGAGTCCTTTGCATAATAAGTCTTCAGACAGTAACGCTGAAACTGTGGTGAGTGGCATTGAAACCAGTGAGCAAGTAAGCCACGATGATGAGATAGCGTCATTATATTCTAGCAATGGGAGTGCAGTCTCTCAGGACTTGGCCGTAAATAAAGGGACGCGACTTTCTGGTCGACCCTTAGTAAATAAAGATGGGGCGCTGTTTGAACCAGTGCATCAAACTAGTCATGAGGGGACTGTT
Source organism: Ogataea siamensis (assembly GCA_030574315.1). Classification (NCBI taxonomy): domain Eukaryota; kingdom Fungi; phylum Ascomycota; class Pichiomycetes; order Pichiales; family Pichiaceae; genus Ogataea; species Ogataea siamensis. The sequence continues at coordinate 5,466 of JAJMET010000024.1, forward strand.
ATGTCTGAGGGCAAAGGACAAAACACTAACTACCATGTCCAAGGTTTCGATCGATCTCAAGCGCTTGGACAAGACGGGATAAGTGGTGGTTCAGGTACATCTGTCGAGTCCAGTGTGTTTTTCGAGCAAAGTCTCGCATCCAATATATTGAATCACTCGGAAAATGAGATAGGCGCATTTGAGTTCCAGAGTCAACTGGATTCGGATAACTATTTCTCCTCTCAGTCCGGTCTTGTGAATTCGAGTGTCGACGACATCATTCCCATGAAATTGCAATCTTATCAGCCGGAATACAATGTGTCCAATAGCGGGGTTCAAAGCAAAACTCTTCACGAAAATCAGCAGCCAGAGGGTGAACAACTTTCGGAAAAATCCACAGTAGACGAAAATACTCTCGGCTGCGGTCTGGTTTTTGCAAAACACGACATTGTGTCAACGCAACCGCGAGAACAATCTCAGCTCTCACATATATTGCGAACAAATGATACGTTACATATGAAAGGGGATCATTTTAGCAATTTTGGTATTAGCTGCTTTGTTTCTGTGCCAAGTCTCGGACTGGGGTTCGAAAATCGCATCAAAATTCACGTCACTAAATCCTCCAATGTTGCTGAGCTCATTCGATTAACCCTTGCAAGGGTCTCGGAGTCTCAGAAGCTTGGTGTACGAAATAATAACGTCATTCTGGAGCCTTGTGACTGGGAATTATATTTGGCAGATGATGACGGTGGTGTTGATGATGACTTGGGCCCTTTGGATCAAACCCGTGCAGTTGAATCTTATGGCGCTGATGAGTTTGTCCTTGATACAAGACATACAATAAAGTCATTCGGGGATAGGTCACTTGGCAAAACAAGAACATCAAGTGCAGATGATGTGTACAAAGACTACGCATCTGGATCCATAGAAACCTTAGGGCAAGAAAGGAAACTGCAAAATTCTTATGATATTGAGGACAAAACTGGTGAGCGTGCTCGTGAGTATTACAAAGAAGGAGAATCTGCAGAAGTCAAGGTGCAAAAACAATCGCAGCATTTAGAAAATCGTAAGAAAGGAGGGAACACTGTCGGGAATGAGGTTGACAATAGTGTATACACAGGATCTATGAATCATTTTTCAAGAAGAAAGAAAAAATTTCAAACCTTACTGCATCTCACTGGCTTCAATGCAGGCTTATCTGATGGTCTGGACAGAGAGAAATCAGGAGCCAAAATGGCAACCGAAATCGATAATTTTGGTCTTGGAGCTTACTACCGCTGGACGGTTTGGAGACGCCAGCAAATGTCTTTTAAAGGAAAATATCCAAAATCTTTGGCTATAGATGGTCGTCAGATATATATCTTACCATTCAACGAATCCAAAGGATCGTGGTATGACTCGAAGACCACTAGTTTCAACCTAAGTCAGGTTTTGAAGATTAAGCAAAATTCACGGGTTCCTCACTATTTCAAGATAGTTGTATCGAAACAGTTGAATGAAGCGCCAAAGACCTATCACTTAGAAGCAGCAAATGGGGAGGAATGCAGAACCATTGTGAAAACATTCATTCTCTTGATGAATAAGTACAAGAATGGAACTGAGCAGGAGCCTACTTAATGTATAACTTTATCCCTAAAACTAAACAACTAAGTAATTGTAAGAAAAGTAAATTATTGAAGCCGGCAGTTATTTGCCGCTCGGACGGAATTAGAACTCAGAGATTGCGACCGCAAGGGATTGGACATCATCATGCGAAATAGAAACCTTGATTCCTTTGATATTTTTGGAAGATGCGGCTTGCTTAGCATCTCCGTGCAATCTGACCAGGGGAGCGCCCTTGGCATCTCTAACAATTTCAATGTCCTTCATTGGAGCTCCGGCACCTTTGGACTCAATTCCCAATGATTTGAAAACAGCTTCTTTAGCAGACCATGTCCCTGCAAAAGAAGATAAAGGCGAAGGAGATGACAAACAGTACTGCTGTTCACTCTCAGTAAAGTTCCTTTCCAAGAAGGTTTTGTTCTCTAGGTTGATACTAGACAGAAGCTCCACATCGACACCAACACCGCTCTCACTTGTACAAGCAGTGGTCAACGATTTTAAGATCTCTGCTGTCTCGCGAGATGCATTAGTAGTCATTTTGGAAGCCGCTTGTAAATCTGATTCCTTGAAAGCCAGCTTGTTCTCTTTCGTGCTGGTAACCCTAGCGAGAGGATCCAAATAAACCTGTTCTTCTAATTCGTCTGCGTATGGGGCTTTATTCTTCGCAACGAAAAGAGAATTCGTCAACATTGCATTGTGCATGTACCGGTATGCTTTTCTGTATCTTGTATCGACCAACTTCTGGTACTCTTTATATTCTCTTTCTGAAAGAGCTGCAAAAAGATAGTCAGAGTTCACGATTATTGCCTGTGCACCTTTTTGTCCAAATCCAAACGAAGTCACTGAAACTGCCTTAATGCCGTCGGTTTGAATTGCTCTTGAGGGAAACAAAACGTAGTCATAATTTTCAAGAATCTTGTCAACATTATCCGCGTTTCTGTTACCAGGAACCAAGCCCGTTTGTAAGATTTGTAATCCCCCATTTAACATCCAAGCTCCTGCAGCACCCTTAGGATGCCCCGTTAGGTATTTTTGGAAGACACCGTAAACAGGGTTTCCCTCAGTGCGGCCAAGGTGGCTCATCATTTTGTCAATGGCTGCTGTTTCATTTTTGTCATTGGCTTTAGTTGAAGTTCCATGGAAAGAACAAACACCCAAATCGTCAATAGTCAAATCGAATGTTGCCAGAGCTCCCCTTATAGGAGCGATACGAGGATCATTTTTCCAGAACTCGTTACCGTACATTCTTTTTGCCTCTTTGATTTGGTTCATTGCCTCGCGTTTGATTTCATCCGCCCGATCCATAATAAAGAGATTTTTGTCAAACAAGTGGTCCTGTTGTTCCAAGGCCTCAGCTTCAGCTGGAAGTAAAGAGAGTTCCTCTTCTTCCCACGATTTCACTTGCAATATTCTTGCTCTCAATTGTCTAGCTCTGTACTTTATGTCTAGTTTTGGAGAAACAAATTTGCTATTGCCATGATACTCTCTAGCAGTCGTGAGGATACCTTTTCCTGGCGCAGGGACCGATCTGCCAATTTTGTCACTAGCTGTAGAAGCCATTGCAACAATTCCATAAATAGGAACACCCATTTTCAGCGCTAATTCGGCCGTCATCAAAATTTGTAATCCTGATCCTTGTGCTTCCATAAATCCACTTCTACTCGTGGTGGTTGGTCTCGACATCTCAGCCGGGGTCCTGCCATGGGCAAATTCGTCGTCTGCGTTGGATGTGGCATTCATGTTACCAAACTCATAAGATCCTTCTTCTTGGAAATCATCATATCCTCCAACGATGACAATTTTGGCTTTTCCTGATAAGATGGTCTCCATTCCAACATCAACCGACTCTAGAGCGGTGGCGCAAGCTCCGACCGGGGTCTTTATTGGGCCTGATGAAGAAAGCAACAACATATTCACCCATGCGGACATGGTGTTTATGAAAGATTCTTGCAAGATATCATTTTGCACTGGTTGGTCAAGGAATCTGTCTTTAAACATGCCTTTCAGTGCCGACACACCACCCATTCCGGATCCAGAACAATTTCCGACTTCAGAAACATGGACATACTTGTAGAACTCATAAGGGTCGGTTATACCGGAACTGAGAAGCGTTTCCGCCACGGTGACCAGAACGTATAGCGTTATTGGGTCAACTTGAGAAATCACATCCTCGTCAATACCATAAGTTCTTGGATCCCAACCGGTAGGTATTTGACCCGCAACCAAGCGGTCGAACCTCAGAGCTTTTGGTATGTACAGCTTTGCGCCTTTTAGAACTCTCACGGTATATTCTTCGGCCCCCTCGATAGGGAAGGCATCCACATAATCTCCGTGCCAAGCTTTATATTGTTCGGCAGTAGTCTTGTCTGTTTCAAATGGTTCTAGATCATGCTGCACCACGACCTCCTGGATAAACCTCTTTTTTTGTGGATCGTAGCCATGGAATAATTCCGGCTCAACTAATCTTATACCAGAATGTTTCAATATCTCGGCTTCATATTTATTCTTAACATCTTTGTCATCCACTGGCTGTCCGGTTTTTGAGTCAACCCATCCAGTGTATTGTTTTCCTTTGATGCTACCATTGAAGTATTTGATATAGCCCATAATCCAAGCCATCTCGATACAACCTTCTAGGGAAAACTCTCCGTACGCTTCCATTTCCCATCTGGTTCTTGAACTTCCCCATGGACCAACCTCGGCAAACCCAGTGATCACAACAACCTTTTCAAGATCTAGCATTCCTTCCAAATTCGGAGCTATTCTTTTCAATTCCTGATAGGTCTTTAACTTAGGGAAATCGAACTTCATGTTAGCCTTTGGTTTGATACCAGCCTTGTTGAATGGATCATCAGCACTAGACCCATTGATTACCTTGTGTTCCAATGAGGTTTCCAGACTGACCGCACGGCGAATATCGGATGTTCTGTTTATATCAGTTCTTAAATTATTAGTGAATTCTCTAAGATTCTCAATGAATTGCAAACCGCCATTCAAATCCGCCATTATTGGCGCTTCTTCGCACAGTTTGACTACCTCAGGAGTCATCAAACCCAAAATGTTGAATGCCATTTCCTTTTGAGAAAAGGTACGGACACCGAGTTTTTCAATGCCTTCAGCGATTATGTTGTTTCCCGACATCAAGCCAGTGCCTCTAGTCCAACCGATAACAGTTCCACAAATGGTCAAATAAGAAGACCATGACTCCGAGTGCCATCTATTAAACAACGTTTCCAACCCTAATTTAGATTCTGAGTAAAGACCATCAGAACCAAATGTACCATGATTTGGAGAGAGAGGAAGAATGACTTGAGCAGGTCTAGTCTGAATGTTTTTCTCCCTCTTTTTAGCTGAAATCTCTCCTAATAATCTGATCAAGTTCGTCAACATGATTCTATGGGCAAGCTCCGATTTCGAGTCAATATTATCAATTTCGATTCCCATTTCTGGGATAGCGGCGAATGGGATAACATAATCCAGATCCCATTGCAATCCCCCCTTCTTGGCATCACTATAAATGTACTCCACCAGTGCTTTGACATCTTGCTTAGACCCTTGGTTGAACGGCACAACAACCAGCGTCGAATCTGCAGCACCGTAACGAGAATACATACGTTGGTAATACTCAGTGACATTTTTCGAAAATCTGGATGTGGTCACTATTACCCTCGCACCACCGGAAAGCAAACCCTGTAAAATTTCAGCACCGATGGACCCGGCACCAGCTCCTGTGACGAGAGCATACCTTCCTTTGAAAGTGATTCCATTTACAGCACCCTTTTCCAAACCATCTAGATATTGCGATGAAGCACTCTTATCGTATTTCCAGAACCCAAGACGGTCTTTTTTTTGAATGTGAAGAAAAGGGATCGTTTCAGGAGGAATCGTGCTTGAGACAGGCTTGTGTATTTCAGCATAATCCTTTAGAGAAGCAATTTCGTCTGTATCACTATCAGATTCTGGCATGCTTTCATCGCCCAAAACAGACTTGACAGATTTTGAGACCTCGATCTCAGACGACTGGTCAACAAAGTCGAGAAGTTTGGCATACAATTTCTGGAACTCGATTTTCGTTTCCGCCGAAGCTTGTTTGGAAATAGCCTTGTAGATCTTTGAGAGATCTTCCTTAATTGAAGGTTGTGGTTGCTTGGTCAACTCCCCTCCCTGTGCCATCTCATGAACATACTGCTCAAGTTTCCTGACAGCCGGTCTAACTTCCTCTGTATATAAAATACGACCTTTCTCATTGACAATAGTCTTTGGACCTGTAGGATAAGAAATGTCCTTATATACTGGCGCTTTGTTGAGAACTTCACGACAATTATCTATCAACTGCTGTCCCAGCTTCTTTGCCAGCTCGTAAGTTTCCCCTTTGTTCGCTGGCGAGTGGTCAATATGGTATTGCATAAATTTAATCAAGGTAGGATTGGCACGGTTCATAATTTGAATGCATTGTGTGACAGTCTCCCGGTCAACTGAAGTCAACTTCCCAAATATGATATCAAAGTACATCGAAAGGGCATCTTGTCTAGCCCAATTCCAATAAGAATCATATGTACGCGCCTTGAGAGAGGAGAAGACAGGTTTGATGCCTGAAGCATAAAACTCACCATGTTCTTCAGCCCACAAGTCAAGCTCTGCTTGAAGAAGCGCGGTAGCTTCTTTCTCCTTCACCAAGAATTTCTCGCCTTTGGTCAAATCATAATTTAGATATCTCGCGAGAGTTTCCAGCTGTTGGCGAGCAACAGCCTTGTTTTCCTTCATGACTGCATCTAAGGCAGCCGAATCAACAACAGCTGCGGCACCCGAACCAGAGGTCCCTTGCGAAGACGCTTGAGATAAAGTGATCCCATTCTGGCTGGCGTATGTCTGGGCAGACGAATCTAGGAAAGATTTCGCATCAGCTTCAGATGCAAGTCTCTGAGAAGGCTCAGTTGTAAGAGCATATAGAAGAACCGAATCCTGTCTTCCAGCGCCCAAACCCCAGCGAGTTTGCAGATATTTCCTAGCAACACCGACAGAAAAACCGCCTGGCATTTTCGAACTCATCAAACGTGCAATCAAAGAAGACGACTGTTTTCCAAGAGAACCAGAGAAAGATTCCTGAAATTGCTCTGCCAACTCGTTTAATGGAGTATCCTCGGGCTTTTCAGGTGTAGCACCGAATTCTTTACCCAAATCACCAAGAATTTCATTTTGCACTGTGGATTTTCCACCGACAAGGTCCTTTATGGCCTTGCTCATTGAAATATCGTTCAACGTTTTCTTCAGCTTGTGAGCGACTAAGGTTTGAAGAATCAGAGATGCCTTTACTGGTTCATCGGGTATGTCAACCGCTGCTTGCGCAGGTGCCGAAGAAGCTGATGGTATTGGTGTTGGTTTACTGTCCACAACAGTGTTTTCAACTACAGGTTTTGAAACCGGTTCTGGTTCGGCGACTGTAGCTGCGAGTTCCGCAGGATCGGGAGTATAGTAAATCTCCTTCTGATCCTTTGAATAACACAAAACTTGTCTTTGCAGTGAAAGGGCTGCATCATAGGACTCGTATTTTGCCTTAATGGTGCGTGAAGCCATCCCAGCCAGCGTTGGCGAAGGCCCAATCTCAACAACACGTTCAGTATTAAAGTCCCTCAGGAAAACATCTTGAGTCTCAATCCATCTAACGGGGGAGGCAAATTGATATGCCAGTAGCTCGGTGAGTAGGACGTGAGACAGTTCTTGTTCGACTTCTGGTCTCATTATTAAATTTAGAAAAGTTTTGGTAAGCTCAAAAATTACGACTAACGATTTCGAATTGTACAAAATAATTGTTGAGCTTTCCGAGGCTGTGCACACATATTGTTGGCACGAATTATCATCAAAGTAGTGTGCCAGCCAATATGGGTATAGAGTCGCCTATTTTTTGGTTCCTCTCACCGGGGGGCTTTTTGGTTAGCTAGCCAAATTTGGTATAAGGCCTGTATTCTTTTTATCCTAAGCGAGCTTAATTCACCGATTTCCATCCTGTTTCAATAATGGAAGACGAACTTTTATCCCTTACGACTCCGCCAATGAGAAATTCTCTTCCACTGCTTTCCGAGAGGCTGGAAAGGTATCGACAGTTAATACTGTCACTGGAAAACTATATACACGATCATTTGTCAATTATATCTGCAAGCATCAAGATGCACGACAGATTGCGCAAAACAACGTCTTCTTCCTCATTAGTGAAATTTGAAATTGATCCAGATGGTGAAATACCCGTTACCGGATCTGCTGTTGCTGATTCAGATGCTCATAAGATACACGATATCAACTCTTTTTGTAGCCTACTTCAAGAGAAAACAGAAAGTTCCACTAAACAGCTGGAAACTGCACAGAATATCATAAAGACTCAAACAATACCGCAAGTGAAGACGCTTCACTCGACTATTGCCTCCAAACAAAAAGAGTTCGCCAATTCAAGCCATAAACATGAAAAAGAGTATAAGCTGGTTTTGCAGAAGTCGCTCAAAGAGCTCGAGCACTACGAACTCTCAATCATGAAATCGGAGTCTTTACTTGAGGCTACTAGACCTGATTTCCGTCACGACCCTTATCTAAATAAACGTATTATACTGTCGCAGGCAGAGACACAGTTGAAAGTTGAGGAGGAGTTTTCCGCGTTTATCTATAAATGCGAAAATGAGATGAAAATGCTAGAAATACATATCACTCAAGAACTGCAACTTTTGTTCGGCAGTTTTTGCTCAACCTTATACCAGCTTCATCACAATTACAGTCAAGAGATTCATTCACTTGACAGCTACTTCAAGAGTATTCCACCCCAACAAGAATGGGCAAGGTTTTCGAAGATCAATAAAGACAAGCTGATTTCAGACCTCAACCCCAATAGCACTGATAGCAAGGATTTCAGTGCAAGACAACCAATCGAAAGAAAGTTGAATACCATCACTTTTCCAAATAAAGATCATTTTTCTACCATCCCCATTCTCGAAGGTACTCTTGGGAAAAAAGATGGAAAATTCACATCCAAAGTCTCTTCACATTATTATGTGATAACCAAAAATAAGATCTTCTTTGAGTTCCCATCCAGATTTTCATCCTCAAGCGGGTCGCAACCAACATTGGCATTTTATCTTCCGGAGTGCTCTTTGAAGGAGGTTACTGGATCTAATCATTATATTTTTAAGTTGCAAGGCAAAGACTTTTCCTCAGCTTTCATCAAAAGCTCAAAAACAATATCCCTTGAGGCTACTTCCGAAGACGAGTTAAAGACATGGTACAATGTACTAAGCGAGCTTACGGGTCTAATGTACTCCACTCAGGATCTGTCGGACCATGAATAGATTACGCGCCTATCCATTCAACTGTAGAAAGAATTCAATTTGAGAACGCCATTTTCCTACATCGATTTTAGGTATAACTGTTTCCTACTTTTCTTATCTCAAGTAACAAGTACAATTCTGGACCGAATAGCTAAACGAAGATTATGTAATACGCAAAGGTTGTAAATATCACGCAGAAATTTATTCACAAATTTTGATGAAAAATTTACGATACTATTGAATTGGATACAACAGAATGATTGTCGTCATTTAAAACGTGAAATCTGAAGCTAATAATGACTGAAAGTGATTTTAAGAAACATTCCAATAACGCTTCAGACCCTGTCACTAGACCGGGGCAAGAAAGCCACCGCTGCTCATCGTATATGTCAGTGCAAGAGCAATTCGAACGCCAGCAAGCTGCATTTTATAATCAAATTTCTTGCAGCACACCCAATTATCTGTTGAATCACCCTCAATCATGCCGAAGCTCGCGCTCTCAGGAGCAGCCAACAAAAAGAAAAAATACCCCCACCACTTCTTTACCCTATAAACAAACCAAGGGTAAGTATTCCATCGATGACTTTAAAGTAATACGGACATTGGGAACTGGATTTTTCGGACGTGTTCATTTGGTACGGTCTAATCATAACGGCCGTTACTATGCTATGAAAGTGTTCAGAAAGAAAAAAATTGTGAAATCGAAACAGGTCGAGCACACAAACGATGAAAGGCGAATACTTTCAGTCCTACAACATCCCTTCATTACAAGGCTGTGGGGCACATTTCAGGATTCGAAATCAATATTCATGGTGATGGACTACATCGAAGGGGGAGAATTATTTTCTCTTTTAAGGAAGTCTAAGACATTCCCCAACCAGGTAGCTAAATTTTACGCAGCGGAAGTGCTACTCGCGTTAGAATACTTACATTCTAACAACATCATTTACCGTGATCTCAAACCAGAAAACATACTTTTGGCCCGTTCGGGACATATCAAACTGACCGATTTTGGATTCGCGAAGGAGGTACACACTGCTACATATACTCTCTGTGGAACGCCGGATTATATCGCCCCGGAAGTCATAGCTGTTCAACCATATAATAAAGCCGTTGATTGGTGGTCATTTGGAATCCTAATATATGAAATGCTCATAGGAACCACTCCTTTCTACGATTCTTCCCCCCTTCGCATCTACGAAAAAATAAGCCAGTGCCAATATTCCGTCCCTGGATTTGTTGATCCTGATGCGACTTCTTTGATACGCGCTTTAATAACGAAAGATGTGACTTTCAGATTAGGAAACCTTCAACGAGGGGTGGACGATATTAAAGATCATGTTTGGTTCAGAGAGGTTGTGTGGGACAACTTGCTTAATGGAAATATCGAAACCCCGTACGAGCCCAATATACCTAACGGGGTCGGTGATAGTTCACAATTTGAGTTATATCCAGAGGAAGAATATGATTACGGGGACTATAATTCTACTGATGACTACGGTTATCAATTTCCCGAGTTTTGAATGTGCGCGAGAAATAGGATAGATCGTGTTGCAGTTTATATCGTTATGTACGCACGTCGGAAAAGTCCACATACTTGTTTAGAGTTATTTCTCTGAGAGATTCAAAAAACTGGTGTTCTGAAACACATTCTCCGTAAGAAAGTCTGTGGGTTTTTGACAATTCACACAGTTTCAACACAAATTGTCTATCACTGAAAACTGCTCGATTCGATAGTAAATATAACACAAGCTTTTGATGAAAGGTAATTGATGATTGAGAATATTCGTCGCTCATCTCAAACATTGCTTCCTTTAGCTGACACAATCTCAGAGGCTTCAATTCCCAGAAGGCATAAATCAACACGAAGTTTTTCGAAGCTTTCACTAGAGATAGCAATTCGTCCTCAGGAACTATGTCTGCCAAGACGTACATCATATGCCGTAGGTACTTTGTGTTCACAAACTCGCGCCTTTGAATAGATGGAATCCACAATGTCGCTAATTTCGTTTCAACAATTCTGTGGACTATTGAGGGTAAACCTAGTTGCAGTGACCTGTACGAAAAAAGGACATAGCAGCTGCAAAGGAATTGACTGTTTCTTTCCCTACAACATTGGTCTTTTTCGAATATATCGACGAATTGTCTGAACGTTGTTTTGTTCATCTTGAATACGAGTAATGCCATTAGAGACATGCTAAGGCGCCCCTTTTTTAGGAGAACTTCAGAAGCATGAAATATTTCCGATTGTTTCTTTAGTTTCCGCACATACTGATTAGCCGTCTGTCCTTTGGACGAAAGCATCCGCTCTACATAGCTTTCTTGGTTTTTGGTCGATTCCCAGGGTCGTAACACAGAATTTAGCTCGTTCTGTATTTCAGTAAAATGCTTGATTTCAAAAGATTCAATGTGCTTGACTGCCGAGATCTTTGCTTCCACGTCTTGATCTATGGCTTTGTTGTGTGTTGGTCTCTCCAATAAGGCCATAAAGCTCTCTATGAAAGAATTCCGACCTTTGGTATTATGTGACTTGCTTGAATCAGAGACATCACGTATAAACGTTTGACAAATACGAGAGACTTTTACCCAAGATCGCTGGCGCCAGAATAAGAGTTTGCTTCTTTGTCTTGAACACTGAAGCATAATATTATACCATTCTATTGGTTGTCGAAGTAGGGTAACTATGACTGTTTAGTGTCTAGTCTTTCTGGTGTCGTGCAAAGGACCTAAAATAATTACTGTAACCATAATGCAAACTCTCAATGCTTTCGTCCGCCTTATATAAGCAAAAGCAACAATTATGATTTTTCACTAGTTACCCGGAAATCAAATCATGCTCAAATACACATCTTCTATGGTTGCATTAGTGAAGGGCGTATCGAACGGTTTGATGTACTGAGATAAATTACTTGGCTCATTCATACCTTCATCGCTACCATCTGATAGGCGCGCCCGACGTTGACGGCGCTTTACCCCAATTTTTGCCAACGATTTTTTAAACTGCAACTTTGCGTAAGGAGTATGCTCAGCAAAAGCTGCTTGAGAATACTGGCGACCCACATTCACGTCAACAACGCAAAAGTGGCTCTCTTGAGGCCTTGGGCTGCGATTTTGGTCTACCTTATGAGTCCCAACTGCATAACTACTATTGGAATTTATTGCATTTCTCAAGAACTGTGATGATAGCTGATCTTCCTTGGATTCCAGGTACTTCACGTATCGCTCAAATTGGAAGCTACGCTTATTCCAAATCTTTTGTGTTAGTACGTGACAAAGATTGAACTTACGATGGAAGCCACTCTTGAGATTGACTTGAAATCTAGTGTTTTTTCGTCCCGCTTTAAGATTCCGTTGACAACGCTTCTTGTAATCAGAAACCTGTTTTTAGGCTTTCCTATTGCTTTTTTTGCTCTTCTTTCCATGGAGAAAACATTTTGTAGTAAGTTTTCTTTCTGGTGTTGGTAGCCGACTTTAGAAGCACTCATAACCAACGATTTTCTTTCTTTACCCAAGTCTTCCCTTTGACTTTTGGAAATAACTATGGTTGCACAGATGAAACAATTTATTGCTTGCATCTGCCACAAAAAAGCACGACTTAATTTTCATGTTATCATCATATGTTAAATGGGATCACAAATTTTACTGCTACCAATATGGAAACATATTCTACACTAGAATCCTTGCTAGAGCTTGACAACTTGCTATCCCTTCTTACTGGAAACAA
>JAJMET010000025.1:0-13887 GCA_030574315.1 Ogataea siamensis
TTCTGGTACGCTTTGGGCCCACTCCAAGCTTCCAAAGGAGGGTCATCCAGACATCAGGGCAGATCTGGTCGGCACACAGTCACTTTCCACATTGAAATTCGTACACAAGAGACCCTGTGTCGCCAGATGATCAATATTTGGGGTTGGAGCACCTCTCAGCACTCCTCCTCCGTAGCATCCAAGCTCACCAAATCCAAGGTTGTCCGCAAGAATAAGCACGATGTTCGGTCTTTCTGGGTCTCTGGACATGTTGAAATAAGAATAGATGATCTCTACGACTTTCCAGTCCCGAGCATACGAATCAACTAACTTTTATAATAGTTACATAGTCGTTCATTTACTCGGCCGAGAGAATTTCTCTGCTCATGCTATATGCAGGCCATACGGAAAAAGAAATGTATTGGAGGAAGATTGAGCCATGCATAATCTCGGTCGAGAAAAGCATTTTTTTTATTTCTATCCTTACCTGCATACCCAGAATAGGTTATCGGGATCAATCTATATCGTTTAAGAAAACGACTTCAAGTCAGCATTCAATTATTTATAATTGGTAGTGCCACGTTTCGTCAGATTTTTCCACTCCTACTCCCTCTTCAGTAGCCTCTGCATTCCCCACAACCATCTGCGATTCCTGCGCTCTCTTTCTGTCAAGCCTGACATTGGCATACCAGTAGTCCGCCGTCACGAGTATGGACCAGATTACTGCTCCGCCAGCCAATCCCGTAATCGTTCTGAACCCAGGAATGTAGTTTGGTGCATCCTTGGATTTGAACATGGCTTGACCCAAGATACCACCCAAGTTACTACCTGTGACACAGAGAGCGAGCCCGACACTTCTTTTTGTTGAAGGTCTCGCATTCACAGACAACCACGCGTTATTGAACCCTTGCGATAACGAATTTCCAGAGTTAACCAATGTAATCATGGCAAAAAGAAGCCATTTATCGGTATTGCCTGATTTCTTTAACCCATATAGGACACCAGTGAATATAAGGGTGTATGCGTTCGCACCAATTCAGAATATACCACGCATTGATGTGTGGTCTGAAATGAAGGACAGAAGCAAAGAGAGAGCACAGGCGCCAAAGAAACCCACAGCAGTAAGCATGTTGGCCTTCACTGTCGAGAAACCAAACGTCTTCATCAGTTTAGGTGTGAACACACCAAATCCACCTTTTGCGATAAGCTGGAAGAAGTTAAGAATAAAATGCGACCAAAGTCTGTAGTCAATAAGTGCTTGAATTAGCTCCTTTTTGCTCATGAATATCGTTTCCTTGTTGTCTGTTTCCTCGACCACTTTTCTTTGCTTCAAGATTTTGGCCTCTTCCTTGGAGAAGAAGTTGAACAGTCTATGAATAGGGCGGACGTCGTTGACGTTTGTAGGTAGGAAAATGATGAGCACTAGTGCTCCAAACATTGTGATACACCCCTCAATCATGAACAGATATCTCCAACTAGCCCAACTCTAATCCATTTCAAGAATACCAGCAGCGATCAAGTAACCGAAAGCACCAGCGAGATTGTTTCCAAAGTAAAAAATTGCAACACGCGTAGCCATCTCGTGTTTAAGGTTGAAGGTGCTCATGTAATGCATTGCACAGGAATAAAACCAGCCTCGAACATCCCCAGAAGCCATCTAGTGGCAAAGTAGCTTGGTTTATCAGTGATGAAACTTTGGAAAATTGCAACGAGCGACCAAAGCACACATTGCAAAGAGATCCATTTGGATGGACCAACCATCTGCAGAAGCACGTTGGATGGGATTTCAGCAACGCAAATTGCTGCCACTTGAAGCTGGTTACCCTCGACAATCTGGTCTGAGTTCATGTTGAGATCCTCCTCAATGGTTCCAGTCAAAGCGTTAGAAACGTTGGATCTATCCAGCTGAAAAGCGAAGAACGCGATGAAAAGCACAAACATCACAACAATATCAGGCTTAATCCTTGCCCTCTTTCTGCTTTAGCGCTCCATGTGATTTTTGACTACCCAAGAGGTTTGATTGACGCCACTTATATAGTGCCATTCTCGGTTTTTAACTCAGGCAATTTTATGTGTTTATTCTTTGAAAAAGCTTATCTTGCTTACTTTAAGAAACCAATTTCTTATTTTGGAAAATATATATGCAGGGTCGGATCATCCCGCTTTAAAGATATCCATTGATATCGGCAAACGCGCATAGGCTAGCAAATTTGGTGATAATGATAACAGATCCTGCTCAATGTCACTACAAAAGCGCGCTTCAAGTACACACTTTAATTTCAGTTTACCACATCACCAATAGAATACCGATAAGGATGAGCAATTTGTTGGTGTTTTCTATATAAAACCACTAGTTCACCACAAGCAGGGAAGAAAAACAACACAGATTTTAAAATGAAAGACATCAAAAACGCGCTTTGTAAACAGCTATTAACTAAGGAAAGACTCATTGGTGATTATAATTACAAGCACCTCTTTACTCCCAAGGTTCCGCATTTGCGTTTCTGGAAGAAAAGACTCCCACAAGACGATGCCGCTAATCAGCCGTTTTTCGCAGTGGACCAACCCATGCCTATCTTACTGGGAATGATTTTGGGTTTTCAACATGCGTTGGCAATGTTAGGTGGTGTTATGGCACCACCGTTGTCAATCGCTTCATCAGCGAACCTTTCTGATGCTGACCAACAATATCTTGTCTCTTGTGGTCTCATAGTTTTGGGAATCCTCACGGCTGTTCAAGTTGCGCGTGCAAGAATATGGAAGACAAACTATTATATTGGTAGTGGTCTTATCTAAGTGGTAGGTATCTCGTTTACAACTGTCACCATCACCTCCAATGCCTTTCCAATGATGTATATCTCTGGCTTTTGCCCTGTTGATGCTAGCGGTGCAGAACTTCCGTGTCCTAATGGTTACGGAGCCATTATTGCGACAGGATCTGTTTGTGCCCTTATTGAAATTGCTATCTCATTTTTACCTCCAAAGGTGATTAAGAAACTATTTCCGCCCATCATCACGGGCTCAGTTGTCGTTGTTATTGGCTTATCATTGGTGAAAAGTGGATTCAAAAATTGGCTTGGTGGATCGGGTTGTATGTCGAGCGACTATTGTCCAAGTGCGAGTGCACCACATCCACTGCCCTGGGGTTCGGCTGAGTTCATTGGGCTTGGTTTCCTTGTCTATGTCAGCATCATCGCTTTTGAGAAGTGGGGAGCGCCAATCATGAAATCCTGCTCTGTCATCCTATGACTGCTAGTTGGATGTATTGTGGCGGCTGTGTGCAATTACTTTGATAATTCATCCATTTCAAGCGCACCTGTTGCTAACTTCTTGTGGGTTAAGACTTTCAAGCTGAAAGTTTATGGCCCAGCGGTACTCCCAATGCTTGCAATGTACAGCACTTCAGCATTACAAGCCAGTGGAGACTTCACTGCAACTTGTGATGTTTCTCGAGTTGAAGTAGAAGGCCCGCAGTTTCAATCCCGGATCCAGGGATGCCTTCTTGCAGATGGTGTCAGTGGGGTCTTGTCTGGTCTTTTCACTCTCACTCCTGTGGGCACATTTGCTCAGAACAATGGAGTGATTTCCATTACTAAGTGCGCAAACAGAAAAGTCGGATATTGGTGCTGTTTCTTCCTCATCGTAATGGGTGTGTTCTCCAAATTTGCAGCAGCATTGGTTGCAATTCCAAAAGCAGTGCTTGGTGGAATGACTACATTCTTATTTGGATCCGTGTTTGCCTCTGGGCTCAGTATCATTGGCCTTTGCAAGTTTACGAGGAGATATAGATTTATTCTAACCGGAGCTTTAGTTCCTGGATGTGCCGCTGTTCTGATTCCGACATGGTTTGACAACGTGTTTACATATTCCGGGTCCAATGATGCTCTTACGGGGTTCCTTCAGGTAATTATTATGGTCATGGAAACTGGATATGCTTTGACTGCCGTGTTGGGGGTTATACTCAACCTTATTATTCCTTGGGCTGAAGATGACTTTGAAGCTTACGGCATCTCGGAGAACGTTGAACTCGAAAATGTGAGCAACGTAAACGTTGTGATGGGACCTAAAGAACTTGAAAGTCAGGGCTTGTAGGTTAAATTTTATAGGGGCTATACATCATTGGATTAGTTGCCGTGAACTGACAACCGAAAAGCTCTTCCTCAATTTGGGCGCACACTGCTTGATTGTGAACTGCAATCTCAAACAAAAGCGTGGCGTCAGCAAAAGGCGCTAGTCCTTTCTTGCACATTGGGTCCACATATTAATCCTCAGTTTATAGTTTTCCTGATACAGCAACGAGCTTTTGAGGAGTCTGATTATGGCTATGGCTATGATTGTGTCCCGGTCCATGATGGTGCACAGAATGCTGTATATCGTGCACAATGTTCTTAACAATGGTTTTTTCTTTTTCGTTCTTTGCACCAGAGGACTCAGAGTCGTCAATCTCTTCTGATTTTGAAGTCTCCGATTGGGCGTCATCTTCACCACTAGATTTCTCACTTTCATCTTCGAGAGCCTCCTCAGTTTTTGTGACGATTTTTGATTCGACTGCAGCCTCGTCCACTTCTTCTTCTTCCTCATTTTCTAACATTAACCATGGCTCAAATGGATCCTCAAAGGCTTTGTTGAGCTTTTTTTCAATGTCCAGCAGACCGTTACCATTTTTGACAATGCCGTCAAATCTTTCCATTTCCTCATCAGTCAACAAAGCACTGTCAAGAGCTTTCGTAATTTGCTCTTTATCAATCGAAAGACCAATCATCACAATTTCTTGACGTCTGTCGCCGTGGCCTCCCTGGAAATCTTGCAAAATCATCTCGACGGCTTTTGGGTCCTCCGGCCAAAATTCTTTGCTGACGGCAAACCATGGCATACCTCCTTTCAAAGTGAGCATTGTACCCGCATGACTCCATTCACCTCTCACAATGTACCTGGAAGCGATCCAGAAGTCACCTTTAGAACGAAGGAGGGGACCAAACGCAGAATTCTTTTTGTTCTCGATAGTAGTCTTCTCATCCTCTTCCTCCTCATCTTCCTCATCATCGTCCTCTTCTTCCATATCATCGTCCTCTTCTTCGTCATCTTCATCTTCATCATCGTCCTCCTTGTTCTTTGTATCATCAACCTGTGTCTGCTCAATAACATAGAACTTATCGACGACAAGGTCATATAATCTTTCCGGATGGAAAGGTTTCCGAGCCGTGTACACAAAGTTGTTGATACCATACTCCTCGGTTTCAGGCTTCGGGGCCAGTCTGCTGGATTGGTCTTCTCCAAATTTTCCCTCACGGATGCTCATCTCCTTGATGCTCTGTAGCCAGCCTGCAGATGTAGTTGCCTTTTCAAAATCATACAGGCCGGTATTGATAATGTGTTTGAGGTCAATTTTGCAGTAATCGGTCTTGTATACCTTAGCCACCGGGTTCAATTGATGGACAATCTTTTCAATGTCGGCGATTTTCTTTTTTGAAATTCCGCTCGTTTTGTTCAAGATAATGACATCACAGAACTCGATCTGATCGACCATCAAGTCTGTAATGGTTCTTTCTGCTTCACCTTGGCCGTTATCACCCCATCTGTCAGCAAGGAATTCGATTGTCTCAAAGTTTTCTAGAAAATTAATGGAATCAATCACTGTGACACAAGTATCAAGATATGCGAGCTTGTTCAGGCCCCCAATATCGATGATCTCTTTCAAAACCTCTTCAGTAGTTTTGTCCACCATCTCTTCAGGGATGCCGGAGTCATTTTGAAGCAGAGCTTCAGTAAATTCGGTAGTGAAAGTTTCAGCTACCTGCATAGGCTCAGAGATACCGGTACTCTCAATCACAATGTAGTCGACATCCTGCGATTTTGCAAGAGACGTAAGTCCTTCCAAAAGGTCTCCCCTGAGAGTGCAGCAGATGCAACCATTCTGAAGTTGGACCAGCTTCTCTTCCGTATTATGAACCTTATGGTTTCTAATGAGCGACGCATCAATATTCAGCGAAGACATATCATTGATAATAACAGCAATTTTGTAACCATGGGATGCAGTAAGGATGTGCTCCAGAAGGGTGGTCTTCCCTGACCCTAGGAATCCAGAAAGCAAAGTCACTGGAATAGGTCCTTTTTGTTTAGGAGTAGTTGTCTTGGCCTTTGTGGCTTTCTTGGACTTGCTATTTCTACCCATTTGACTAACAGTTCTGATATAAGGACCTCTAAGAAATGTAAACTACGTGAATCTTAAGATTTTAGGCACAGACTTGAGAAGCACTGAGGAGAATCGAGATATTTATACCCAGCGGAATTTAACCCTCATGAACTCTGCATATAACCAACTCAGCATGCTATTTACATGCACGATGTTACATCCTTCATACCCAAAGATGGCTTTCAAACACTCCACAGAGCCTCTAAACAAAGGTTTGAATCAAGTAAAATTATACCAAAAACACCTTCGTGGTACTGGGGATCCTGCATCCCCTCCTAACACCTCCATAAAACTCGACATTTTAGACATGGTGTTACTAAAGTGAGGCATCTGATTGGACGTTTCCGCAGGTGCTTATATAAACCATGCATATCCAAACGTACTAGCTCATGCACGACGACATCTAATCCATGACAATACTTCCAAAAGTTATTGGCCAAAGATATATTCCATGCCAGGTGCTCGAAAATAGATATAATAACACATCGCCGTGATTTAATCTCGAAAGGTGCAAGGGGCACCTCAATTATTCTTAAAAAAAGGCTCCGATAGAGGCATTTCAAGACTTTCGGCACAGTATGCTTCGGCCTTTTTAATTGAGATTGTGCTCGAAGTCACAGCACTGCATATGTCACTGGTTTCGAATCAACAGAACGTCACGGTCCAAGTTTAATATGGTGCCTGGTTAGAACGGTATGAAAGTATAATGTAATTACCTTGCGAAAACGCTTGAGACGGCACATCGGTGTCACAGGGTGTTAGTTACACATGTGACCGTGTGTCACATGACTAGAAAAGATTGATTAGTCATATATTATATACGCACGTCAATGCTCTGGATTTTTGGTACGTCCTGTGCGGAGTTGCATGCCTACCACGGGAATGTAAAACGAACCCTTTAACTTTGTAGATTTGCATGCCGTTCAATGCGGCAGGCCTACTCGATTTGACAACTGTAGAATGGCAATGCACGGTATAAATGTATACATCTTGCCTTTTGGCAGCAATGTCTGCCTATAGACTTGGCTCCGACCAGGTCAGATACGCGAAGATCAGCGCTCTCTTCACGTTTATTGGGTTGTTTGGCTATGCTATGAACTGTGTTCCATGGGTTTATGCTGCTGAGGTGTTGCCATTGCAACTTCGTGCCAAAGGTAATGCAATCAGTGTCGCAACGAATTGGATTTGCAATTTTGTTATTGCGATGATCACTCCGATCATGACTCAAAATCTGGCTTGGAAGACATACATTGTCTTCACCTTGACGAACGCTGTTGCAACTATTCACTTTTTTGTCTTCTATCCTGAAACCTCCAAGAGAACCCTTGAAGACATTGAGAACATTTTCCTCGATTCTCATACCATCTTCTACGGTCTCCAAGAGATTAAGAGGACTCCAACAGAACGCCTTACGGAAAAGCTCATCGATATTGAGCACGTTGAAACTGTAGAAGAGGGCTCACCCGAGAGCAACTAAGTGTGATAAGTATGCCTAAATCGAGCAAAGATCCTGCTGATGAAATCTAGCTATTCGACCGTTTGACTAAACCTCTCAGCAGAGTAGAAGCATGGTAATCAACGGCCAGGCTTGGCAGCATATGTGGAGTGATTTACTTGCATTACGTTTCGGAATCAACAAGTGAAAACATCGCTATTATTTTTTTAAAACCCAAAAAGAAAGTGAGCCTAAGGAAGGTACTTCGAGAATCAATTTAAGCTTCTTTCCGGATGGTCTCATTCAATGAAGCACCCGAGGAGTCCATTCGCTCGCCACTACTACTGCTAAACAACGTGTACTGTTATAACCGTGTCAGTTGATAGACGGCATCAACAAAGGGACTAGGGCTAAAAGGTCCTGCAATAATCATGCGTTGTTTGGATTCGCTACTACTACATCTGCTTTGGGAAGTGTTTCTTCGGTAATTAAATGCCGATTTTGAGTCTCAGCTCTCGAACTCTGCCAAAAGCGGATATTCGGGCAAATTCTAGTGCTATTAATATGGTCTATAAACAGGCAGATTTTATTGATTGATGGGATTGGACGACCTGCCCGTCATAACACCAATTCAGAAACCCTAAATAGGGTTTTTTACCTCATTGAACCAAAATGAAAAACTTTTCATCGCGTACCTGCAGATATTCCTCATTTCATATAAAAACAACTACAGAAGCTACCATAGTGGTTATGTTCTGACCATTTTTCGTTTCCAAATTTGTGCCGAAGAACTGCTGTAGAGCGGATAGAATTTTTGGGCGGCCGTTCTCGGGGTTATGATCAGGGCTATATAAAAGCCCAACCTTATTGCCTTAGTTTCAATACATTTGCTTTCGAGGTAAACTACTTTGATACCATAATGAAGTTCTCCATTTCCGCCGTTGCTCTCGTTGCTGCCAAGGCTAGCGCCATCACCTTCTATGCCTCTAACTCCTCAACTGCTCTGGAGGAGTTTGCCGGCTCTGGTGTTACTGGATGGTCGAACCCTCAGTTTGCTTCCATCTACCACACCTGTAACGAGACTAATGCCAGAATGATCCGCGCTGGTCTCAAAGATTCCCTGGAGGCTGCTGCCTACGCCAGAGCCCGTCTGACCGAGTACGGAAAGGACGATGACATCTACGAGAGATGGTTCGGAGATGGAAGCATCTACGAAGTCATCGGTACCATTGACTGGCTTGTCGAGGCCTCTAAGGACAGTCTTCTCTACAGATGTGACGACATTGACGGAGAGTGTGCTGCAAACCCAACTACTTACCCAGGATACCACCGTGAGGATGCCCCAGGAGAGACCGTTATCTGCGATCTGTTCTACACCTCCAAGAAACCTCTCGCAAACATGTGCTTCGATGGCACCATCGTTAGCACTGGTCCAAAGCATTATGCTGGTATTGATCTGCTGCATCGTTACCTGCATGTTCCATACATGAGCTCTGACGGTTACATTGCCGAGTACTTTGAGGAGCTTGACGAGATCCTTGATGTTGCCCAGACTAACTCCAGTTTCGCAGTCAGAAACGTTGACAGCTTCTTGTACTACATTGCTGACGTCTACTCTGAAGCCGTTATTCCAGGCGGATGTCTTGGTGACCTCTAATGGCCGTCTCGAGGATCTCAAAACAAAATTTTCAGTTCTTCTTCGTCTTTAGATTTTAATCAAACTCTAGATTTATTTGACCCAAAATTTTAGTCTTGGTCAATTCATATTGTAATAAAGTAGCATGAGCGTGTTAGCAATGACCTTCTTTCTTGGCCAACCTTACCTCCGGAGGGCAGCAGCATCTTCCAGAAGTATTTCTAGTTTACCTATGAGGTGAAGCTCTGCAGCTGTGTCATCAGATGCAGCAAAACGCATCACCTAATTTCTCCATTTTGGGAAAAACCTTCAAATTAAAGGGTCCATTTTGTACTATGCAGGGTCGAGAGTTGCATTTTGGCCCCGCAAAATTTTGTCTGAAGAGCGAACTGAACAGGCATTATGAGATGCAGTTTTTTTTACCATTGCGGTGCAAACGTATTGCCTTTTGCACCTGTTCTGGTAACCAAATCTGCGAGTTGTCTAAAGAGGGTATGTACGGTAACGAATGTGGCGCCTCGAGGTCTAGAAAGTCAAGATTTCGCAGCCGAAGATCGCCATATCTCGAAGCATCTAACCACCATGGTCGTAGCTGAAGTCCGGGCAGATTCTCTATAAAAGGTCGTCCTAGATACCACCTTAGCATCGCACTGAGTAGAGAGCATATACCAAACTTGATATCCAGCATGAGATTCTCTTTCACTTCTTCCGTTTTACTTGCTACGCACGCTGCTGCAGCCACCTTCTACGCGAGCAACTCCACAAATGCACTTGAAGAGTTATCACTCAGCGGTGCATACGGCTGGTCAAGCCCTCAATTTGCCCCAATCCTTCACACTTGCAATGAGACTTACACTAGAGTACTCAATGCTCATCTACAAGATTCGTTGGAGGCGGCTGCCTTCGCCAGAAACCGTCTGATGGAGTACGGTAAAGATGACGAAATCTTTATGAGATGGTTCGGTGACGGAAGCATCTACGAGGTCATCGGTCTGCTCGACTATCTTGTTGAAGCGAACAAGGATCAAATCAGCTGGCGTTGCGATGACATCTCCGACAAGTGTGATCCTAACCCTACCTGGGGAGGGTACAGTTATGAAAAGTCTCAAAACGTGCTTTGCCCATACTTTTTCCAGGAAAGAGTTGCTCTCTCGAAAATGTGCTTTGATGGCACGATTGTTGAGACTACTCCAAAGCACTATGGTGGAATTGACATGCTGCACCGGTACCTCCATCTTCCTGCTATGAACACGGAGTATATCCAAGAGTACTCTGAGGAGATCGACGAAATCTTAGACTTGGCGCAGAATAATGCCACCTTTGCCACCAGAAATGTTGACAGTTACCTGTACTACATTGCAGAGGTCTACGCCGAGTCTGTGGTTCCAGACGGATGTCTTGGAGATTTGTAGTTCAGTTCTAGAACATCACTTAAAACAATTTTTCTTTAATAAAACGTTCCATCCCTGGCCAGGGTTAACTTTAGTTCCCCATGTACCTTTCAAAAAGCTTTCCACAGCCAAAAGCAAGAGATTCGTAGGGAAGAAGCAAAATTCTCGATTCTCCACATGAGATAATCCTGATCTTTTTGATGAATCATTGACGTACGTATGACCTCAAACGACAATGTGCATATCGAAGAGGTTTGGTAATGGAACGCCAACTTTTCCAGGTCTTTTAGGGATTCCTGAACAAGAGACTGAACCGGCGCCTCGCTGGCATTCATTCTGGGGTAAAGAAGTTTTGTGAGCAGGCAGTAGACAGCCGTCGCCATAATCCGAGCTGTGCAACAGCTATCCTTAAGTTTTCTTCGCACATGTTTTGGTTGAGCAAGTTTGACATCTGGTGGTAGCAAAGGCGCAATAAAGTATTTGTCTGCACGGCTTCACTTAGTACATTTTCGGCTTCCTTGCATTGCCAGCTATGGCTACGCAGTGGATGCGTAGCTAGAGCTCATCCAGTCATCGGTTCATTCGTACAATACTCTGCAATTTCGGGCCCACCACCCCACCATCAGCCCGACCGTATGCGCGGGTTACGTTTTGGGAGCGTTTTCCTGGGGTTTTGTATTGGCAGAAAGCTGAATCTGGCCGCGCCGTTGGGCTTTGCAACCAGCGGCATGAACCAGTTTGCCACGTACTTTCTTCAACGTGCTGGCCAGCTCTTGTGCCGGTGGCAACCAACTCATGGAATATGTGTCGTTCAAATGTCAGCACTATGATGGCTATGCTATGGGGATAGGACAAATAGTGAATATCCTGATCTACTGGGGGATTTTGTACAATACAGCAGTAGCTGTCGGTACGTGTTGTACACCAACAGCGGCATCATTGTGTTTTGCGGCTAGAGGAAACTCCGAAGTTTTTGGTCTCTGCTGAAAATTTCCCGCAAGTACAACCGTCCATGCTCTCTCACGCAGAATCAGCTGCTGGCATGCGTCCAACTGTGCTCATACTGTTATTGGCTGCAGAAGGGTTCGCAGCCGGACAAAATGGTCGCAGCTGTTAAGAAACACGTGTGGATCCTCTACCAGAACAGAATTGTCGCGTACTCCACCACCTAGCTCATGTTTCCGTACCTGCTGGTGGACTACTTGTCCAGCATCTTCTACAATTTCCTTTACATTGACATCGAGTTGCACGGCGGCAACACGGCCGCGCCCAGCTACATCGTCTATAGAAAGTCGACGCTGTCGTATATGATGGCGAAGTTCGGGCCGATCTACTCGGCACTACTTGTGAGAGCTTTTGGCAGACGCTATGCCATGCTGTTTGTAAGCGTGGCCACCATGGCGATCATGTTTGGGTATAGAATCGTGCGCACGCCGGCCTGCAACGCTGCCTTTTCCCCTGCTACAATTTCTTCATGAACGTCTACTATGACTGCCTCTACGCATATGCGGGAGAACTCTTCATAGCACAGGCTCGTGGCCCAAAAACAGGGCTGGCTTCTGTTTTGGGCGCAATTGTGGAGTCCTGTTCTCAGTGGTGGCATACTTTTTCGTTGCGAGCTCTGGCACATATGTGGGGGCCAACACGGACATCATCGGCGTTAGAGACTCGTTCTTGTTCAACGAGACAGCAAAGCACAAGTGTCAGAAAGCGCAGCCCGGTCTCGTGTATGGCGCTGGCGGAGCTTGCAGAGCAGCAATATATGCGCTCCACATGTATCTCGCATGCCCTAAAATTTACGTCATCAACAGATTTGCACACGAGGTAGAAACTGTGGCTAAGAGTATGAAGGAGAACGGCTTTGCGGGTGAAATCATCCATCTGAGGACTCCGCAAGAGGCACGTCGCGTAGAGTTGCCTAAGTTCATAGTATTGGCGGTGCCGAACATGAAGCCTCAGACAGCTGAAGAAAATTTGGCCAAGGCCACACTGGACGTTTTCATCGAGTCCACCAAGGGCTCGGTGCTAGAGATGTGTTACCACCCCATCATTCGCACACTCCTGTATGACGAGTTTGAGAAAAAGGGCTGGAACGTGATTCCAGGCTGGGAGGCCGTGATATACCAGGGCGCCGCCCAATTTGGTTACTGGACCGGAATACCTTTGGAGGATACTCCTGTGGGGCATGCCGCACAAACTCTCCATGAGAATCTAGAAAATGTTTAGTCGTTAAATACATTATGCGCTGATAGATGATGATTTGGTGATGTCGGTAGGGAGCACCTCCACGTCGGACTCCTCGACGGTTTCAATTTTCCGCTGTTCGATCACAGACATGGCATACTTACGGGCTCTCCATGCAGGCACCCCTGGGGTGAAGAGTAGTCCAACATCTTCGACAGGGACGTTCGATGTTTCGGGGTAGAAGAGGTAGAAGATAATGACCGTCGCCACCCGCCACCCGCCACCGAACTTGCCTTCCCTGCCCCCTGCACATCCATCCCTACACGTCTTCTTCCCTCCCCTTCCCACCACAAATCTACTGTCGCATTACCCGAACACAGGTTATTATTTACTTGTCTCTGCCTACTACTGCCCCTACCTACTGCCCCTACTACTGTCTCCACCTTGCCTGGTGGGCACTACTGGTTTGTCCTACATTGTTTACATTGCTCGTGTCTGACCAGCTTGTGTGGTGTGGTCTCTCGTCTCATCTCTTCTGCTCTTCTCTCCTTTTTCATTGCTCTCCGCTCCATCCCCTTTTTCCCCCTTCTCCGTGTTTTATTATTTCTCCTATTTAATTTTTTATGTTGTGTTTGGCTACCGAAAGAAGTTTAGAGTAGGGAGCATGGTGTGTGCGTAATATGGTTTCTGATCAGGGCAATGCAGATTAGCCGGCCTCAGTTTTGTGCTGCTGCTGGTGGGTGTGCTAGCGGCCATCCACTCGGGCTTTGTGCTGCAAAAGGCTGTGCTGCAAAAACTTGTGCCTGAAAAACCCCGGTCCGACAGCACCCCTGCACCTGTCGGAAATAATACCGTATAAAGAAATAAGTTGGGAGAAGAAAAAGCGTAGATAAGTCAAGTACACATGTCCTCCACCGAGACCGTCGTTGAGGAGTACAAGAGCTGCAAGGGCGGGTTCACGCCGCTGCCGGTGGCCGTGGTGAGGTCGCGGAACGCGACGCTGTGGGACTGCGACGGCAAGGAGTACATCGACTTCCTGTCGTTCTTCGCGGTGGCCAACATGGGCCAC